>OZ021690.1:32151266-32524907 GCA_963978525.1 Ornithomya fringillina | reverse complement strand
CTCTTTCAATGTCTAAGGATAGCATTACCACCTTTCTACCAACCTTCTTTTCTATTTCAATAATAAAGGATAACTCATTGACACACATATTAGTAGATTTATGCTTTTGGTAAGCATAGGAACGAGAAGGAATGACACAGTCAGCATATATGATCTCAGTAAGTCTTTCTTTGATCATAAGCTTAATGATCTTAACAAAAACTGATATAAGGAAAATCGGCCTGAAGTTACTAAGTAAATTCAGGTCGCTATTAGGCTTCGGTATAGGTACAATATTTATTAGATGCCAATTATCGGGGATTATATTACGTGACCACAAATCATTCATAGCATTCAACAGTGCTGATACGCTGTCAACAGACAAAGCTTTAATCATATCTTATTTTATATGATCACATCCAGCAGCAGTAGCTTTTCTCCTAGAATCCAATACATACAAAAGTTCTGAAAAAGAAAAAGGTACAAATTGCCTGCTCAAATGAAGGAATAGCAATACTAGAAATGTCAGATGTATTACTTTTTAACACATTTAAAAACTTCAGATTATTTTTATCATCTCAAATAAAAAAATTGCATCTTTTGCGTTCACGATGCCCATTTATGTATTGCCAAAAAGATCTGGCATCACCATTATTACAAATATCATTAATTACTTGACCTCTATGTGCTTTTTTCGACTTCCTAACTGCATCCTTCCATTCCAGTAATATGTTGTTAAATTCATTGATATTAGCCAGATTTCCGTATCTATTCAGTTTCTTTCTAGCAGCCTGTAATCTGCGCAAAAGAGATGAAAGAGTTGAACTCCACCAAGGTTTTGGGGAGAAGGCTTTAAAGTTCTGAAAATTGGTTCGAACAGCTTGCAACTGTGAACGAAAAGTATCATCAATTGACTGAAAATTAGACTCAAGCGTAAATTTGGATAAATTATCTAGTAAACGCTTCCTTGAAATAAAATTATTATTTTTGCGTAGAAGTACATTAGAAGTATTGAATAAAATGGGAATGTGTTGATTTTTGCCAAGAAAAAAAAAAATTACAAGAATTTGAAAAAGTTAAATCAAGAACACTACTAGAAATTTGATTATTACGATTACATTGAAAAGTCGGACTTCCATCATTTAGATTGTAGAAATTACTACAATTGATTACCTCAAGTATAAATTTACCCTTATTAGTAGTAACCGTATCACCATACTCAGAAATTCTGGCATTAAAGTCACCCGCTAAAATAACGTTCCCTTCACCTTCTCCAAATTCACAAATCTTTTGAAATTGATCTCTAAAAGTTTGAATGTCCATACTTGGTGGAAAATAGCATGAAATAAGAACAATATTTGGTTTAAGATTGATAGTTTTAATAATGGTAACATCAAAATCAGTATCATAAGGAACCTGTTTAAACAGAATTCCTTTATGAACTAAAATGTAAACACCACCAAAACCATCACTGCGACATTCGGCAACAGACACATAGTTTGGTATACGTAAATGTTTGGCTGATGAGTATGATGAGTCTTTCCCGCCTTTGAAGCAGGAGAAGGACGGTATGAAAAACATTAAAAATTTGAATGTATAAGCGAATAGAATTTTGACTAGAGAAAAATTTAGTCATATTGCAAAGGGCAATGTTTCTAAACGAAATCCTTCCTTTATTACCAAACCGCAAGCATCTGACAGCTTTAAATATGAGCGTCCGGTTGAATGTGATTTTACATATGAGCCTGCAAAGCGTATGAACAACATGCGAATTTCTGAGCTGGAAAAGCTAATCTCTAGTATGTTGAAATTTTTTGAAAATTTTGATTTGTTCAGTTCTAATGACACATTTGTAGATAAAATAAAAGACTTTAAAATGACTTTTAACAAACTTTCTTCTTTTTCGAAAATAACGGGTGATAAGTCATCTGCTTCCTCCACATGAAATTTTTACAATACAACATACAAAGTTTAAGTAAGAACTATCAGTTCCTCGATTTTTACATTAATAAAAATGAGATCGATTTTTGCATTTTGAGTGAAGTTTTTATGTCTGATGATACTTGGCGCAACATACATATACCTTTTTACATATATCTTTTTGGCAATACATAAATGGGCATCGTGAACGCAAAAGATGCAATTTTTTTATTTGGGATGATAAAAATAATCTGCAGTTTTTAAATGTGTTAAAAAGTAATACATCTGACATTTCTAGTATTGCTATTCCTTCATTTGAGCAGGCAATTTGTACCTTTTTCTTTTTCAGAACTTTTGTATGTATTGGATTCTAGGAGAAAGGCTACTGCTGCTGGATGTGATCATATAAAATAAGATATAATTAAAGCTTTGTCTGTTGACAGCGTATCAGCACTGTTGAATGCTATGAATGATTTGTGGTCACGTAATATAATCCCCGATAATTGGCATCTAATAAAGATTGTACCTATACCGAAGCCTAATAGCGACCTGAATTTACTTAGTAACTTCAGGCCGATTTCTCTTATATCAGTTTTTGTTAAGATCATTAAGCTTATGATCAAAAAAAGACTTACTGAGATCATATATGCTGACTGTGTTTCCTTCTCGTTCCTATGCTTACCAAAAGCATAAATCTACTAATATGTGTGTCAATGAGTTATCCTTTATTATTGAAATAGAAAAGAAGGTTGGTAGAAAGGTGGTAATGCTATCCTTAGACATTGAAAGAGCATATGACTGTGTTAAGATAGAGTTACTTGGAAATATTCTGTGTATAGGTGGTTTTCCTTTATCTATCCGTTTATGGATTTTAAATTTTCTTTCACGTCGAGTTCTTGTCATGGGATCAGCTTCGGTTGAAGTTCATGGGAGTCTTCCTCAGGGAAGCTGTCTTAGTCCCACTCTTTTTAATATTTATACTGCCAGACTTCACAATTTGCAGGACTCTAACACACATATTTTTCAATATGCTGATGATTTTTTAATCATATCCTCGGATAGGTCTTTTGATAAAGCAGTCAAGAATCTTTCATGCAAGGCGAATCTTTTCTACAACAAATGTGCTGAACTTAACTTACATTTCAATCCTACTAAAACTAAGTCTATTTATTTTGCCAAAGGCTCTAGAAAGGTTATTAATTTGTCGTGAAAAATTGAATTATTACATGAATAATTGCTTTTCAGTATATGCTACTGATGGATCAGTCGTTAATGAGTCGGCTGGTTTTTCAGTAGTTGAATATCAATCAGATGCTGTGTATAAGGGAAGGTTTCGTGAAAAATTATCCTCAACTTTTATCGAACTTTTTGCTATAAAAATTGCTATTGAACGTGCTGTACGAAATGGACAGAAAAACTTTGTGATTTTTACGGACTGTAAACCAGCCTTATGGCTTATTAAAAATAAGGATGTACACAATAACCACGTTTTAGAAATATATGAGTTTTTAGAAAAACCTTATATTGAACAGTGTCATCTGGTGTGGGTACCGGGACACTCTGGTTTTGCCTTGAATGAGAAAGCAGATTTTTATGCTCGGGAAGCTCATGCTGACGGAGAGATTTTGAATGTTGAATATACTCCTAGTGAGGCTGTCCGAGAAGAGATTGAGGTTATTGCCCGTGCAAAAAGTGATCGTCTTTTTTTATAAGGTGTATAACTTGGCTACCTTTAAGCCGTTCTCTGAATCCTCTTTTAAGTCTTGTGAGATTAAATTGCTCAACAGGCTTTTAAGTGGACATACCTATGATAAGGTATATTTGAGGATGATTGGTGCCATGGCAACTGATTTGTGTGAATTTTGTAATGTCACTGCTAATGCAGAGCATCTTATTTTTAAATGTAAGCGATTTGATTTACAGAGATGCTCTTATGATATTTTCAAAAGATTCCATAATCTTTTTGATATTTTTGGTGGAGGATAAATATTTGAAGGAACTGACTTCTTTTATTAATTATATAATGTATTTTAATTTTTCTTTTTATTTCTTATTTTATGTAACGCTTTTTTTTTTTGTATTAATTTTTTGTTTTTTGTTTTGTATTATGGAGACAAATTTTTTTATTTGGGGTTTTTTTAATTTCTCGTTTTTTTTATTATTTTTTTTTATTTTTATTTACAATTTCGTTTTAATACGCGCAGCTGGATTTGCTGGAATTTTGTTTCAATTAAATATATCAGTGTGGGACTCTCACCCACTAAAACCCCTTCAACGTCCGACGGCAGGTCTCCTGGGACTACCGTTAAGTATTACGTCAGGAGAACCGTCTGAGCCTCAGCTCAAATCGTACGTATCATGTCAGTCGTTATCTGTCTGTATCTTTAATACATATCCTATAATAATATAATATAATAATATTATACGTATAACAATATAATATAATAATATAATATTCTATACTAATGGAAAATACGTAGCTAATGAATTTCGGTTTGTCACAGGAGAAGATTTGCCATTACGCATGTTTTAGTCTCTGGATTGTTGTTCCAATCTCCGTAGCACTGTTAGTACGAATGTAGCTATGTCACTGGTCATTAGCCAGTTTTGCGCGTTCTCTGTCATGAATTTAATTGTGTTCTGCACTGTAGGCATTGGGGAAGTCTTGTTTCTAAAGCGCCTACAGTACATGCTCTGCGGTCTCCTCGTCCTCGCAAGATGGGCACAGAGAAGACGTGCATCTTCCAATCCTATGTAAGTAGTTCCTGTAAACTCCATGACCGGATAAGAACTGCGTGATGTAAAAATTTACCTCCCCAAGGTTCCTTTTTATCCAGGTATCTATACTTGGCAGCAATTTATAAGTCCACCTTCCTTTAGTTAACGTATCCCATCTATTCTGCCACTGATTTAGAGAATTTTAATCTCTTCCTTCTTTATAAGTTTCACCTGTTGGGAATCATTAGCCTTTCTTATAAAGATGCGCTTCATTTCATCTGCCAATATATCCATTGGGATAGCTCCTGCTATGACGTTTGCTGCATCTTCAGAAATCGTCCGGAATCCACTAATTGTTCTTAACGAACTGATCCTTTGTACTGAACACAGTTTTTGTTTCAGCTGTTTGTTTTTCAGACAGTGGGCCCATTCTGGGCATGCATAGAGAAGCCTTGAGGTAACTACGTTTGCTAGCAGGGCCCTCTTTGCGGGTTTTGGTCCACCTACATTGGGTAGCATCCTAGATAAGGCTGATTGCATCTTAGTAGCTTTGTCGCATGCGTAGTTTACATGGTTCTTGAAGCTTAATCTGCAGTCCAGCATAACACCCAAGTATTTGATGGCTTGTTTGGAAATTATGGTAACGCTTCCTACTTGCACATGGATTGTCTCCGTAACTTTCCGGCTCGAAATTAATACCGCCTTCGTCTTGTGTTCTGCCAGCTTAAGATCAACCAATGTTAGCCAGTCCCATACAGTTTATATAGCTCCATTTGTAGCCGCTTCGACGCCGTTTATATGTTTGGACACCGCTACGAGTGCAATATCATCCGCGAATCGTATAATTTGCACTCCTCGAGGTACGGGCAGATTTAAGACGTCATTGTACATCAAGTTCCACATCAGTGGCCCAAGGATTGAGCCTTGTGGTACTCCTGCGGATATATTATAGGATTTCGTTCCCTCATCGGTATTATATAGTAATTCTCTATCTTTAAAGTAAATCCCGATTAATTTAAACAAGTATTTGGGGCTTTTAACTCTTTTAACTGCATTCAAAATGACAGGCCAACTAGCCGTATTGAATACATTTTTGATGTCTAGGGTTATCACCAAGCAATATTCTTTAGCACCCCCTTTCCACCTTTTGCCTTCGATTGCTGTTGCTGCTATTTTTGTGACTAAGTCCACTGCGTCGATGGTGGATCTGCCTTTCCTAAATCCAAATTGATATTCAGACAAAGCGCCTGCTTCTTCCACTAGCGGGAGAAGGCGATTGTATATGATTCTCTCCAATATCTTGCCCAGAGTGTCCAGCAAGCATATTGGACGGTATGCCTGCACTGCGCCCACTTCTAGTTTACTTTTCGGTATAAGCACCAGGCTGGAAGCCAGCATTTTGGGAAAGTACCTTCCTCCAGACATTTTTGGTATGTTTCGACAAATAAATCAGGCCTGTCCTCGATCATCGCTTTAAGTGCTTTGTTAGGAACACTATCCGGTCCTGGTGCCTTGGAATCGGCTATATTTCTGGTGGCTATTCTAAGCTCGTCAATGATGATAGGTTGTATTTCCTCACCCGAAATATCAACAATTATTTCGGGTCGAGCCGGTCTCTTTAGAAAAAGAGTGTCAATAATACTTCTTACTGCCACTGGATCCGTAGGCTGGGGGCTACCTTTGCTAAATTTTTTCGTAACCACCTTATAGGCTGTTCCCCAGGGGTTTACGTTTGCTTTCGCTCAAATTTGTTCAAAGCACTGCCTTTTGCTTGTTTTTATAGCTTTCCTTAGCGTTCTAAATTCGTTTAGGCGCTCTGTAAACCCTGGCCTATTCCGTGATCTTTGCATTTTACTTCTGGCTTTCAAGCATAATGCCCTTAGGGACTTAATTTCATTATTCCACCAGTAACATGGGTTATTTCTTCTATTTCCGCACCTTCTAGGCATAGAAGCATCGCAGGCGTCCTTTTCTATCGAGACTAAGTCTTCGGCCATCTTTTCTGCTGGATTCTGATTGATTACAGTCGTTCCTAGGACTTCTTTCATTATTTCTCTGTCCAAGCTTGAGACTTTACATTTGGGCACAGTTGTCATAACGTGCTGCCTGTTGTCCTTTGCGGCATTTCTAATGATGTACATAATTGCTTGGTGGTCGCTATGGGTATATTCCTCGCTGACCCACCACGATATGTTTCTGGCAATAACGTGATGTCAATAATTGAACCTCTTCCTGCTTTCCTGAAGGTATCCTTATTTCCCGTGTTTGCGATTGCTATGTCTAGGGAGGCAAAAGTTTCGAGTAAACTGCGGCCCCTTGCGTTTGTAGATTTACTTCCCCAGTTTGTTGCCCAAGCGTTGAAATCCCCGCCAATAATAATAAGGTGTCTGAATCTAGCATCCGCTGCCAGAGCATCTAGGAAGTCTTGGTATTCGTTGTGTGTCCATCTGGGCGGAGCGTAGCAGCTATAGAAGAAAATCCCTTTGATTTTGACTCTTATAAAACCCCTTGATGAGTATGCGACATCTTCCTCTGCGTGTAGTCCGCATGACCAAACCGCGACGCATTCAGTTTGGTCTTTAACCCATGTAGTATTGTCTAAGTGTCTATAAGGCTCACTTATTAAGGCGATGTCCACATCCTTTTCCCTGATTGTTTCCTCGAGTAGGCTTTGAGCTGCTTCACAGTGGTTAAGGTTGATCTGTAGAAACTTTAGCATTTTAGGCTCGATAAAGCTTTCTTAAATACTGGACACCGTCCGCTCCCTGCTACATGTTTTGCGTCGATACTAGGATTATTTTTACAATCTTTTTGACGTGTCATCACAGTATCGTTTTAATATGTGCAACTGGATTTGCTGAAATTTTGTTTCAACTAAATAGATCTGTAGCTGAGTTTGCGATTAATTGACTTTTATGTGCAGTTGGATTAATAAACCCTCTTTTAAAATCAGTTGACCTGGTTTGGCCTGCGTTTTGCAGCTGTGCTGAACATATGAGCAGAGTCTCCGTCCATATCAAGTCGTATAGTCCAAAAAAAAAAGGCATTGACACAAATATATGCATGATATTTTTTTCATTTAAAATTTACATTTTTGATTATCTCATAATAAATAATAACAATAATCACATTAATTCTCAAAATACCATAAAAATAACTCAAATAACTATATAAAACAATTTACTATTATTTTACATTTTTCTGTCACGATTTATACTGGTTTTATATCGGATATATTTATTATACGCGTTTTAATTTTCTTACTATCATCTCCCTGTTAATTCTTGGTTTAATATGGAACAAATATTGCAAAAATCTGATGTCCTTACCGATCTTATCACTTGTGTCAACACCATTGACGAAGGTGATTATAATCGCGATATGCTAGAGGTTCATAAGTGTAAATTAGTGTCTGTGTTTACAACTGTACACACCTTTCAGAATTTCAAATAACAATTACAATCGAACCCTTACGCATCGGTGGTTCTAGGTACGGCCTTAATTGAACTTATAGTAGGTAGCCAGAGCACTTATTGACTCAGGTTATGAAGCCACTTTTATTTCCAACCGGCTTCAGCGGAAATTGCGATTTCCAACCCAGGCAATTAATACTCAAATTACGGGACTATGCGGCACCATAATTACCCTAGCTACACGCTCGTGCCCTATTTTATTAAGTTCTCGTTTAAACCCCTCGCTTAGAAACCCGACTCAGGCTCTCGTCAATAAAAAACTTACAGGTCAGCTACCCTATATACCTATATCATCGCTCAAAGCCCTATCACTGTCTAATTTGCAATTAGCAGACAATTCAAAGGGTCAATATTCCCACTGTTAGGTGGTGATATATATATAAAATTATTTTAGATGGGCTTAGAAAGGATTCTCAAACTTTTTTAATTGCGCAAAACACTGTTTTTGGATGGATAGTGACTGGTAAAGTTAACACTGACAAGCCGTTACAATCTATTTCTTCATACTTTAATGCTCTCGAGCTTAATAACCAGTTACTACGTTTTTGGGAATTGGAAGAAGTTCCAAAGTTCTCTATGAAATCTCCCGAAGATGAGTATTGTAAAAAACCTGAAGGGTGCTGGGGTATACCCAGGGCCAGCCAGAGTTCAATGCAAAGAAAATTTGTTCCTTTTTTCCGAAAATTGTAAAAAAAAGATGTTTTTTTTTCTATGCAAGTTTCTTTCGCAATGATTTATTGATAATGAACATTTATCATGTACATAAACAAAAGAACTATTTTGCTTTCCGACTGTGTGTGATTAAATGAGTTATCTACGTTTATTTAAATGAGTTAATTATGTTTATCTTATGTCTTAGCTAAGTGTAACGATGCGCGAGTTGTGTCTTAGTTAAGTTCAAATGCAAGTAGTATAGACGATTCTCTTGCCTGTTAGCTAAGGTTAGTTTAGAAAGAGCTCAGCCTATGTTAAAATCTTGTTTGAGATTTGAGGGGTTAAGTCGACTTATGTGTCACCTAAATTGTTTATTAAGGACTTAATTTGTTCTAGCTTGCCTAATGAGATGTTCCTAGTTCTTTTCGAGAGGAATTTACACTCTCGTACCTATGCTTTGCTTAAAGAAATATACCTAGCTATGTTTGAGAAGAATTTACACTCTCGTGCCTATGCTTTGCCTAAGAAGTATACCTAGCTATGTTTGAGAGGAATTTACACTCTCGTGCCTATGCTTTGCCTAAGAAATATACTTAGCTATGTTTGAGAGGAATTTACACTCTCGTACCTTTGCTTTGCCTAAGATATATACCTAGCTATGTTTGAGAAGAATTTACACTCTCGTACCTATTCTTTGCCTAAGAAATATTCCTACCGTTGTTTTGAGAGGAATTTACACTATCGTACCTATGCTTTGCCTAAGAAATATACCTCGCTATGTTTGAGAGGAATTTACACTCTCGTGCCTATTTTCCCTACACTCGAACTGACTATCTACCTGTCAGTCCTAAGACTAGCTACTTTCGTACTTGCAGTGATCGGCTTTTTATAGGCCAGCGGCTGAGCTTTTGCATGTTATTTGCAAGAGCTTTGTTGCAAGTTTACACTAGTTTCAGCTGATCTTAACTATTGGTGTGTAGAGTTGCCTATGACAGAGTTACTTAATAAAAAGGTAAACAATCATCAAGCAATCGTATATGTGTGCAATAACAAAACTAAGCATATGTGTAACAATGATTATAAAGAATTCAAATGATAAAAAAAAACTAAATATAATAATTCAAAATAATAAATATAAATATAATAATTCAAAATTGTGTTCTTCGGAACTGTGCTCCTTTTCTGTATATTCCGCTAACGCATATATTTAATAGTAGTCTGAGTCAAGGATATTTTCCCTCCATCTGGAAAACCAGCCATATTTTACCATTGTATAAAAATGGCTCGAGGGAGAATGTCGAGATCTACAGAGGCATTGCTAAACTAAGCGTGATGCCAAAATTATTTGAATCATTAATAGCTAAGAGTCTTAAGTCAGCGATTAGATCAGTACTCTCACCTTGCCAACATGGTTTTACTCAGGGTAAATCAACCTCAACAAATTTGTTGGAATTTACACTTTATATATGTCAAGCGTTCTCTGATTTTAAATAAACGGACGTAATTTTTACGGATTTTTCAAAAGCATTTTATACAGTGGATCACAATTTTTAACGTTTAAACTTCGACGTTTGGGCTTTCCGGACAACTTTGTTCGCTGGTTCTATTCTTACCTTACCAACAGATCTCAATGTGTGTCATTTAATCGTTGCCTGTCGAGGGAAATCGTAGTTACGTCAAGAGTACCACAAGGTAGTCACTTGGGGCCACTTTTAATAGCGCTTTTTGTCAATGACCTTCCCACGTCCGTTCGTAGCTCTAAAGTCTTGATGTTTGCTGATGATGTTAAGCTTTATTATCGGATTGATTCTCCGGGTTCTATTGTTACTCTTCAATCTGACATTTCGAGCTTGGCTAAATGGTGCGCTGTTAACGGAATGTCTTTGAATTTAAATAAGTGTAAAAAGATGTCATTTAATTGGGTTACTGCCATTCCGTCTGATTACTATATCTATAATAACTTGCTTGCTAGTGTTGATTCTTTTAAAGATTTAGGTGTTCTACTTGATTCAAGACTGAAGTTTAATTTACACATTGAAGCCTCTGTTAATAAGGCTAAGTCGTTATTAGGGTTCGTTAAAAGGTGGTCTAAGGAATTTACCGATCCTTATATATGTAAAAGGCTTTACACTGCTCTAGTGAGACCAGTTTTGGAATATGCATCGGTTGTCTGGACTCCAAGTTATAGATGTCAGATTGATTTGTTGGAGTCAGTCCAAAGAAATTTTCTCATTTTTGCCCTTCGTGGACTAGGCTAGGACACTCGTCGCTCTCTCCCTCCTTATGAAAGTAGGCTGTTACTTATTAATTTGCCATCGCTTGAAAAAAGGCGTACCATGTTGAGTGTTATATTCATGGTTAAGTTAATTCGTGGCACTATATCGTCTCCTTTCTTGTTAGAGAATATTCCGTTTAATGTACCAAGTAGGTCAACTCGCCATTATATTCCTATAAAACTAACGCATTGTCGTACAAACTATCAGCTGTTTGGTCCGTTCCGAGTCCTGTGTAAATCATTTAATGACAATTATTTTTTATTTGATGCGTCCGTTGACTCAGTTGACGTAATAAGGAATTACTTACTTAATCTACCAAACTATTAGAATCATTGGTCCTTAACCAATAGTTTTTTCTTTTTATATGTACTTATATTACTTTTATTACTTTGTTGTTATTTTTATATATTAATTGATTTTATAATATCCTTTTGCCTCATTTATTGTAACCTTTAGTTGTAAGCTTAATATTAAGTTTAGCATATATTATTTTTAATTTTATTCTAAGTTGTTCCGGAGGTTGTTGTTGTTGTGGTTGTTGCTGATGCTGCGGCCAGTTTTATTATTTTAATTATAAAATTTTATTTTTATATTCTTATTTATAACTATATAAACATATATTAGTTGATAATTGGTTTTTGTAACTAGTAGAATAGAATAATAATAATAATAATTATCTATGATGTTTTATAAATAATTATTGTTCATTATTATTGTTGTTGTTATTATTGCAAATTCTTTATAATAAAATTAATGCAATCTTGAACGATGCAAGAAAAAAAAAAAAAAAACAAAAACTAAATACAATAATTCAACTAAAATGTTATACAAAGAAAAAGGAAAAGAGAGAATAACAGCGATGAGCCGTGTGATGGAAATTTTATTTTTTTCGTGGAAAATTTCTTCATCACAACTTTCATGGTTACAAAAACCCCCCTGCCATTGGACTGCCTTCGTGGCTAATCGTGTCGCTTCCACTAACGAAAAGGTAGGTAATCATAATTGGTCTCATGTGGAATCGAGAGACAACCCAGCTGACTTAGCAACCCGTGACCTAACCGCCCAGAAGCTTTCTAACTTAGATTTATGGTGGCATGGTCCCACCTGGCTAAAACTTTCTAGCAATAGTTGGCCACAAAAACTCAAAATTCCAGATACCCTTGAAGAAACTAAAACAGTCAAAGTGCATTTTACTCAAATGACAGAGGATATACTTGACAGATTCTCTAATCTACCTCGAGCATTTAGAGTAATCTCATACGTATATCGTTTCATCAACTCAACTCATCCCCTTAAGAAACTTAATTCCCAACTCCTCGGAAAAGGTCCTATAACATATTTCGAAATTGAATTTGTGAAAAATCGACTTATTGCCATATGTCAGCCTAATCACTTTCCAGAGTATCAATATCTTTCTCGAAAACTTCCTCTTAAACCTTCTAGCGATTTGTTGGTTTTTAACCCGTTTATAGATTCTCAAGGTATAATGCGAATCAACGGCAGACTCGTACAGTCCACTACTCTGACATACAATGAACTCTTCCCTAAACTGTTACCGTATAAGGCCCGCTTTACTAGATTGTTACTGGAGCATATTCACCAGTGTACCATTCATGGGGAGATATCCCTAAATGTGGCATGCTACCCGCTCCGAATTTTGGATAACTCGGCTCAAAAATTTGGTAAAAACTGTAATAAAAAATTGTAAAACTTGTGTCCTTTACAGGCAAGTTCTCAGATAATAGCATCTCTGCCTTCTGAAAGAACATCATTCTCTCGTCCCTTCACTCACACAGGCGTAGATTTTGCTGGACCTTTTAATTTAAAATCTTACGTTGGTCGTGGATGCAAAACCACCAAAGGCTATCTACTGGTATTTGTATGCTTTGCCACGAAAGCGATCCACCTCGAGGCTACCACTGACTTGTCTACTCAGACATTTCTCGCGGCATTTTCTCGTTTTTTCTCACGCCGAGGTTGTCCATAAAATATCTACTCCGATAAAGGAACAGCCTTCGTGGGAGCGTCTAATCTCCTTAAACGCGACGCAGAAAATTTCCTAAAAGACGTCCGGAATGGACTACTATTTAATAATCCTTCTCAAATCATCAATTGGCATTTCATTCCCCCTGGAGCTCTTCACATGGGTGGACTGTGGGAAGCGGGAGTGCAAAGCGTCAAATCCCATCTATTCAAGATCTCTGCTGCCCAAAAATTTACGTACGAAGATGCACGATGTTAACTCGCATAGAAGGATGTCTCAACTCTCGACCACTATGTGCGATGAACAATGACCCCAATGATTTGAACCCTTTGACCCCTGGTCATTTTTTAATAAGTGATGCAATTCTATCCCCTCCAGAACCCGATCTGTCTGATGTAACAATAAGCTATGCCAATAGATGGCAAAAACTCAAGATCTTACACCACACATTTGCTGCTCGATGGAAAGAAGAATACCTCAAGGAGCTACACAAACGTTATAAATGGAAATACCAGCTACGCAACTACAAGATTGGTGATCTAGTGGTTATACGTAACGATAATCTCCCCCCAAACGTGAGGGGGAGTGATGTAGGGTATCTACATGTAAAAAAGTTAATTCTTAAAAAAACAAAAATATTAATAAAATTAGATTTTTAAGACATTTTATTGTTATCAAAAAAAATTATTATTACTTTTTCCTTAACAAACAAAATTTGTCTTCTTAAAAAAATAAATTGTACTTAAATAATTAAAATAAAATCGTGCGTCTATAATTGTACTTCTATAATAAAATAGTGTAACTATAATTAGGATATAGTGCAACTATACCGTGTATTTTCCGGCGTCGATGATAATGTTAGGGTCGTCGAATTATTCACAGCAGGTGGATACATTAAACGACCTATCTCTAAAATTGTTTTACTACCCCCCTGTGACTCTTTAACTACAGTTCCCAATAGTAATAACTGTAATAGATGATCTTCACCGACTCTGATTATATCCATTTATTCTATTATTTTTAATTTCTATACGCTCTTGGAATGTCCTATTAATGTATTATTTACCCTAGACATGGCTGGCGTGTTACCGGATGACGTGTTATCACTGGATGAATGGATGGATGCGGACGCCGAGGTGGACCCACCTCAACAGCCACGCCAACAAGAACGGCCCCGACATCAAGAACGGCCTGGCCATCAAAATCGGCCCCGCCGTTATAACCGGCCTCGCCAACAACATCGACATCGCCACCCAGAAAGACAGCGCTGTCAAGGTCGGCCTTCTGATGTTGTGCGATGATGCCTTTGTCCAAGACGGCACCCCCTGAGACATTGCTACAGCTTCCTCCAGATGACTGTTGCTCAAAGGCGGGCTGCTGTAACCCGGCATAATTATTGCCTTAATTGTTTATTTGGTATATTTATTAAGACTTTAGCTAAATTACAGCCAATTCATTTACCGATGAGTGCATATGTAAACATTCTTGCAGAACTTAATTTAAAAAAATAAATTAAATTTACATAAATGAAATTACATAATGGTATCTATGGTTTAAACTAAGAAGAAGCGACCTCCGTCGACGACAGCTAACAGCAACAACAACAACAACGATGTCGCAGCTAAAGCTAGAACAGAGTGATTATAGTAAAGATATACTTACATTTATAGAAAGAATTAACTTAAGAATAGTTTATTAATAAGTAACAGAACAGTAACAGTAACAGAAATTATAGTAAGCGTGTACAATGTATATGCACATATGTATATAAATAAGTATATATTAGTGCTAGGGCTATATATACAAGAGTTTATATCTATAAATTTACATTTACAAAGACCAATTAAGTATGTATATAGTAGAAGCCAAGCAACCGTTACTTATTAGATCTTAAAAAATTGTTCTTAAAAGAGGCGACTGATTCGGACAAGGACACGTAAAAATAATAATCATTAAAGTCTTTACAGGCTACGCGAAACGATCAAAACATTTCATAATTGGTCCGACATTGAGGAAGAAAAATTGGCACATAGTGTCTTGAGAAACGGGCATATAAACAATGTTGCTTTAAAACCGAGAAATTAATGCTTTCATATTGTTGAGAACACTTTGTTAATAATACTTCCTTTCTTTTTAACAACCCAATCCAAATAAATATAACCACATATCACTTTAAATATATTATTACATTATCAATAATAAGAACATAAATCTACCGGTAAATCTATTCATTAAAATACTCTAGTCTATCAGCATTGTTTTAATATCCTCGCTTTCCTACCTCATTGCATAAATCCTTTTGGTATTTATCGCGTTTGCTTGTTTATATACGAGTATACGTTGTTTATACACACTTTCAAAATGACAGCCCTAGAAAAATTTTAGCTTAATGGTGACGCAGTTAGTGATTTTGTGGCATATCTTACAATGGAAGAGTCTTCGCCTTTCATTGTACACTCATTGGGAATTCATCGTAAGGAGTTAGATACGCTGTTTGAAACGTTTAAGACCTCTTACAATGATATATTAACCTCTTATTCGAATTTCGATGAAAAAATTTCTTTAGAAAAGATCAAAGGACGGTATGTAGAGATATACAAAAAATATTCTTTGTGTAAGGCCAATCTATTGGAGCATTTTGATAAAATTTCACCCACTATAATATCCAAAGACACCTCAATTGAGGAGATGAAAACTTCTAAGGGTCCTAATGTCCAACTGCCCCCGTGTGACACTGAAATTTTTAAAGGTGATTACAAGTGATGGCCCACATTTAGAGATATGTTCACCGCCCTTTATCGAAATAATCCGCGTTTGAGTGATGTTGAAAAATTATATCACTTGTTACTTAAAACAAATGGTGAAGCACGAGACATCATTAAAACAGTACCGCTTACCCATTAAGGCTTTGCCCCCGCTTGGCGCAATTTAGGCGAACGATACGAAAATAAAAGGATTCTCGTAAACATACAGCTTAAAACATTGCTGAATTAAAAACCCATAACAAAAGAATAGAGTCCTTCAATTAAAACGCTTTTTTAAAAATCGATACTCAAAGTTGGGACGTGTTATTTGTATATATTTGCAGTACATGCCTCGCCGAATCCACATTAAATTTATGGGAGCAATCTATAAAACATATCTCGGAACTACCCAAATGGAGAAGAATGGACGACTTTTTAACCCAGAGATTTCATTTACTCGAATCAGTCGCAGATATTCGATCTGACAATTCAAATCAGAAGTCCCGAGATAATTCTTCAAAGGGAATACCTTTCAAAAAAATTCATCTTCAAAGGAAAATGAATTCATACCAAATTAAATCTCAGAAATGAAGTTTATGTGGTGAATTTCACATTCTTAGATTGTGCCCTGTCTTTTTACGTATGAACGCAGAGGAGCGTTTAGGTATTGTAAAGAGACAAAAACGATGCATAAATTGCTTAGCCAAATCACATGAACTCAACAATTGTACAAGCCAATATGTTTGTAATATTTGAAGCAACGGCATCATACTCTTTTATATAAACATCAACCACAGACACAAATGTCACACACACAATATAATAACGCGCACGTCTGATGTATATGAATTTTTATTGATAAGTAAGAAATAATAAAATTTTTATACGACATAAAAACAAAAAAGTTATATGATTAAAAACAAATATTTGGTGTTATTTATAAACGTACAAAGTTTCAACAATACTTTTCAATGTAAAACGTTAAAAGATTACATGCAATTGCATATAGAAAATGATGTGTTAATATTAGCAGATGTTTTTGAAAATTTCAGATATATATGCTTTGAAATATGGGAACTAGATCCCTGCAATTACATAACTGCACCGTCATTGTCTTGGGATGCTATGTTAAAATTTACTAAGGTGAAATTACATTTAGTTAGCCATCCGGAAATTCATACATATTTAAAGATTCGAGGGGTATTACTTAATGTACGTTGTCTGAGGCTAATAATAAATATATGGCTGACTATAATAAATGGATGCAAATAATTTGTATGGATGGACAATGTGACAAAAATTACCAATATCCAATTTCAAATTTTTAATTAACGATGAATTTCATAATTTTGATATTCTAACAGTTTAATGGGGAATATGGTTACATATTAGAAATCGACTTGGACTACCCTACAGAAATATACGACAAACACAATTCATTAGCTTTTTGTTGTGAAAATAAAACTCCTCTCAATGGTAACTTTTTAAAATTGATTGCAGATGTGACCAATAAGAACAATTACACAATTACAATATTTAGATTTAAAAAAGTTATCTTAAAAATTTGATAAATATCAGGATATCTTCAATAATTGCAAACTCTTTGAAAATCCTGTATTCACCTCTAACCATCTTCTTGGGGATCTACTTTATCCTTGCAAGCTTATTCGAACTTATTGCCACTGGATTCTTCTAATTTAAACGTTCCTTCTCCATCTGATTCTTTAGCTTCTTCTGAAAATGAAATTGTTTCCAAAAACATAGTTGGCCCCTCTGACACTGCTGCTGTTCCTAATCCTGTCTTTACACCTATATTTATTGTTGATCCTCCATCCACTCCAGATGAACCGAGGATTACAAACAATGTATCTGCTGATGTTTCTTTGGTTGTACAAAATTGCAAGCAGGATGGGCCTTATACTTCTAAAGAAATACTGATAGATGAACAACCAGGTGATCTAATTGTTGTTCCGCGTCGTAAAGCTATTTTTGTATCACGATTTAGTTGCAATACTATAGTTGAAACAGTGAAAAACTATGTTCAACGTAATGCGCGTGAGATAGACCTCAATAAAATAAATATTTTTAAATTTAATACAACTCAAAAACGAGATATATCTTCGTTTAAAATATTAGCTCCTCTATCATTTTTTGCTTAATAAAAAAAGAGTTCTGGCCTAATGGTGCGCTGGTGAAAGAATTTGTTCTCAAAGTATATTTTAAGCCTCCAGTTAATTTAGAGTTACCTATTACTGCCTCTAAATAGCTAGACAATAACTTAATGATGTTATATCAAAATGTCCGTGCTCTGCTTAGCAAATTACATGATGCACTACTGAATTCTTCGGGCTGTGAATACCACATTATAGTTTTTTCTGAAACTTGGTTAAAACCAGGGGTTAAGGATGCTGAGATTTTTTCTGCCGATTTTGCATAGGTGTGATCGCACTAGTAAAATAGGTGGTGGGATAGTTATACGTGTAAAAAAATTTTGCCATCTTTCTTCTGATTTTGTTGACGTTGAATTTGTTTGTGTAAAAGTATCGTTGGGTAATTGCCACTTATTTATTACCTGTTCATACATTCCTCCAGCGTCTGTCCTTATAATTTACATGAAGCATGTTCACTTAATCAGAAACATATTTTTATTTGTTAAACCATGTGATAAGTTACTGGTTTTAGGTGATTTTCCTGACATTAACTAGATCGTTAATGATGACATGGATCATCTCACATCAATTATGATTCCTCATCATCTCATAGAGTTCTTAGATGAAATTTATGATTTGGGATTGTTTCAATATAATAATATCCCGAATTATAATAATAAACTTCTTAATTTAATTTTCCTGAATGACACGAGCATTTCGATCAATCGCACGTTTCCTTTTGTTTTACCAGAGGGTAAGCATCATCCTATGCTGTTGCTTACCTTAAATAATCTTCTTTTAAGTAATTTTCTGTCTAGAGTTGAGTATAATAAATACTTTAATTTCAATAAGACTAATTATAATAAAATCAGAGGTATTTTATCAGCGTATGTCTCTAACTTTATTGTCGATGTAAACAATATAGATAAATCGTTGTCTGTTATGTATGATATACTTCTGTCTGCGATTTCTGAGTCTGTTCCTTTAAAAATTGACTATAGTCCTATGAAATGTCCAGTCTGGTTTAACAAAAACTTAAGAATGGTGCGGAATAAAAAAATTTAAAAAGTACAAACGCAGCGGTCTCTCCTCTGATTATGTATTATATTCGAAGGCAAGGCATGATTTCACCGTCTTAAATAAATCGTGTTATTCTAATTATATATGGTCTATGGGATACAAATTGATTGATAATCCTAAAAATTTCTTTTCGTTTGTTAACTCTAAACGCAAAGTTGCTGGCTTTCCCGTAGTAACAACTTGGAAACTTTAAATATTCAGGAGGTATCTAACATGTTTGCCAATTTTGTTGAAAAATCCTACTCGCCTGAAAGCGGACCAAGTGATAACTATTTATACGATATAAAATCATATGACCTGTTTCCTCCCATTCAGTTGTCTGAAACGGAAGTCCTAGATACACTAAAGACGGTTAAGTTGTGTTATTTTCCCGGCCCTGACGGTGTTCCTTCTTGTATACTGCGGCATTATGCGGATTTATTATATGTTCCTTTAACTAACCTTTTCAATGCATGCCTCAAAAAAGGCTATTTCCCACTACGTTGGAAAAGTAGCTTTATTATTCCACTTTATAAGAATAGACCTAAAAATTTTATCAATAATTATCGTGGTATTGCTAAACTTAGTGCCTAGCCAAAGCTATTCGAACTAATAATTACTAAAAAACTTACTCCGATAATTAAATCTGTTATTTCCCCTCTTCAACACGGCTTCGTTCGTAAATCGACTTCTACAAATCTTTTGGAATTAACATGTTATATATTTCAGGGTTTTTCTGAACACATGCAAACTGACGTAGTTTATACGGACTTCTCTAAAGCCTTCGATTAAGTTGATCACCATCTGCTAATTCTCAAACTTAAATTGCTTGGCTTTAGTAACAGTATGTTAGCTTGGTTTCACAATTACCTTACCGGTCGTTCGCAAAAAGTCTTGTTTAAGTCTTGTTTATCACGCGAAATTTCTGTGTCTTCTGGAGTCCCTCAAGGTAGGCATCTTGGTCCTCTACTTTTCTTACTTTTTCTAAATGACCCTCGCGTTCTTATGTTCGCTGACGATATAAAAATCTTTATGTCCCTCAATTCTTTTGAATATTTTTCTTACTTGCTGTGCGACTTATGTAGTCTGTCCGAATGGTGCAAAAATAATGGCATGCTTTTAAATTTAAGCAAATGTAAAAAGCTAACGTTTACTTGGTCTGATTATCTGCCTACATTCTATTCATTAAACTATCATGTGCTAGCGAATGTATCCAGCTTCAATGATTTAGGGGTTATTTTAGATTCGAAGCTTCGTTTTAACCTACATATCGAATATTCTGTTACCAAGGCGAAATCTGTTCTTGGCTTTATAAAAAGATGGTCAAAGGAATTTTATGATCCTTATGTCACTAAGAGGTTATATACGTCGCTTGTTAGGCCTATCCTGGAATACTCAGTTGTTGTATGGGTACCTACTTACAGAATTTATGTTGACAGCATTGAATGAGTTCAACAAAATTTTTTAATATTTGCGCTTCGTGGTCTGGGTTGGAATCCTGATGTGCGTTTACCACCCTATAATGACAGGTTAATGCCTAAGTTGGAAAAAAGGCGTGATATGTTAGGAGTTACTTTTATTGCTAAAATTATTAGAGGCGATATCTGCTCTCTATCTTTATTGGAATTAATTTCATTTAATATCCCCTCTCGTTTTTCAAGGCACTATGTATCCTTGAAACTACCTCACTGCCGCACAAATTATCTACTTTATAGTCCGTTTCGGGTATTGTGTAAAATGTTTAACGAATATTACGTTGTTTTCGATTGGTCCGATATGGTTTCCATTATAAAATATAAGGTGCTTTCCAACTGATACTTTACACTTTACAACTTATATTAATTGTTGTAAACTTTTCCAATATATACATATTACTGTAATCATATCATAAGCATAGCATATTGTTGTAACATATAACATATCATACATATATACATTGTTGTAAACATATCTTAGAATATAACTTTGTACTCATTATTAGGTTATTTTAGTTTTATTCTTTACTTTAAGTAGCTCTAAGTTTGCACTAATTTTAGCCTTAGTCTCTATTGCTGTTTCGGCGATTGTTGTTTTTGTTGTTGCGGTGCTGTTTCCTGTGCTGTTTCTAAATAATAATTTACCTTAATTTAAGTTTATTTTAGTTAGCTGTTATAAAATTGTAGCTAACTTAAAAACTGAATAATAATAATAATAATAACAAGATAGAAAAGTTCGGTTAAGACCGAAGCTTAAATACCCTCCACCTTTTGTAATTCTCTAAAAAATAAGTTCTTATTGCCATATTTATTTATGTGACTATTTCATGTACTTAAGCAAATAGTGTTTTTTTTTTATTTTAGACGTTTGCGTTATTCAATCACGCCCATTTTTGGCACAGTGTTGGATAACGGTACCCTTTATATATGTACCAAATTTCAACTTGATAGGCATAGTATTGTGCGATATATAATTTTTTAAAGGTACAATTTTTTCGAGGTATGATGAGATTTTCGTTTATTGTGGGCGTGTCTCTTTACCGATTTTGCCCAATTTCAATACGGAACAAAGTTTCAAAGATGCAAAGTTTCAATGTGATATCTTAAAAATTACGACCGTGAGAGTGCCAAAAAGAGACGGACACACGGACACCCGGACGGACATGTCTCAAACGATTTCTCTTTTCATGCTGATTAAGAATATATATGGTTTGTGGGGTCTCCGACGCTTCCTTCGATGTGTTGTAAACGGATGATCAAAATGAATATATCCTCTTCCCTAAGGTGGAGGGTATAAAAATGGTTTAATAATTAAGAAAATACGATAGAATACTACGTTTTGTACAAAGTGCTTGGTTAGAACCTTATATCTCTTTAAATACCATGAAAAGGAAACATGCTCAAAATGAATTTGAGAAAAATTTTTATAATGTAATGAAGAATGTAATGGAAAAAACCATGGAAAACGTTAAAAAACGTAAAGAAGTACAACTTATTAGACATTACAATGATAGTAGAAATTCTGAAGGTTATGGAACTTTAATTGCTTAGCCTAATTTCCATAGTATTTCGATTTTTGGTAATGGGTCATTTTGGGTTGAACTATCGAAAATGGAAGTCATACATGACAAGCCTGATTTAGAGTTATCGAAATGATTAATGTACGATTTCTATTATTTTTTTTTTTAAAAACAGGCGGATGATATTAAAGTCATATACATGGATACTGATTCATTTATACTATCTTCTACAACATTAAAAGCAATCCTTTAAAGTTCGATACATCAGATTATGATGTAAATAATATATATGGTATAATTCCGCATAATAAAAAAGAAATAGACTTAATGAAAGATGAAACATTAGGTAAAATAATGGCAAATTTTGCTGGGCTTAAATGAAAAGCTTATTTATTTTTAGTGAATAATAAAGAAAATAAAAAGGATGAAACGAAAAAGATTAAAGGCATAAAATCATCTGCAGTAAAAAAATAAATTTTGACAATTTTAATATTTTTGTATGTAATGAGTAAACTCAAAAACTATTGGACCGATTTCAAAATTGTTTTCGCTATTAGAAAGCTACATTATCACTGAGTGACATAGGCTATATTTATTGTCAAAAAATGTTGGGGATCCCTGGACATTTCTACTATTACTAACCCAAGGTGTAAAAAAATTAGTCATAATATATCTGTCATCGTATACGCTGCGGAAAGTATTGATGTTAAAACAAATACAAGTTTTACAATATTATAGAACATATTAATATCTACAAAAAACTTCCAGAGACCATATGTCCAACTATTGTACTATTGTCACTATAACCCCTTTTTATACCCACCATTGATAGTAATATTGCCATACAAACATTGCACACACATGTACACAGACAATTAAGAAATTAAGAATTTACAATAGGTATTTCACAATATTTAAAGAGTAGGGAAATCCGGCATGTGTGGATACCACTCCAGATGCACCACTAAGTTCTGGAGAGGATTTTTGGCCAATACTGGATTTCTAAATTGTAGTGTTATCTTCACATGTGTTCCTCATTTATTATCGTTAAATACTTAGGTTGTAACATTTCTAACTATAAGATTTGCTCTTTGAATAAAGACATTATAATGGCGACGAGCTTTTTTTTGCGTAATTGAAAAATAAAAATTATTTTTTGTAAAAAGTAAAAAGTTACATTTTAAAGTAAAAAGTATTATAAATATAATAAAATGAGTACACAATTGGTTGGGAATATTCCAGCGTTTGATGTGTCTAATAATGACTGGCACATTTTTAAAACAAAACTGTAACAATTTTTTGTGGCAAATGAGATTACTGGTGCTGAAAAGCAAAAAGCCATTTTTATTACAACGTTGTCAGAAGATGCGTATAAATTGTTACAAAATTTACTTTGGCCAAAGTTAATCGAAGATCCTAGTACAATGTATGTGATGTGTGTTGAAATTTTGGAACAACATTTTAAGCCAGTCACACCTGAATTTTTTGAAAGGTAAAAATTTTATAATGCTGAAAAACAACCATCTGAATCAGCAAGTGACTGGGCTGTGCGAGTTGTAAGGAAGAAAAAAGCATAACCTTTTTCTCCCTACAGCTGGAGCGTTTTCACCACGACAGCTCGTTGAAACAGGGCCGTCAATTGCAACTGAGTGAGTGGTGAAAAGCGAGCCGAGTGCCCGACAGGGGAGAAGCGCGTGGCAGTTCAGTCATTGTAGTTCGAGAGTTGAATAGTGGCGGTTGTTTTATAAAGAGATTATTCTATTTCCTTCTAGTAAAACTGATACATATTTCTTATCTGAGTTATCGAAGATCCTTCTAGTAAACTCCATTATAAAATTCTTTTTTTTAAATTCAAGTGAAGTAATATTATAATAAAAAAGGTATATAACTGAAGAAGTTCAAGTGTTCACTACTGTAAATAGTTTAAAGACTACAAACAAATATTTAAATAAATATATATATATATGAATGAATAAAAACCATTTTAAGTGAACCGTGGAGCCGACGGCTCACCCCAGCAATATAAATCATTATAAATATTTGGCGCCCGAGCAGGGACACAACTTAATCAGATCCTGATTTATTTCATTCAAGTAAGTTGTTCCTTTCTTTTTTTCTTTGTGGTGGCGGACATTACTTTGGGGATAGCGTTAAAATTAAAAAAAAAAAAAACGGACAACGGAGTTTCCAAGGTTGGCGAAAGCCCCAGAAAACTCAGTTAGGAATTTACACGGGTAGCGGATGGCGTAAGCCCCAAAGAGGCAGACAAGTGGGTACAAAAAAAAAAAGTCGGCGAAAGCCCTAGAAAACGAACTTAGGAATTTACACGGGTAGAGGATGGCGCAAGCCCCATAAGAGACGGTCAAGTGGGTTATAAAGAGTTGGCGAAAGCCCTAATTAATACAAGTAGGTTTTAATCTCACCAAAGGACGGTGTTAGCCTCATAAACGGACAGACGATAGCGTTTCAAACGGTTGGCGTACGCCACAAAATCTTCAACGTGACGGTGGTCACAGTAGTAGTTTTGTTGTTGTTTATTTAAAATTTCTTAAAAGTGCTTAAAACGCAAAATTTTGGCGTGTGAGGAATTTGCTACCGTTAATTTATAGCGTTGCTTTACCGCTAATCATAAGTGCGCTGACCTTCGAAGCTTAGAAATTTCGTTTATATTGTCATACAAAAAAGAAACAAAACAACAACAACACATAGAAAAAGAACATCACGCCACGTACCTAGCTGCTCACATCTATAGACTTACACACTCTTACATCTCAAAATAAGAATCTCATATTGTTGTAAGTGCATGCGTGCACATAGGCAGAGCATATTAAATTAAGAGAAAAATAAAGTGAGATAACATTACGCCACACTGTCGTGCGTGTATGCGTATGTTAACATAGAATTCTCAGTGGCAAAGAGACTAAGCGAAGCGAGCATAAAATATACTGTCGTGCGTGCATGCGTATGTTAACATAAAATTCTCGGTGTCAAAGAGATCAAGCTAAGCGAGCATCAGCGATACTGTTGTGTGTGTGTAGGCAAGGAGATTTAACAGAAAGCATAGCTGTTTCATCGTCAAGCGTATGTTCACAATTATAAATAGCCTAGGTGCAATAACGCGAAACCAAACAAAAAAAAAAAAAAAAAAAAAAAAGCAAAAATAAACAACTCTGTGCGGCGTACTTACAAAATTTCCCCAGCTAATAAATAAAATAAATTTATTTCGGGATTTTCAAGCGTCAACAATTTAAATAAATTTATTTGGGGATTTTCGAGAACAATTTGGGAGCTTCCAGTATTTCAAAAAAAAAAAAATAAATTCGTGTTGCGAATCTGCCGGTATTAACAATTAAAATTAAATTATCGAGTAGTGCGTAATAAAAGAAAAATAAAACAAATAGTAATAATAAGCAACATAAAATAAATAATGTCTAATACCGATCTACGCACATCCTGGGTATGCCAGGTCAACAAGGAAACTTTGGTCGCATACCTGGACGAGTTTGGGCTGGAATCAAAGGGTACGGCGGAGGAGTTGCGCCAGCGTTTTAGGACGTTCATACAGAATACAGGCGATAAGTCGGTGATTGACAGGCTACTGAGTATACAGGGTCAGCTGACGCCGGGCAGGCTCCCGTCTATGCGAGCGGCTTCCAGCCGGGAGTCCTCACCAGGTTACGAAGAAGCCGAAGAGGGGGCGATGGGCGTTACGCTCAAGGTTCCCGAACGGCAGGCGTCACCACCATCTACGAGTAAAATGGATAGACGAGCCATCATGGACGTGATCCGGAAATGGGGAATCACCTACAATGGCACCGGGGACCCATTCTCATTCCTTGAACGCCTTGAAGAGATGGCGGAGACGTACGAGATCGACTTGAATAGCCTGCCTTGTACTATGCCACAGTTTCTTCGGGATCAGGCTCTTACTTGGTTCCGAAACAACAACGCCCACTGGGAGTCATGGAAATGGTTCAAGCGCGACTTACTAAAATTTTTCCTGCCACCTCGACACATGGAAAACATTGCAGACGAGATACGCGCGAGGCGGCAGAGGCCCAACGAGCGCTTCAGAGATTACGCTCTGGAGCTGCAAAATAAAATGCGACATACATGTATGACCGAAGATGAGAAGCTTCTGAGGATCTTCCGCAACGCCCGTCCTGAATACCTACTTTACATACGACGCTCAGATTTTCGCGATCTCAACCAACTTTTGGATTTAGCCGGCGACTACGAGAGTATTCCCAGCGAGACTCCACGACCGCCGCCGCGACGTGAGACTCATCGTATTATGAATCACCCTACCACAGCCATTACAGATCCACACAATGCGTGCCACCGCTGCGGCGAATCTGGCCATATAGCGAGAGGTTGCAGAAAACCGGTGAAACTCTTCTGTTGGAAGTGCGGCCGTCTGGATGTGCGAACAATAGACTGTTGCCGAAATAACCCGTCGGGAAACGCGAGAGGGGCCCGAGTCCGACAAGGGGCGACCGGGTCCACACTATAAGTCCCCGACAACGTTCGCAGCCGTTTTCGTCAGCAATTACCTGCCAGAATGACAAACTTGTAGCTACACTCCTCGTTGGTTGCCAAGCGGTTACGGCCATCATAGATACCGGCGCGACAAGCTGTTTCATTAGCGAGGCGTTTTCAGGTCGTTTGAATGGTACCACCTCATGGGAAAGCGTATGCTTGGAGGTATCACTTGCGGACAACTCTACACGAACCGTGAGGTTAGCGGCGTTCAGCCCGGTCCAGTTTGGCGATTTTACGCACACGTTACGATTTCTAGTAATGCCCAATATGAAGGAGGAAGTGATATTAGGTCTATCTTTCCTTCAGGCTTTTAACGCCACGATAAGTTGCGCAGGATTTACTACCGCCTGCCAATTGTGTGAAACCCCGACTATACGATGCCTAGTGGCACGAGATAGCTCAGAAAGTAAAGTAACAGCCCCGACATTGACACATAACCAGCCCGAACCAACGTCGACACGTAATCGTTCAGTACCAGCACCAACATACAGTACCCCGGTGCGACCACCGAAGTTTAACAATGTAGAGAAACCATCGAAGAACAACCAAAGAGCTCATTCAACGACGTATAACCAGTCCGCACAAGTGACGAAATCAATCAAGCCGGCACAACCGTCGATGCATATCAAGCAAACGCCACCGCCGAATCACTGTAATGTCAGCGTAACACGTGGTAATTCTAAGCCAGTTAGCGGAAAGCAGGGCCAATCTAAGCCTGTTTTCCCGAAGGCGAGTCAACCGAGGCCAGGCATATCAAAGAAGAGTCAACCACTGACGATCACAGCTAAGCGGACTCAATCAGGGCCAATTCAAGTAAAACTAGAAAATCTAAGACCAGTTCAGCACGACGTGGCCTGGCGTGAACAGTCCCAGCACAACCCAGTCGACCATGCGTACGATCATAGCAATCATGTGCGAGTCAGTGCAGTTCAGCAAACTAGTGATGCATCACCGCAAGAGTTGGCACACTCATTAGCAATCCGTGGCGTGGGCCACAAGAATGCGGTCGGAGGATCGGAATCGTTGACAATGGCATCGAGGCGTAATTGGTCCAACCAACCGGTAATACGTAGTCACATCCCGTCTAAGCCATCGATCGGCTCGACATTAGATCCTAATGCTAAGGAATTTCGGGTTGATCACTCAGCGACGGCCACCTTAGGTTTAACTGGGGCGGTGCCGAAAGCTTCGTACGGCGAAGACGAAGGACAGTTAATAACGGCATTTCTCGACCAAGAATTGGCGAAATTCCAGCATGTGTCGGGTAAAACCAATATTGGCGAACATCACATACGCATGTTACACGACCGTCCGATCCGTCCACCAGTTCCGGCACCAGCACTCTGTTGTCCGAGCCGACGAAACGTTATGGCTGCGGTGAATACGAGGTTACGGAGTCTTGGGGAAGGGCGTTCGGAAATCATCAACGTTGGACAAAAACTCTTCGCGTGTCGTTACTTTGGCCGAGTCCGCCGAAACCAGTACGGCCTTTTCCATTGGCAATCGGTGCCACCCCAACTCCAAGACATCGTCATCCGGGAGACGTCCGACATAAGGAGCCGATCATGTCGCCTGATGCTCTGGAGGCTTTCCTCAACAGCTTGAACATTGACGCAGAAGCAAAGTCGTCCGCTGAGTCCAGTCCGTCCATCTGTCAGCCGGCGAGGTCGGAAATTTCGCGTGTTGCAAACATTGCCACGACGTCCGCAGAGGGAGCCAAAGCGAAAGTGCCGTAACAGCCGTGCATGTTACCAGGAAGAACCGTCAGTGAGGTTCCTGTTCGTCCCGTAGACTCGGATTCGAGCTCCGATCCGGATGAGACGAGGGGCAAGCGCGCATGGTATCGAGAGCGAGCCGAAAGTACACCTGGGTCCAGCAGCACCACGCGTCTCCACGAGGTGGCCAAACCAACTGTAGCGCTAACTGGTAGCGATTTGGTTCGATCGCCTCTCAAACGTCCACGCCCAGTTTATGAATCATCAAAGAAGGACGCGCCACCGAAGGCCCTGTACACCAGGCGGGGCGATGATATACCAGGCCCCAGCAACGCAAGACGTCCCCAAGAGGTCGCCAGGCCAGTCGCAACAACTTCAAAGAAGGCTGTGCCACCGAAGCCTATGTACAGCAGACGGGGCGATGATATACCGGGTCCCAGCAATGCAAGACTTACTCAGAATGTCGCCAGACCAACCGCCGTGTTGCCGGAGTGTAGCACGGCCAGATCTGCTCTCAAGCGTCAACGGCCAGCATTAAAACCATCCCCGAAGAAGGCTGATTCAACGAAGCCACAGTACGCTAGGCGAGACGATTTGGTCACGCGCCCTGTGACCGTCCGACCCGAGGATTATGAACGTCCTGTTCAGATGGAGTGTCGGAGCCAACGACGTCGTATATGTGGGAGGGCCAATTGCGCGTGCAACCCAAGGTCGGCCAAAACTCCACAAGGTTGGTTTGCTGGGGGAATACCTGGAGTAGTGGTTCGTCAGTTGGAGCCCATCATCGAGGCGAAACAGCGGGAGCTACCGGCATACAAGCGGCACAAGATGTTGTTTTATCTACCGCAAGGCCGTTTCCGCGTGACATTTTCTCGGGGCGGTTTGGTGACTATTGTGCAGGTGCCATGGAACGGAGGGGAGAATCATGGCCTGCCTAGGGAACATCACGGTCCTCATAGGGGGGACGTGGTGTAAGGAAGAAAAAAGCATAACCTTTTTCTCCCTACAGCTGGAGCGTTTTCACCACGACAGCTCGTTGAAACAGGGCCGTCAATTGCAACTGAGTGAGTGGTGAAAAGCGAGCCGAGTGCCCGACAGGGGAGAAGCGCGTGGCAGTTCAGTCATTGTAGTTCGAGAGTTGAATAGTGGCGGTTGTTTTATAAAGAGATTATTCTATTTCCTTCTAGTAAAACTGATACATATTTCTTATCTGAGTTATCGAAGATCCTTCTAGTAAACTCCATTATAAAATTCTTTTTTTTAAATTCAAGTGAAGTAATATTATAATAAAAAAGGTATATAACTGAAGAAGTTCAAGTGTTCACTACTGTAAATAGTTTAAAGACTACAAACAAATATTTAAATAAATATATATATATATGAATGAATAAAAACCATTTTAAGTGAACCGTGGAGCCGACGGCTCACCCCAGCAATATAAATCATTATAGAGTTAAGGCGTTGGCGGTAAAATGCGATTTTGGTGCGCATCTCAAAAATGCGGTAAGAGACAAATTTGTTATGGGTTTGGAAAAGGATCCAGCTCGTGACAAAATATTTTTAGAACCGGTTCCTACATCGCTAGAACGAATCATTGAAATTGTTAACAACTCTGAATGTATACGTAAAGTACATGCAGTCTGCGTAAGTGAGGTTAAAACCGAAGACTCGGCATATTTTGTTAAACACACAAAGAATGTACAGCGTTACCCGCCCAAACAACAAGAAAAGCAGCAACAACAGTATAAAAAGAACACCCATGAAAAAAATAAATTGCGTTTGCAACAACAATTATGTAAGGTATGCGGGTACGAGAATCATAAAGCAGAATCCTGTAAGTTTAAAAATTACAAATGCAACAATTGCAACAAAAGAGGTCATCTTGAGGTTATGTGTAAAAATCAAAATATAAATTTTGTAGAAAAATCAGACACGAGTTTTTTTTCAGTTTCTTCATTAAATGATGGTCCAATTAAAATTAAAATTATTTTAAATCACAAAGAGTTTTCTATGCAATTGGATACAGGATCTGAAAATAATCTATTGTCTGAAACATTTTATAATCAATATTTGTTTAATTATAAACTAAAGCCTTTTAAAGTGTTGTTGAAATCTTATGTAGTAGCATTTTGTCAATGGGTGTGTGTGATGTTAATGTAACTTATGGTTCTGTAACCAAATTAATGGAATTTGTTGTAATTAAAAAGAAGGGCACCACCTCTGTTGGGTAGAAAGTTTTTGAAAGCATTTAAAATTAAAATTGGAAATCTAAATTATACGTCTAGACCCTCTGATATAGATGAAGTGAATTTAGTACAAAAATTTTCAAACTTACTTGATGGTAGCTTACTTGTTCAACAAAGGACAAGTTAGTTTGAGTTTAAAAGAAAATGTGGTTCCCAAGTTTTGTCGCCCGAGACTCTTGCCGTTTGCAATTAAAGATACACATTTTGACTACAATAGCACTAAAAAATTAACTGTTAATGCTAGTCCCGTGGGAGTAGGAGCCGCATTATCACAAGTCTATCGGTATGGTATTGAAAAACCAATAGAATTCGCGTCACGTACTCTGTCTCAAACTGAACAAAAGTATTCACAATTAGATCGCGAAGCGGTTCCTATTCTTTTTGGTGTAAAAAAATTTCACCAGTATTTATATGGCCGTAGATTTATACCGACAACAAGCCACTCCAGCATATATTTGGACCCAAGAAAGGGATTCCGTTAATGGCATCCAATAGATTACAACGTATTGCTCTGACTTTGTCAGGATACCAATCCGATGCTGTACATGTAAAATCTAAAAGTAACGTTTCAGATTATTTTTCACGTTATCCTCAAAATAATGAGTATGTTGAACATGACGATTTAAATGACGTTTATGTCACTTTTATGCAACATAGTTTTGCCGAAGAAAAGTTTCTAAATTTTGATACTATTAAAGCTTATACAGCAAATGGCGAACTGTTGAAGCAGGTTGTTTATTATGTTAGGAATGGATGGCCTAATAAATGTACTGATATAGAAGTTGAACCATTTTTCCGTAAAAAAGAGGAGTTTTCCGAAGAATTAGGTTGTTTGGGGGTATCGCGTAGTTATACCAAAACTATACAAGGAGATGTTATAGTTTTATAGCTACACATATGGGCATTGTCAAAATGAAATCAATGGCCCGTGAATGTTGTTGGTGGCCTACTCAAGGTAAAGATCTTGAAGCGGTCACAAAGCAGTGTGAATCTTGTCTAATGACGCGCGCTAGTCCACCGAAACAACAATTAATCCGATGCCAAGATCCGGTGAAGTGTGGTCACGTGTACATATAGATTTTTTTGGCCCGATTTGTAATCGTTGGTTTCTCATACTAATAGATAGTACAAGTAAATGAATAGAGTGTTTGGATATGGGATCTAATACAACCTGTTACGAGAAATTTTTGCGCGATTTGGGCTTCCAAAATATATAGTGTCCGGTAATGGTACAGTTTTCACGTCTAAAGATTTTAAACGTTTTGTTGAAAATAATGGTATTATTCATATTACGACCTCTGTTGACAATCCATCTACGAATGGACAGGCTGAAAATGCAGTCAAAAAAACAAAGTTAAAAATGCGCTTAAACGAAATTTATATTAAGTTTTAAAACAAGATTTCAATTCTTATTAGACTATCGAAACACTCCCCATGTGTACTGGTGTTTCGCCAGCCTATGTTATGTTTAATAAAAGACATTTACGAAATAGATTATATATACTTAATCCATATAAACATGTTCAAATTAAAACAACACAAACAATTAAAAGATATGTAAAAAAACAACAACATAAACAAAGAAAATATTTTAAAGGATCTAGTAAAGTTATGTTTAATGTAAATGATGAAGTTATTGTTAAAGATTATTCAGTTCCAGGTAGAATTTCTTGGATCAAAGCTAGAATTGTACAAAAGCTAGGAAAGCAAACATATATTGTAAAAACTATAAAAGAACAAATTTGGAAAAGACATGCAAATCAAATTATTTTATGCTCTGTGTTAATGCTCTTTGCTGGCATCTTCACATGTTGAAGCTGTCAACGTGTCTCCAAACTCTCCTCGATCATTGGTTGTACGTCTGTATACCGAGAGGAGAGCTAGTCAGTTATTATCGAGACACTCTTTGTATAACCCGGTTCTCCTTTTTTCTCCTTTTTGTAACACGCAATTCTTGAATTTTTTTTTAACCCAAAACTAAAATATATATATATATATAAATTATAAACTCTAATTATACTATTGAATTTAAAAAGACATAATTAATGATCAAATAGATAAACAAAATAACGTAAATATTAATGAAAATCAAAAGGAATCTAACAAAACAACAGAAAACATAGATAAAAGACTAGAAGAACCCACAACGTCTAAAGATATGTCTAATATTGATAAAAATATGAATATAAAACAATGTAAAAATAATTTAAAAGATAAATATGAAATGAAAAATCAAATATTGGATCCACCTCGTGATAAATATATGTTACGAATAAAAAAACCAAAATCTTTAATTGTACAGGTTTTTCCCCGTAGTTGTTATGGTGTGAATATTAAAAAAAAAATTAGTAAATTATTTGGATACTACGGTTAGGATCCTAATTACGAGGGGGGCATATATAAAGCTATATTAGAAAGCTACATTATCACTGAGTGACATAGGCTATATTTATTGTCAAAAAATGTTGGGGATCCCTGGACATTCCTACTATTACTAACCCAAGGTGTAAAAAAATTAGTCATAAAATATCTTTCATCGAATACGCTGCGGAAACTATTGATGTTAAAACAAATACAAGTTTTACAATATTATAGAACATATTAATATCTACAAAAAACTTCCAGAGACCATATGTCCAACTATTGTACTTTTGTCACTATAACCCCTTTTTATACCCACCATTGATAGTAATATTGCCATACAAACATTGCACACTCATGTACACAGACAATTAAGAAATTAAGAATTTACAATAGGTATTTCACAATATTTAAAGAGTAGGGAAATCCGGCATGTGTGGATACCACTCCAGATGCACCACTAAGTTCTGGAGAGGATTTTTGGCCAATACTGGATTTCTAAATTGTAGTGTTATCTTCACATGTGTTCCTCATTTACTATCGTTAAATACTTAAGTTGTAACATTTCTAACTATAAGATTTGCTCTTTGAATAAAGACATTATAATGGCGACGAGCTTTTTTTTGCGTAATTGAAAAATAAAAATTATTTTTTGTAAAAAGTAAAAAGTTACATTTTAAAGTAAAAAGTATTATAAATATAATAAAATGAGTACACAATTGGTTGGGAATATTCCAGCGTTTGATGTGTCTAATAATGACTGGCACATTTTTAAAACAAAACTGTAACAATTTTTTGTGGCAAATGAGATTACTGGTGCTGAAAAGCAAAAAGCCATTTTTATTACAACGTTGTCAGAAGATGCGTATAAATTGTTACAAAATTTACTTTGGCCAAAGTTAATCGAAGATCCTAGTACAACGTATGTGATGTGTGTTGAAATTTTGGAACAACATTTTAAGCCAGTCACACCTGAATTTTTTGAAAGGTAAAAATTTTATAATGCTGAAAAACAACCATCTGAATCAGCAAGTGACTGGGCTGTGCGAGTTAAGGCGTTGGCGGTAAAATGCGATTTTGGTGCGCATCTCAAAAATGCGGTAAGAGACAAATTTGTTATGGGTTTGGAAAAGGGTCCAGCTCGTGACAAAATATTTTTAGAACCGGTTCCAACATCGCTAGAACGAATCATTGAAATTATTAACAACTCTGAATGTATACGTAAAGTACATGCAGTCTGCGTAAGTGAGGTTAAAACCGAAGACTCGGCATATTTTGTTAAACACACAAAGAATGTACAGCGTTACCCGCCCAAACAACAAGAAAAGCAGCAACAACAGTATAAAAAGAACACCCATGAAAAAAATAAATTGCGTTTGCAACAACAATTATGTAAGGTATGCGGGTACGAGAATCATAAAGCAGAATCCTGTAAGTTTAAAAATTACAAATGCAACAATTGCAACAAAAGAGGTCATCTTGAGGTTATGTGTAAAAATCAAAATATAAATTTTGTAGAAAAATCGGACATGAGTTTTTTTTCAGTTTCTTCATTAAATGATGGTCCAATTAAAATTAAAATTATTTTAAATCACAAAGAGTTTTCTATGCAATTGGATACAGGATCTGAAAATAATCTATTGTGTGAAACATTTTATAATCAATATTTGTTTAATTATAAACTAAAGCCTTTTAAAGTGTTTAAAGCCTTTAAAGTGTTGAAATCTTATGTAGTAGTATTTTGTCAATGGGTGTGTGTGATGTTAATGTAACTTATGGTTCTGTAACCAAATTAATGGAATTTGTTGTAATTAAAAAGAAGGGCACCACCTCTGTTGGGTAGAAAGTTTTTGAAAGCGTTTAAAATTAAAATTGGAAATCTAAATTATACGTCTAGACCCTCTGATATAGATGAAGTGAATTTAGTACAAAAATTTTCAAACTTACTTGATGGTAGCTTACTTGTTCAACAAAGGACAAGTTAGTTTGAGTTTAAAAGAAAATGTGGTTCCCAAGTTTTGTCGCCCGAGACTCTTGCCGTTTGCAATTAAAGATACACATTTTGACTACAATAGCACTAAAAAATTAACTGTTAATGCTAGTCCCGTGGGAGTAGGAGCCGCATTATCACAAGTCAATCGGTATGGTATTGAAAAACCAATAGAATTCGCGTCACGTACTCTGTCTCAAACTGAACAAAAGTATTCACAATTAGATCGCGAAGCGGTTCCTATTCTTTTTGGTGTAAAAAAATTTCACCAGTATTTATATGGCCGTAGATTTATACCGACAACAAGCCACTCCAGCATATATTTGGACCCAAGAAAGGGATTCCGTTAATGGCATCCAATAGATTACAACGTATTGTTCTGACTTTGTCAGGATACCAATCCGATGCTGTACATGTAAAATCTAAAAGTAACGTTTCAGATTATTTTTCACGTTATCCTCAAAATAATGAGTATGTTGAACATGACGATTTAAATGACGTTTATGTCACTTTTATGCAACATAGTTTTGCCGAAGAAGGGTTTCTAAATTTTGATACTATTAAAGCTTATACAGCAAATGGCGAACTGTTGAAGCAGGTTGTTTATTATGTTAGGAATGGATGGCCTAATAAATGTACTGATATAGAAGTTGAACCATTTTTCCGTAAAAAAGAGGAGTTTTCCGAAGAATTAGGTTGTTTGGGGGTATCGCGTAGTTATACCAAAACTGTACAAGCAGATGTTATAGTTTTATAGCTACACATATGGGCATTGTCAAAATGAAATCAATGGCCCGTGAATGTTGTTGGTGGCCTACTCAAGGTAAAGATCTTGAAGCGGTCACAAAGCAGTGTGAATCTTGTCTAATGACGCGCGCTAGTCCACCGAAACAACAATTAATCCGATGCCAAGATCCGGTGAAGTGTGGTCACGTGTACATATAGATTTTTTTGGCCCGATTTGTAATCGTTGGTTTCTCATACTAATAGATAGTACAAGTAAATGAATAGAGTGTTTGGATATGGGATCTAATACAACCTGTTACGAGAAATTTTTGCGCGATTTGGGCTTCCAAAATATATAGTGTCCGGTAATGGTACAGTTTTCACGTCTAAAGATTTTAAACGTTTTGTTGAAAATAATGGTATTATTCATATTACGACCCCTGTTGACAATCCATCTACGAATGGACAGGCTGAAAATGCAGTCAAAAAAACAAAGTTAAAAATGCGCTTAAACGAAATTTATATTAAGTTTTAAAACAAGATTTCAATTCTTATTAGACTATCGAAACACTCCCCATGTGTACTGGTGTTTCGCCAGCCTATGTTATGTTTAATAAAAGACATTTACGAAATAGATTATATATACTTAATCCATATAAACATGTTCAAATTAAAACAACACAAACAATTAAAAGATATGTAAAAAAAACAACAACATAAACAAAGAAAATATTTTAAAGGATCTAGTAAAGTTATGTTTAATGTAAATGATGAAGTTATTGTTAAAGATTATTCAGTTCCAGGTAGAATTTCTTGGATCAAAGCTAGAATTGTACAAAAGCTAGGAAAGCAAACATATATTGTAAAAACTATAAAAGAACAAATTTGGAAAAGACATGCAAATCAAATTATTTTATGCTCTGTGTTAATGCTCTTTGCTGGCATCTTCACATGTTGAAGCTGTCAACGTGTCTCCAAACTCTCCTCGATCATTGGTTGTACGTCTGTATACCGAGAGGAGAGCTAGTCAGTTATTATCGAGACACTCTTTGTATAACCCGGTTCTCCTTTTTTCTCCTTTTTGTAACACGCAATTCTTGAATTTTTTTTTAACCCAAAACTAAAATATATATATATATATAAATTATAAACTCTAATTATACTATTGAATTTAAAAAGACATAATTAATGATCAAATAGATAAACAAAATAACGTAAATATTAATGAAAATCAAAAGGAATCTAACAAAACAACAGAAAACATAGATAAAAGACTAGAAGAACCCACAACGTCTAAAGATATGTCTAATATTGATAAAAATATGAATATAAAACAATGTAAAAATAATTTAAAAGATAAATATGAAATGAAAAATCAAATATTGGATCCACCTCGTGATAAATATATGTTACGAATAAAAAAACCAAAATCTTTAATTGTACAGGTTTTTCCCCGTAGTTGTTATGGTGTGAATATTAAAAAAAAAATTAGTAAATTATTTGGATACTACGGTTAGGATCCTAATTACGAGGGGGGCATATATAAAGCTATATTAGAAAGCTACATTATCACTGAGTGACATAGGCTATATTTATTGTCAAAAAATGTTGGGGATCCCTGGACATTCCTACTATTACTAACCCAAGGTGTAAAAAAATTAGTCATAAAATATCTTTCATCGAATACGCTGCGGAAACTATTGATGTTAAAACAAATACAAGTTTTACAATATTATAGAACATATTAATATCTACAAAAAACTTCCAGAGACCATATGTCCAACTATTGTACTTTTGTCACTATAACCCCTTTTTATACCCACCATTGATAGTAATATTGCCATACAAACATTGCACACTCATGTACACAGACAATTAAGAAATTAAGAATTTACAATAGGTATTTCACAATATTTAAAGAGTAGGGAAATCCGGCATGTGTGGATACCACTCCAGATGCACCACTAAGTTCTGGAGAGGATTTTTGGCCAATACTGGATTTCTAAATTGTAGTGTTATCTTCACATGTGTTCCTCATTTACTATCGTTAAATACTTAAGTTGTAACATTTCTAACTATAAGATTTGCTCTTTGAATAAAGACATTATAATGGCGACGAGCTTTTTTTTGCGTAATTGAAAAATAAAAATTATTTTTTGTAAAAAGTAAAAAGTTACATTTTAAAGTAAAAAGTATTATAAATATAATAAAATGAGTACACAATTGGTTGGGAATATTCCAGCGTTTGATGTGTCTAATAATGACTGGCACATTTTTAAAACAAAACTGTAACAATTTTTTGTGGCAAATGAGATTACTGGTGCTGAAAAGCAAAAAGCCATTTTTATTACAACGTTGTCAGAAGATGCGTATAAATTGTTACAAAATTTACTTTGGCCAAAGTTAATCGAAGATCCTAGTACAACGTATGTGATGTGTGTTGAAATTTTGGAACAACATTTTAAGCCAGTCACACCTGAATTTTTTGAAAGGTAAAAATTTTATAATGCTGAAAAACAACCATCTGAATCAGCAAGTGACTGGGCTGTGCGAGTTAAGGCGTTGGCGGTAAAATGCGATTTTGGTGCGCATCTCAAAAATGCGGTAAGAGACAAATTTGTTATGGGTTTGGAAAAGGGTCCAGCTCGTGACAAAATATTTTTAGAACCGGTTCCAACATCGCTAGAACGAATCATTGAAATTATTAACAACTCTGAATGTATACGTAAAGTACATACAGTCTGCGTAAGTGAGGTTAAAACCGAAGACTCGGCATATTTTGTTAAACACACAAAGTATGTATAGCGTTACCCGCCCAAACAACAAGAAAAGCAGCAACAACAAGAAATAATACCCGTGAAAAAATAAATTGCGTTTGCAACAACAATTATGTAAGGTATGCGGGTACGAGAATCATAAAGCAGAATCCTGTAAGTTTAAAAATTACAAATGCAACAATTGCAACAAAAGAGGTCATCTTGAGGTTATGTGTAAAAATCAAAATATAAATTTTGTAGAAAAATCGGACATGAGTTTTTTTTCAGTTTCTTCATTAAATGATGGTCCAATTAAAATTAAAATTATTTTAAATCACAAAGAGTTTTCTATGCAATTGGATACAGGATCTGAAAATAATCTATTGTCTGAAACATTTTATAATCAATATTTGTTTAATTATAAACTAAAGCCTTTTAAAGTGTTTAAAGCCTTTAAAGTGTTGAAATCTTATGTAGTAGTATTTTGTCAATGGGTGTGTGTGATGTTAATGTAACTTATGGTTCTGTAACCAAATTAATGGAATTTGTTGTAATTAAAAAGAAGGGCACCACCTCTGTTGGGTAGAAAGTTTTTGAAAGCGTTTAAAATTAAAATTGGAAATCTAAATTATACGTCTAGACCCTCTGATATAGATGAAGTGAATTTAGTACAAAAATTTTCAAACTTACTTGATGGTAGCTTACTTGTTCAACAAAGGACAAGTTAGTTTGAGTTTAAAAGAAAATGTGGTTCCCAAGTTTTGTCGCCCGAGACTCTTGCCGTTTGCAATTAAAGATACACATTTTGACTACAATAGCACTAAAAAATTAACTGTTAATGCTAGTCCCGTGGGAGTAGGAGCCGCATTATCACAAGTCAATCGGTATGGTATTGAAAAACCAATAGAATTCGCGTCACGTAATCTGTCTCAAACTGAACAAAAGTATTCACAATTAGATCGCGAAGCGGTTCCTATTCTTTTTGGTGTAAAAAAATTTCACCAGTATTTATATGGCCGTAGATTTATACCGACAACAAGCCACTCCAGCATATATTTGGACCCAAGAAAGGGATTCCGTTAATGGCATCCAATAGATTACAACGTATTGTTCTGACTTTGTCAGGATACCAATCCGATGCTGTACATGTAAAATCTAAAAGTAACGTTTCAGATTATTTTTCACGTTATCCTCAAAATAATGAGTATGTTGAACATGACGATTTAAATGACGTTTATGTCACTTTTATGCAACATAGTTTTGCCGAAGAAGGGTTTCTAAATTTTGATACTATTAAAGCTTATACAGCAAATGGCGAACTGTTGAAGCAGGTTGTTTATTATGTTAGGAATGGATGGCCTAATAAATGTACTGATATAGAAGTTGAACCATTTTTCCGTAAAAAAGAGGAGTTTTCCGAAGAATTAGGTTGTTTGGGGGTATCGCGTAGTTATACCAAAACTGTACAAGCAGATGTTATAGTTTTATAGCTACACATATGGGCATTGTCAAAATGAAATCAATGGCCCGTGAATGTTGTTGGTGGCCTACTCAAGGTAAAGATCTTGAAGCGGTCACAAAGCAGTGTGAATCTTGTCTAATGACGCGCGCTAGTCCACCGAAACAACAATTAATCCGATGCCAAGATCCGGTGAAGTGTGGTCACGTGTACATATAGAATTTTTTGGCCCGATTTGTAATCGTTGGTTTCTCATACTAATAGATAGTACAAGTAAATGAATAGAGTGTTTGGATATGGGATCTAATACAACCTGTTACGAGAAATTTTTGCGCGATTTGGGCTTCCAAAATATATAGTGTCCGGTAATGGTACAGTTTTCACGTCTAAAGATTTTAAACGTTTTGTTGAAAATAATGGTATTATTCATATTACGACCCCTGTTGACAATCCATCTACGAATGGACAGGCTGAAAATGCAGTCAAAAAAACAAAGTTAAAAATGCGCTTAAACGAAATTTATATTAAGTTTTAAAACAAGATTTCAATTCTTATTAGACTATCGAAACACTCCCCATGTGTACTGGTGTTTCGCCAGCCTATGTTATGTTTAATAAAAGACATTTACGAAATAGATTATATATACTTAATCCATATAAACATGTTCAAATTAAAACAACACAAACAATTAAAAGATATGTAAAAAAACAACAACATAAACAAAGAAAATATTTTAAAGGATCTAGTAAAGTTATGTTTAATGTAAATGATGAAGTTATTGTTAAAGATTATTCAGTTCCAGGTAGAATTTCTTGGATCAAAGCTAGAATTGTACAAAAGCTAGGAAAGCAAACATATATTGTAAAAACTATAAAAGAACAAATTTGGAAAAGACATGCAAATCAAATTATTTTATGCTCTGTGTTAATGCTCTTTGCTGGCATCTTCACATGTTGAAGCTGTCAACGTGTCTCCAAACTCTCCTCGATCATTGGTTGTACGTCTGTATACCGAGAGGAGAACTAGTCAGTTATTATCGAGACACTCTTTGTATAACCCGGTTCTCCTTTTTTCTCCTTTTTGTAACACGCAATTCTTGAATTTTTTTTTAACCCAAAACTAAAATATATATATATATATAAATTATAAACTCTAATTATACTATTGAATTTAAAAAGACATAATTAATGATCAAATAGATAAACAAAATAACGTAAATATTAATGAAAATCAAAAGGAATCTAACAAAACAACAGAAAACATAGATAAAAGACTAGAAGAACCCACAACGTCTAAAGATATGTCTAATATTGATAAAAATATGAATATAAAACAATGTAAAAATAATTTAAAAGATAAATATGAAATGAAAAATCAAATATTGGATCCACCTCGTGATAAATATATGTTACGAATAAAAAAACCAAAATCTTTAATTGTACAGGTTTTTCCCCGTAGTTGTTATGGTGTGAATATTAAAAAAAAAATTAGTAAATTATTTGGATACTACGGTTAGGATCCTAATTACGAGGGGGGCATATATAATGTTATCTTCACATGTGTTCCTCGTTTATTATCGTTAAATACTTAGGTTGAAACATTTTTAACTATAAGATTTGCTTTTTGAATAAAGACATTATATAAATGAATTTGGAATAAAAGCAACATTAGCCAAAAATCCTCTCCAGAACCTGGTGGTGCATCTGGAGTGGGGTCCATAACATATGTTCTTAGAATTCCATATAAATGTTGCTTTCCAAGTTAATTAAAAAATGGTCCGTAAATCAAGTTTTGCCCAAAAATCTTCTCCAGAACCTGGCGGTGCGTCTGGAGTGCGACCCTCAGCATTAATATGGAATTCTTAGAACATTTGTATATATATATATTGTAATGCAATTACTTTATTTTAATTTTATGGTGATTTTTCAATTTAAGATAATTGTCATGTATCGCGCAACGCGCAACTTCTCGTATCCCGCATACGCAGGTATAGTGACAAATTATTCTTAGAGACAAGAACTCTTTTTGATTTTGAATTAATGTCTGTTTTTATTTTGGAAAATACAAATCTTATATACAAAATTTCTTACAATTAAACTAGGTGACTATGATATATGATACACTATTACAAATATTATTAGAGTTAAGGTTATTGAAATAGGAGTATTAATGACTTTGATTATTTGAGTGTGTTTATGTTACAATTTTTATTTAAGTTAAGGTCGGTAATGAATGAAGAATAATGTGTGATATAATATATGTGAAATTGAACTCTATTAAATTTGTGTCAAGTTTGTATAGTAAAGTATGTTACTGTTTATGTTTAAGTTAAGGTCAATACTAAAGAATGTGCACTTTTTGTATGCACACTACACCCTTATCCTATAGAGAAAAAAAATTTTTTGTATGAAGAAAAAAAAATTTTTTTTGTAAAATAAGTATAATAGGTAAAATTTGTTTACAAAATAAATTAAAAGTAATGTTTATACTATAATAATCAACATAATATCTAGTATTAATTTAATTAAAGTATTTAATTAGTTATTCTAAGAAATTTTATTTCTTGAACTTATATATATATTTCATGTCTTATAAGGTTTGAGGATGTTATTGTGAAATGTTTTTAAAGTGTTGTTTATTTTGATGGTGGAATTCACACCATTTCTAGCAATTATTTTGTATGGACCGACATAGGGTTTTTCATTTTTTCGTCTAGTCATGTTTCTTAATAATACATAGTCTCCTACTTTCAAGTTTAAAGGTTTGCTTTCTTTAGCGTTATTTTTTAATGTTCTTTTACTTTTTTCATTTTCTAAGAATTCTTTTGCTTTCTGTGTAGAAAATTTTATTCTGGCTTTCAATTCATTGTAATAATTTCCTAAATCTTTATTTGTGTCATTCATATCAATATTATCATTTGGCAGATAGGCTATTCTTCCAAATACTAGTTCATAAGGTGTGTATCCTGTTATTATGTGTGGGGTGGTGTTATATGCAAAACAGTAATATGGTACCCATTTATCCCAATTATCATTTTCTGCGAATGACAACATGTATTCATTCATGACACGATGATTTCTTTCAACAGAGCCTAAAGTTTGATGATGGTAAGGGGTTGAAAATATTTGTTGAACTTTGAGTAGTTCACATACGTTTCTCAGTAGTTCATTTGTAAATTCAGTTCCTCTGTCTGATTTTAGTATCTTGAAATGACCATATTTTAGTATGCCTTGTTCAACAATTGTTTTAGCTATTGTTTTAGCATCCTTACTCTGTATCGGACATGCTATTATATATTTTGTTAGTTCACATTGCATGGTTAGTATATACCTAAATCCATTGGCTATTCTTAATGGTCCTACTGTGTCAATTTCTACAACTTCAAAGCTTGTAGTGGGTGTGCTTGTTATAATGTGAGGTTCTTTTACATGTTTTATTTGTTTATTTATCATGCACTCTTTACAATTATTCACGAAATTCTTAATCATTTTATTCATATTTTTCCATATATACCTTTGTTTAAGTTTTAGGAGCGTTTTTCTAACTCCTAAATGTCCGCCGTGTGGACTATTATGATATTCATTTATTAGTTTAAATTGTATTAATTTATCATTAATCGTTTGAGGGTCTTTATACAATATAATAATCAATTTTTGGGCATCATTATTTATCTTATTTAATTTTTCATTAACTTTTCTTTTAAAATCATTTTCATCTATGATTTTAAATATATCATCATCTTTATTTAACGCTATAGCAATTATATTCTCTTTAATCAATCTTGATGTCAGTTTATCCACAATCGAATCTAAATTCGGTGGATTTTGACTGCATCGCAATAGTATATCTTTTTCATTTATATCTATACTAACTTTCTTCTTTGTTTTGTTTTTGCCCTTGATAAATTCAATTGTTAATTTCTTTAAACCATTTACATCAGACATTGAAGTACAATCCCAAATATGAAGTTGGCCGGACTTCGGTTGGTTAGTACAGTCTATGGTTTTAATATTATCAGCATTATTTTTACTTTTATCGCTACTTAAACTTCTTTCATTGTTCATCATTTTTAATTTTTGCCCTCTTGTTATTACGTTTATCTTCTTAGGTATCATTTCTTTTAGCATGTCAGTATCTATTTGGATTCGTGATAAAGCATCAGCGTTTGAATTTTTCGAACCTTTTTTGTATATTATTGTAAAGTCATAATCGCATAGTTCCATTCTTATGCGCGTCATTTTGGATGAAGGATTTTTGTGAGTAAAGAGTGATACTAATGGTCGGTGGTCTGTAACGACCATGAATTTGCGTCCATAGAGATATGGTCTGAAGAATTTTATACCCCAATGTATAGCAAGTAGTTCTTTTTCTATTATAGGTTTATTTATATCGTGCTTTGAGAGTGTGGCACTTGCATATGAAATTGGTAAGTCGTGTCCAATTTCTCCTTGCGATAGAACAGCTCCTAAGGCATAATCTGAGGCATCTGTTGTTAAAATGAACGGTTTGTCAAAGTCTGGGTATTGTAATATTGGTGGATTCATAAGTTTATTTGACGTCTGTTATTGTCATTTTGTCTTAAATTATTTTGGTTTTGTCTGAAACTGTTTCTATGTAGTGTCGCTTCTAAGGAAATCTTACAACTTCTAATTTAATTATACACTTAGAATTTATGGTGCCTACTTTATTTTCTACGTATATGAATACTAAAGAGAAGAGTGAGTGACGAGTGGATGAATGTATAAAATTAAACAAACTTAAGCACTAGAAATCAGAGACGCGCCCCTTACGCTCCCAGTCACCGTAGAGGGTGGGTTCAGGGCCGGAAGGTCCACCAATTTCGCCTGTGTGGGGTTGGTGTTGTTGGGCCAGGGGCTTACAGCAAACGGTATCTTAGTTCTCAGCTTCTTTTGCAATTCAATAAATCGGGTACTTTTGGCCTTCATTTGGCCTTGCACTTGCTGGCACATCGTGGAAGTAGAGAAACAGGCCACTTGTTTGGTCACTCGCGGCATTAGCCATCGGCTTTGTTTAGCAATATTGGCCATTTTATATTATTTTTCAAATTTTTTGTTCTCTATTATGGCAATAAATTAGGCAGTATCGTGATAGGATCGAAAATTTATCAGGATCATAGTTTGCAGGGTCAAAAAAAAATTTGTCAGGATCGTGATCGGGAGGATCAAAAATTTTGTTTCAGGTTCATCGTAGTCGGCAGGATCAAAAATTTTGATTCAGGATCATGGTCGGCAGGATCAAAAAATTTTGCTTCAGGATCGTGGTCGGCAGGATCGCCATGTAATGCAATTACTTTATTTTAATTTTATGGTGATTTTTCAATTTAAGATAATTGTCATGTATCGCGCAACGCGCAACTTCTCGTATCCCGCATACGCAGGTATAGTGACAAATTATTCTTAGAGACAAGAACTCTTTTTGATTTTGAATTAATGTCTGTTTTTATTTTGGAAAATACAAATCTTATATACAAAATTTCTTACAATTAAACTAGGTTACTATGATATATGATACACTATTACAAATATTATTAGAGTTAAGGTTATTGAAATAGGAGTATTAATGACTTTGATTATTTGAGTGTGTTTATGTTACAATTTTTATTTAAGTTAAGGTCGGTAATGAATGAAGAATAATGTGTGATATAATATATGTGAAATTGCACTCTATTAAATTTGTGTCAAGTTTGTATAGTAAAGTATGTTACTGTTTATGTTTAAGTTAAGGTCAATACTAAAGAATGTGCACTTTTTGTATGCACACTACAATATATATATCCAGAACCTGATAGTGCATCTAAAGTATTATCTCAGAATTCCACATTAATGTTGCTTTAATTCCAAATTCATTAAAAAAATGGTCCGAAAATCCAGGGTTGTCTAAAAATCTCTCCAAAAACTGGTGATGTATCTGGAGTGAGACCCTTAGCATATTTTTTTAGAATTCCTTATAAATGTAGCTTTTATTCCAAATTCATTAAAAAAATGGTCCAATAATACATTATTGGCCAAAAATTATATTATATCTACAAAAAACTTCCAGAAACCATATGTCCAACTATTGTACTTTTGTCACTATAACCCCTTTTTATACCCACCATTGATAGTAATATTGCCATACAAACATTGCACACTCATGTACACAGACAATTAAGAAATTAAGAATTTACAATAGGTATTTCACAATATTTAAAGAGTAGGGAAATCCGGCATGTGTGGATACCACTCCAGATGCACCACTAAGTTCTGGAGAGGATTTTTGGCCAATACTGGATTTCTAAATTGTAGTGTTATCTTCACATGTGTTCCTCATTTACTATCGTTAAATACTTAAGTTGTAACATTTCTAACTATAAGATTTGCTCTTTGAATAAAGACATTATAATGGCGACGAGCTTTTTTTTGCGTAATTGAAAAATAAAAATTATTTTTTAAAAAGTAAAAAGTTACATTTTAAAGTAAAAAGTATTATAAATATAATAAAATGAGTACACAATTGGTTGGGAATATTCCAGCGTTTGATGTGTCTAATAATGACTGGCACATTTTTAAAACAAAACTGTAACAATTTTTTGTGGCAAATGAGATTACTGGTGCTGAAAAGCAAAAAGCCATTTTTATTACAACGTTGTCAGAAGATGCGTATAAATTGTTACAAAATTTACTTTGGCCAAAGTTAATCGAAGATCCTAGTACAACGTATGTGATGTGTGTTGAAATTTTGGAACAACATTTTAAGCCAGTCACACCTGAATTTTTTGAAAGGTAAAAATTTTATAATGCTGAAAAACAACCATCTGAATCAGCAAGTGACTCGGCTGTGCGAGTTAAGGCGTTGGCGGTAAAATGCGATTTTGGTGCGCATCTCAAAAATGCGGTAAGAGACAAATTTGTTATGGGTTTGGAAAAGGGTCCAGCTCGTGACAAAATATTTTTAGAACCGGTTCCTACATCGCTAGAACGAATCATTGAAATTATTAACAACTCTGAATGTATACGTAAAGTACATGCAGTCTGCGTAAGTGAGGTTAAAACCGAAGACTCGGCATATTTTGTTAAACACACAAAGAATGTACAGCGTTACCCGCCCAAACAACAAGAAAAGCAGCAACAACAGTATAAAAAGAACACCCATGAAAAAAATAAATTGCGTTTGCAACAACAATTATGTAAGGTATGCGGGTACGAGAATCATAAAGCAGAATCCTGTAAGTTTAAAAATTACAAATGCAACAATTGCAACAAAAGAGGTCATCTTGAGGTTATGTGTAAAAATCAAAATATAAATTTTGTAGAAAAATCGGACATGAGTTTTTTTTCAGTTTCTTCATTAAATGATGGTCCAATTAAAATTAAAATTATTTTAAATCACAAAGAGTTTTCTATGCAATTGGATACAGGATCTGAAAATAATCTATTGTCTGAAACATTTTATAATCAATATTTGTTTAATTATAAACTAAAGCCTTTTAAAGTGTTTAAAGCCTTTAAAGTGTTGAAATCTTATGTAGTAGTATTTTGTCAATGGGTGTGTGTGATGTTAATGTAACTTATGGTTCTGTAACCAAATTAATGGAATTTGTTGTAATTAAAAAGAAGGGCACCACCTCTGTTGGGTAGAAAGTTTTTGAAAGCGTTTAAAATTAAAATTGGAAATCTAAATTATACGTCTAGACCCTCTGATATAGATGAAGTGAATTTAGTACAAAAATTTTCAAACTTACTTGATGGTAGCTTACTTGTTCAACAAAGGACAAGTTAGTTTGAGTTTAAAAGAAAATGTGGTTCCCAAGTTTTGTCGCCCGAGACTCTTGCCGTTTGCAATTAAAGATACACATTTTGACTACAATAGCACTAAAAAATTAACTGTTAATGCTAGTCCCGTGGGAGTAGGAGCCGCATTATCACAAGTCAATCGGTATGGTATTGAAAAACCAATAGAATTCGCGTCACGTACTCTGTCTCAAACTGAACAAAAGTATTCACAATTAGATCGCGAAGCGGTTCCTATTCTTTTTGGTGTAAAAAAATTTCACCAGTATTTATATGGCCGTAGATTTATACCGACAACAAGCCACTCCAGCATATATTTGGACCCAAGAAAGGGATTCCGTTAATGGCATCCAATAGATTACAACGTATTGTTCTGACTTTGTCAGGATACCAATCCGATGCTGTACATGTAAAATCTAAAAGTAACGTTTCAGATTATTTTTCACGTTATCCTCAAAATAATGAGTATGTTGAACATGACGATTTAAATGACGTTTATGTCACTTTTATGCAACATAGTTTTGCCGAAGAAGGGTTTCTAAATTTTGATACTATTAAAGCTTATACAGCAAATGGCGAACTGTTGAAGCAGGTTGTTTATTATGTTAGGAATGGATGGCCTAATAAATGTACTGATATAGAAGTTGAACCATTTTTCCGTAAAAAAGAGGAGTTTTCCGAAGAATTAGGTTGTTTGGGGGTATCGCGTAGTTATACCAAAACTGTACAAGCAGATGTTATAGTTTTATAGCTACACATATGGGCATTGTCAAAATGAAATCAATGGCCCGTGAATGTTGTTGGTGGCCTACTCAAGGTAAAGATCTTGAAGCGGTCACAAAGCAGTGTGAATCTTGTCTAATGACGCGCGCTAGTCCACCGAAACAACAATTAATCCGATGCCAAGATCCGGTGAAGTGTGGTCACGTGTACATATAGATTTTTTTGGCCCGATTTGTAATCGTTGGTTTCTCATACTAATAGATAGTACAAGTAAATGAATAGAGTGTTTGGATATGGGATCTAATACAACCTGTTACGAGAAATTTTTGCGCGATTTGGGCTTCCAAAATATATAGTGTCCGGTAATGGTACAGTTTTCACGTCTAAAGATTTTAAACGTTTTGTTGAAAATAATGGTATTATTCATATTACGACCTCTGTTGACAATCCATCTACGAATGGACAGGCTAAAAATGCAGTCAAAAAAACAAAGTTAAAATAATATAAAATGCGCTTAAACGAAATTTATATTAAGTTTTAAAACAAGATTTCAATAATGTTTTATGTCGTTTCTTATTAGACTATCGAAACACTCCCCATGTGTACTGGTATTTCGCCAGCCTATGTTATGTTTAATAAAAGACATTTACGAAATAGATTAGATATACTTAATCCATATAAACATGTTCAAATGAAAACAACACAAACAATTAAAAGATATGTAAAAAAACAACAACATAAACAAAGAAAATATTTTAAAGGATCTAGTAAAGTTATGTTTAATGTAAATGATGAAGTTATTGTTAAAGATTATTCAGTTCCAGGTAGAATTTCTTGGATCAAAGCTAGAATTGTACAAAAGCTAGGAAAGCAAACATATATTGTAAAAACTATAAAAGAACAAATTTGGAAAAGACATGCAAATCAAATTATTTTATGCTCTGTGTTAATGCTCTTTGCTGGCATCTTCACATGTTGAAGCTGTCAACGTGTCTCCAAACTCTCCTCGATCATTGGTTGTACGTCTGTATACCGAGAGGAGAGCTAGTCAGTTATTATCGAGACACTCTTTGTATAACCCGGTTCTCCTTTTTTCTACTTTTTGTAACACGCAATTCTTGAATTTTTTTTAACCCAAAACTAAAATATATATATATATAAATTATAAACTCTAATTATACTATTGAATACCATTGAATTTAAAAAGACATAATTAATGATCAAATAGATAAACAAAATAACGTAAATATTAATGAAAATCAAAAGGAATCTAACAAAACAACAGAAAACATAGATAAAAGACTAGAAGAACCCACAACGTCTAAAGATATGTCTAATATTGATAAAAATATGAATATAAAACAATGTAAAAATAATTTAAAAGATAAATATGAAATGAAAAATCAAATATTGGATCCACCTCGTGATAAATATATGTTACGAATAAAAAAACCAAAATCTTTAATTGTACAGGTTTTTCCCCGTAGTTGTTATGGTGTGAATATTAAAAAAAAAATTAGTAAATTATTTGGATACTACGGTTAGGATCCTAATTACGAGGGGGGCATATATAAAGCTATATTAGAAAGCTACATTATCACTGAGTGACATAGGCTATATTTATTGTCAAAAAATGTTGGGGATCCCTGGACATTCCTACTATTACTAACCCAAGGTGTAAAAAAATTAGTCATAATATATCTGTCATCGTATACGCTGCGGAAAGTATTGATGTTAAAACAAATACAAGTTTTACAATATTATAGAACATATTAATATCTACAAAAAACTTCCAGAGACCATATGTCCAACTATTGTACTTTTGTCACTATAACCCCTTTTTATACCCACCATTGATAGTAATATTGCCATACAAACATTGCACACACATGTACACAGACAATTAAGAAATTAAGAATTTACAATAGGTATTTCACAATATTTAAAGAGTAGGGAAATCCGGCATGTGTGGATACCACTCCAGATGCACCACTAAGTTCTGGAGAGGATTTTTGGCCAATACTGGATTTCTAAATTGTAGTGTTATCTTCACATGTGTTCCTCATTTATTATCGTTAAATACTTAGGTTGTAACATTTCTAACTATAAGATTTGCTCTTTGAATAAAGACATTATAATGGCGACGAGCTTTTTTTTGCGTAATTGAAAAATAAAAATTATTTTTTGTAAAAAGTAAAAAGTTACATTTTAAAGCAAAAAGTATTATAAATATAATAAAATGAGTACACAATTGGTTGGGAATATTCCAGCGTTTGATGTGTCTAATAATGACTGGCACATTTTTAAAACAAAACTGTAACAATTTTTTGTGGCAAATGAGATTACTGGTGCTGAAAAGCAAAAAGCCATTTTTATTAAACGTTGTCAGAAGATGCGTATAAATTGTTACAAAATTTACTTTGGTCAAAGTTAATCGAAGATCCTAGTACAACGTATGTGATGTGTGTTGAAATTTTGGAACAACATTTTAAGCCAGTCACACCTGAATTTTTTGAAAGGTAAAAATTTTATAATGCTGAAAAACAACCATCTGAATCAGCAAGTGACTGGGCTGTGCGAGTTAAGGCGTTGGCGGTAAAATGCGATTTTGGTGCGCATCTCAAAAATGCGGTAAGAGACAAATTTGTTATGGGTTTGGAAAAGGGTCCAGCTCGTGACAAAATATTTTTAGAACCGGTTCCTACATCGCTAGAACGAATCATTGAAATTATTAACAACTCTGAATGTATACGTAAAGTACATGCAGTCTGCGTAAGTGAGGTTAAAACCGAAGACTCGGCATATTTTGTTAAACACACAAAGAATGTACAGCGTTACCCGCCCAAACAACAAGAAAAGCAGCAACAACAGTATAAAAAGAACACCCATGAAAAAAATAAATTGCGTTTGCAACAACAATTATGTAAGGTATGCGGGTACGAGAATCATAAAGCAGAATCCTGTAAGTTTAAAAATTACAAATGCAACAATTGCAACAAAAGAGGTCATCTTGAGGTTATGTGTAAAAATCAAAATATAAATTTTGTAGAAAAATCGGACATGAGTTTTTTTTCAGTTTCTTCATTAAATGATGGTCCAATTAAAATTAAAATTATTTTAAATCACAAAGAGTTTTCTATGCAATTGGATACAGGATCTGAAAATAATCTATTGTCTGAAACATTTTATAATCAATATTTGTTTAATTATAAACTAAAGCCTTTTAAAGTGTTTAAAGCCTTTAAAGTGTTGAAATCTTATGTAGTAGTATTTTGTCAATGGGTGTGTGTGATGTTAATGTAACTTATGGTTCTGTAACCAAATTAATGGAATTTGTTGTAATTAAAAAGAAGGGCACCACCTCTGTTGGGTAGAAAGTTTTTGAAAGCGTTTAAAATTAAAATTGGAAATCTAAATTATACGTCTAGACCCTCTGATATAGATGAAGTGAATTTAGTACAAAAATTTTCAAACTTACTTGATGGTAGCTTACTTGTTCAACAAAGGACAAGTTAGTTTGAGTTTAAAAGAAAATGTGGTTCCCAAGTTTTGTCGCCCGAGACTCTTGCCGTTTGCAATTAAAGATACACATTTTGACTACAATAGCACTAAAAAATTAACTGTTAATGCTAGTCCCGTGGGAGTAGGAGCCGCATTATCACAAGTCAATCGGTATGGTATTGAAAAACCAATAGAATTCGCGTCACGTACTCTGTCTCAAACTGAACAAAAGTATTCACAATTAGATCGCGAAGCGGTTCCTATTCTTTTTGGTGTAAAAAAATTTCACCAGTATTTATATGGCCGTAGATTTATACCGACAACAAGCCATTCCAGCATATATTTGGACCCAAGAAAGGGATTCCGTTAATGGCATCCAATAGATTACAACGTATTGCTCTGACTTTGTCAGGATACCAATCCGATGCTGTACATGTAAAATCTAAAAGTAACGTTTCAGATTATTTTTCACGTTATCCTCAAAATAATGAGTATGTTGAACATGACGATTTAAATGACGTTTATGTCACTTTTATGCAACATAGTTTTGGCGAAGAAGGGTTTCTAAATTTTGATACTATTAAAGCTTATACAGCAAATGGCGAACTGTTGAAGCAGGTTGTTTATTATGTTAGGAATGGATGGCCTAATAAATGTACTGATATAGAAGTTGAACCATTTTTCCGTAAAAAAGAGGAGTTTTCCGAAGAATTAGGTTGTTTGGGGGTATCGCGTAGTTATACCAAAACTGTACAAGCAGATGTTATAGTTTTATAGCTACACATATGGGCATTGTCAAAATGAAATCAATGGCCCGTGAATGTTGTTGGTGGCCTACTCAAGGTAAAGATCTTGAAGCGGTCACAAAGCAGTGTGAATCTTGTCTAATGACGCGCGCTAGTCCACCGAAACAACAATTAATCCGATGCCAAGATCCGGTGAAGTGTGGTCACGTGTACATATAGATTTTTTTGGCCCGATTTGTAATCGTTGGTTTCTCATACTAATAGATAGTACAAGTAAATGAATAGAGTGTTTGGATATGGGATCTAATACAACCTGTTACGAGAAATTTTTGCGCGATTTGGGCTTCCAAAATATATAGTGTCCGGTAATGGTACAGTTTTCACGTCTAAAGATTTTAAACGTTTTGTTGAAAATAATGGTATTATTCATATTACGACCTCTGTTGACAATCCATCTACGAATGGACAGGCTGAAAATGCAGTCAAAAAAACAAAGTTAAAATAATATAAAATGCGCTTAAACGAAATTTATATTAAGTTTTAAAACAAGATTTCAATAATGTTTTATGTCGTTTCTTATTAGACTATCGAAACACTCCCCATGTGTACTGGTATTTCGCCAGCCTATGTTATGTTTAATAAAAGACATTTACGAAATAGATTAGATATACTTAATCCATATAAACATGTTCAAATGAAAACAACACAAACAATTAAAAGATATGTAAAAAAACAACAACATAAACAAAGAAAATATTTTAAAGGATCTAGTAAAGTTATGTTTAATGTAAATGATGAAGTTATTGTTAAAGATTATTCAGTTCCAGGTAGAATTTCTTGGATCAAAGCTAGAATTGTACAAAAGCTAGGAAAGCAAACATATATTGTAAAAACTATAAAAGAACAAATTTGGAAAAGACATGCAAATCAAATTATTTTATGCTCTGTGTTAATGCTCTTTGCTGGCATCTTCACATGTTGAAGCTGTCAACGTGTCTCCAAACTCTCCTCGATCATTGGTTGTACGTCTGTATACCGAGAGGAGAGCTAGTCAGTTATTATCGAGACACTCTTTGTATAACCCGGTTCTCCTTTTTTCTCCTTTTTGTAACACGCAATTCTTGAATTTTTTTTAACCCAAAACTAAAATATATATATATATAAATTATAAACTCTAATTATACTATTGAATACCATTGAATTTAAAAAGACATAATTAATGATCAAATAGATAAACAAAATAACGTAAATATTAATGAAAATCAAAAGGAATCTAACAAAACAACAGAAAACATAGATAAAAGACTAGAAGAACCCACAACGTCTAAAGATATGTCTAATATTGATAAAAATATGAATATAAAACAATGTAAAAATAATTTAAAAGATAAATATGAAATGAAAAATCAAATATTGGATCCACCTCGTGATAAATATATGTTACGAATAAAAAAACCAAAATCTTTAATTGTACAGGTTTTTCCCCGTAGTTGTTATGGTGTGAATATTAAAAAAAAAATTAGTAAATTATTTGGATACTACGGTTAGGATCCTAATTACGAGGGGGGCATATATAATGTTATCTTCACATGTGTTCCTCGTTTATTATCGTTAAATACTTAGGTTGAAACATTTTTAACTATAAGATTTGCTTTTTGAATAAAGACATTATATAAATGAATTGGGAATAAAAGCAACATTAGCCAAAAATCCTCTCCAGAACCTGGTGGTGCATCTGGAGTGGGGTCCATAACATATGTTCTTAGAATTCCATATAAATGTTGCTTTCCAAGTTAATTAAAAAATGGTCCGTAAATCAAGTTTTGCCCAAAAATCTTCTCCAGAACCTGGCGGTGCGTCTGGAGTGGGACCCTCAGCATTAATATGGAATTCTTAGAACATTTGTATATATATATATATATATCCAGAACCTGATAGTGCATCTAAAGTATTATCTCAGAATTCCACATTAATGTTGCTTTAATTCCAAATTCATTAAAAAAATGGTCCGAAAATCCAGGGTTGTCTAAAAATCTCTCCAAAAACTGGTGATGTATCTGGAGTGAGACCCTTAGCATATTTTTTTAGAATTCCTTATAAATGTAGCTTTTATTCCAAATTCATTAAAAAAATGGTCCAATAATACATTATTGGCAAAAAATCCTCACCTCCTGGTGGTGAATCTGGAATGGTATCCACACATGCCGTTGTCAGATTTCCCTACTCTTTAAATATTGTGAAAACCTATTGTGAAAACTTAATTTCTTAATTGCCTGTGTACATGTATGTGCAATGTTTGTATGGCAATATTATTATCAATAGTGGGTATAAAAAGGAGTTATAATAACATAAGTACAATAGTTGGACATATGGTCTCGGGAAGTTTTTTGTAGATATTGATATGTTCTACATTTTTTTGTTTTAACATCAATACTTTCCGCAGCGTATACGATGAAAGATTTTTATGACAAATTTTTTTACACCTTGTGTTAGTAATAGTAGGAAAGTTCAGGTATCCCCGACATTTTTTGGCAATAAATATAGCCTATGTTACTCAGTGATAATGTAGCTTTCTAATAGCGAAAATAGTTTTTGAGTTTACTCGTTAAATACAAAAATACACAAATCCAAATCTTTCCTCTTTATCTATATCTATATCTATACTAATATTATAAAGAGGAAAGATTTGTATTTTTGTATTTTTGTATTTCTGTATTTTTATATTTTTGTATTTTTGTATGTAACGAGTAAAGTCAAAAACTACTGGACCGATTTCAAAAATATTTACGCTATTAGAAAGCTACATTATCACTGAGTGACATAGGCTATATTTATTGTCAAAAAATGTTGGGGATCCCTGGACATTCCTACTATTACTAACCCAAGGTGTAAACAAATTAGTCATAATATATCTGTCATCGTATACGCTGCGGAAAGTATTGATGTTAAAACAAATACAAGTTTTACAATATTATAGAACATATTAATATCTACAAAAAACTTCCAGAGACCATATGTCCAACTATTGTACTTTTGTCACTATAACCCCTTTTTATACCCACCATTGATAGTAATATTGCCATACAAACATTGCACACACATGTACACAGACAATTAAGAAATTAAGAATTTACAATAGGTATTTCACAATATTTAAAGAGTAGGGAAATCCGGCATGTGTGGATACCACTCCAGATGCACCACTAAGTTCTGGAGAGGATTTTTGGCCAATACTGGATTTCTAAATTGTAGTGTTATCTTCACATGTGTTCCTCATTTATTATCGTTAAATACTTAGGTTGTAACATTTCTAACTATAAGATTTGCTCTTTGAATAAAGACATTATAATGGCGACGAGCTTTTTTTTGCGTAATTGAAAAATAAAAATTATTTTTTGTAAAAAGTAAAAAGTTACATTTTAAAGTAAAAAGTATTATAAATATAATAAAATGAGTACACAATTGGTTGGGAATATTCCAGCGTTTGATGTGTCTAATAATGACTGGCACATTTTTAAAACAAGCAAAAGCAAAAAGCCATTTTTATTACAACGTTGTCAGAAGATGCGTATAAATTGTTACAAAATTTACTTTGGCCAAAGTTAATCGAAGATCCTAGTACAACGTATGTGATGTGTGTTGAAATTTTGGAACAACATTTTAAGCCAGTCACACCTGAATTTTTTTAAAGGTAAGAGACAAATTTGTTATGGGTTTGGAAAAGGATCCAGCTCGTGACAAAATATTTTTAGAACCGGTTCCTACATCGCTAGAACGAATCATTGAAATTATTAACAACTCTGAATGTATACGTAAAGTACATGCAGTCTGCGTAAGTGAGGTTAAAACCGAAGACTCGGCATATTTTGTTAAACACACAAAGAATGTACAGCGTTACCCGCCCAAACAACAAGAAAAGCAGCAACAACAGTATAAAAAGAACACCCATGAAAAAAATAAATTGCGTTTGCAACAACAATTATGTAAGGTATGCGGGTACGAGAATCATAAAGCAGAATCCTGTAAGTTTAAAAATTACAAATGCAACAATTGCAACAAAAGAGGTCATCTTGAGGTTATGTGTAAAAATCAAAATATAAATTTTGTAGAAAAATCAGACATGAGTTTTTTTTTCAGTTTCTTCATTAAATGATGGTCCAATTAAAATTAAAATTATTTTAAATCACAAAGAGTTTTCTATGCAATTGGATACAGGATCTGAAAATAATCTATTGTCTGAAACATTTTATAATCAATATTTGTTTAATTATAAACTAAAGCCTTTTAAAGTGTTTAAAGCCTTTAAAGTGTTGAAATCTTATGTAGTAGTATTTTGTCAATGGGTGTGTGTGATGTTAATGTAACTTATGGTTCTGTAACCAAATTAATGGAATTTGTTGTAATTAAAAAGAAGGGCACCACCCTTGTTGGGTAGAAAGTTTTTGAAAGCGTTTAAAATTAAAATTGGAAATCTAAATTATACGTCTAGACCCTCTGATATAGATGAAGTGAATTTAGTATAAAAATTTTCAAACTTACTTGATGGTAGCTTACTTGTTCAACAAAGGACAAGTTAGTTTGAGTTTAAAAGAAAATGTGGTTCCCAAGTTTTGTCGCCCGAGACTCTTGCCGTTTGCAATTAAAGATACACATTTTGACTACAATAGCACTAAAAAATTAACTGTTAATGCTAGTCCCGTGGGAGTAGGAGCCGCATTATCACAAGTCAATCGGTATGGTATTGAAAAACCAATAGAATTCGCGTCACGTACTCTGTCTCAAACTGAACAAAAGTATTCACAATTAGATCGCGAAGCGGTTCCTATTCTTTTTGGTGTAAAAAAATTTCACCAGTATTTATATGGCCGTAGATTTATACCGACAACAAGCCACTCCAGCATATATTTGGACCCAAGAAAGGGATTCCGTTAATGGCATCCAATAGATTACAACGTATTGCTCTGACTTTGTCAGGATACCAATCCGATGCTGTACATGTAAAATCTAAAAGTAACGTTTCAGATTATTTTTCACGTTATCCTCAAAATAATGAGTATGTTGAACATGACGATTTAAATGACGTTTATGTCACTTTTATGCAACATAGTTTTGGCGAAGAAGGGTTTCTAAATTTTGATACTATTAAAGCTTATACAGCAAATGGCGAACTGTTGAAGCAGGTTGTTTATTATGTTAGGAATGGATGGCCTAATAAATGTACTGATATAGAAGTTGAACCATTTTTCCGTAAAAAAGAGGAGTTTTCCGAAGAATTAGGTTGTTTGGGGGTATCGCGTAGTTATACCAAAACTGTACAAGCAGATGTTATAGTTTTATAGCTACACATATGGGCATTGTCAAAATGAAATCAATGGCCCGTGAATGTTGTTGGTGGCCTACTCAAGGTAAAGATCTTGAAGCGGTCACAAAGCAGTGTGAATCTTGTCTAATGACGCGCGCTAGTCCACCGAAACAACAATTAATCCGATGCCAAGATCCGGTGAAGTGTGGTCACGTGTACATATAGATTTTTTTGGCCCGATTTGTAATCGTTGGTTTCTCATACTAATAGATAGTACAAGTAAATGAATAGAGTGTTTGGATATGGGATCTAATACAACCTGCTACGAGAAATTTTTGCGCGATTTGGGCTTCCAAAATATATAGTGTCCGGTAATGGTACAGTTTTCACGTCTAAAGATTTTAAACGTTTTGTTGAAAATAATGGTATTATTCATATTACGACCTCTGTTGACAATCCATCTACGAATGGACAGGCTGAAAATGCAGTCAAAAAAACAAAGTTAAAAATGCGCTTAAACGAAATTTATATTAAGTTTTAAAACAAGATTTCAATTCTTATTAGACTATCGAAACACTCCCCATGTGTACTGGTGTTTCGCCAGCCTATGTTATGTTTAATAAAAGACATTTACGAAATAGATTAGATATACTTAATCCATATAAACATGTTCAAATGAAAACAACACAAACAATTAAAAGATATGTAAAAAAACAACAACATAAACAAAGAAAATATTTTAAAGGATCTAGTAAAGTTATGTTTAATGTAAATGATGAAGTTATTGTTAAAGATTATTCAGTTCCAAGTAGAATTTCTTGGATCAAAGCTAGAATTGTACAAAAGCTAGGAAAGCAAACATATATTGTAAAAACTATAAAAGAACAAATTTGGAAAAGACATGCAAATCAAATTATTTTATGCTCTGTGTTAATGCTCTTTGCTGGCATCTTCACATGTTGAAGCTGTCAACGTGTCTCCAAACTCTCCTCGATCATTGGTTGTACGTCTGTATACCGAGAGGAGAGCTAGTCAGTTATTATCGAGACACTCTTTGTATAACCCGGTTCTCCTTTTTTCTCCTTTTTGTAACACGCAATTCTTGAATTTTTTTTAACCCAAAACTAAAATATATATATATATAAATTATAAACTCTAATTATACTATTGAATACCATTGAATTTAAAAAGACATAATTAATGATCAAATAGATAAACAAAATAACGTAAATATTAATGAAAATCAAAAGGAATCTAACAAAACAACAGAAAACATAGATAAAAGACTAGAAGAACCCACAACGTCTAAAGATATGTCTAATATTGATAAAAATATGAATATAAAACAATGTAAAAATAATTTAAAAGATAAATATGAAATGAAAAATCAAATATTGGATCCACCTCGTGATAAATATATGTTACGAATAAAAAAACCAAAATCTTTAATTGTACAGGTTTTTCCCCGTAGTTGTTATGGTGTGAATATTAAAAAAAAAATTAGTAAATTATTTGGATACTACGGTTAGGATCCTAATTACGAGGGGGGCATATATAATGTTATCTTCACATGTGTTCCTCGTTTATTATCGTTAAATACTTAGGTTGAAACATTTTTAACTATAAGATTTGCTTTTTGAATAAAGACATTATATAAATGAATTGGGAATAAAAGCAACATTAGCCAAAAATCCTCTCCAGAACCTGGTGGTGCATCTGGAGTGGGGTCCATAACATATGTTCTTAGAATTCCATATAAATGTTGCTTTCCAAGTTAATTAAAAAATGGTCCGTAAATCAAGTTTTGCCCAAAAATCTTCTCCAGAACCTGGCGGTGCGTCTGGAGTGGGACCCTCAGCATTAATATGGAATTCTTAGAACATTTGTATATATATATATATATATATCCAGAACCTGATAGTGCATCTAAAGTATTATCTCAGAATTCCACATTAATGTTGCTTTAATTCCAAATTCATTAAAAAAATGGTCCGAAAATCCAGGGTTGTCTAAAAATCTCTCCAAAAACTGGTGATGTATCTGGAGTGAGACCCTTAGCATATTTTTTTAGAATTCCTTATAAATGTAGCTTTTATTCCAAATTAAAAAAAAAAATGGTCCAATAATACATTATTGGCCAAAAATCCTCACCTCCTGGTGGTGCATCTGGAATGGTATCCACACATGCCGTGAAAACCTATTGTGAAAACTTAATTTCTTAATTGCCTGTGTACATGTGTGTGCAATGTTTGTATGGCAATATTATTATCAATAGTGGGTATAAAAAGGAGTTATAATAACATAAGTACAATAGTTGGTCTCGGGAAGTTTTTTTTGAGTTTACTCGTTAAATACAAAAATACAAAAATCCAAATCTTTCCTCTTTATCTATATAGCGCCAAAATCTGAGTGGGACTATACGTATGTAAAATTGATTGAATTATTGAAGCAATATTTTAAGCCTACGGTAAATATCAGAGCCGAGCGCTTTAAATTTATGTCACGAAATCTTGGAGATGGCGAAAGTTTGCAAGATTTCATTGTGGAATTAAAATCACTTGCGGAAAATTGTAGTTATGGTGAATTTCTGGATCAGGCGTTGTGCGACAAATTTATCTGGGCTCAGAGAAATCCAGATATTCAACGTAAACTGTTGAACGAGCCATTAACTAAAACTTTTGCTGAAATGTGTGAAACAGCGCTAACGATGGAGACAACGCAGAAAAATGTTCGAGAAATACAAGCCACTGTAGGAAGGCAAGGTGTGAACTATGATCAAAATTGGGTGGGTAACAATAAACCCAGATATAGAAGTAAAAGCAGACAGCAAGCCAACGATGCTTCAACATCACAAACAAGAAAAAATCATAGTCATATTATATGCTATAAATGCAATCAAAAAGGCCATTTTGCATATGAGTGTAAGCAGCATAAGGCGAATATTTCACAAAAACATGTATACCGCAATGAGAAGAAGCAGAAGGCACACAAAAATGTTAACGTAATAGATAACAATGTGGAGTTGTCTTATTTGAGGACCTTAAGTAACATTAATATGGCGGGAAATAATTCGGAACCAGTATCAATTGTTGTTACTGTGAATTCTATACCATTAAAAATGGAAGTCGATTCAGGAGCTTGTGTTTCCGTGGTATCAGAACAAACTTATAATAGATTATTTAAAACAGTTAAAATGGAAGAATGTAAAAAAAAACTTTCTGTAATTACAGGTAACAATGTTGTAATTGCTGGTGTGATTGATGTGACAGTAGATGATTTGTTCCAAGATGTGGTACACAACTTAAATTTAATCGTAATTAAATCCAATGTAGAATTTACACCGCTTATGGGCAGGAATTGGCTTAATGTTTTGCTTAAAGATTGGAAAAACACGTTTTTAATTAATTCTGTAAGTAATTCTGTTGATATTAAAAGTGAGATAATAGCTAAATTCCCTTCTGTGTTCGATGGGGATTGTAGTGGTGTTATTAAAGAATTTACCGCGGATATTGTTGTCGATTCTAATGCAACTCCAATATTTCACAAACAGTATACTGTGCCATTTGGCTTACGTGTAAAAGTAGAGAAGGAATTGGAAAGATTAGTTGCCAGTGGTATTTTAAAGCCTGTTAGATATAGTGAATGGGCTACTCCGATTGTAGTAGTAGAAAAAAGAGATGGTACAATTAGAATTTGTATGGATTGTAAATCTACTATTAATAGGTATGTAAAGATGGATCATTATCCAATTCCTCGAGTGGATGAAATATTAGGTACCTTTGAAGGGTGTTCTTATTTTTGTACTTTGGACTTGGCTGGCGCTTTCCAGCAAGTAACCTTGTCTGAACATTCAAGAAAATATATGACTATTAACACAGATAAAGGTTTATTTCAATATACTCGATTACCTTTCGGAATTAAATGTGCACCAACTATATTTCAAGCGTGTATAGATAGAATTTTGAAGGATTTACAATACGTTAAGGGTTATATTGATGATATTATTATTGGCGGTAGGTCATATGATGAATGTAAAAAGAATTTAATGATTGTTTTAAAAAGATTTTGCGATTTAAATGTTAAAGTAAATCTAGATAAATGTCATTTTTTTAAATCTTCAGTTGAGTATTTAGGTCATGAAATTAATGCACAAGGCATACGTCCGAAAACCGAAAAAATGAAAGCAATTAGTAATGCACCGTCACCAACGAATGTTACAACTTTAAAAGCTTATTTGGGGTTGTTAAATTTTTATGGTAAATTTATACCAAACCTTTCAGCTAGATTAGCTCCTTTGTATGATCTTTTAAAGGAAGGTAAGGAGTTTGTTTGGAATGATAAATGTGAAAAAATATTTCAAGATAGTAAAACTTGGTTGTACGATAATAATTTACTAATTCACTATTCACCTGACAAACCTTTAGGTATTGTGTGTGACGCTAGTTCATACGGTGTAGGCGGAGTTTTATTTCACATAGATAATGATGGCATGGAACGTCCGATAATGTTTGTCTCTAGTACGCTATCTAAAGCGGAAAGAAATTATTCTCAAATTGAGCGTGAAGCTTTGGCTATTATTTTTAGTGTGAAACGATTTCACAAATACATTTATGGACGTAAGTTTTCGATCTATAGTGATCACCGTCCTCTTGAAACGATATTTGGTCACAAAAAAAACAACGTTATTGCTTCTGCTAGATTACAAAGGTGGGCAATTATTTTATCACAATATGATTACAATATTGTGTATCGTAGAGGTAGTCTCATGGGTAATGCGGATGCATTATCACGTTTACCTTCTGGTGAATGTACCGATGTAGAGAATTGCATGATAAATTTTTTTAATATTACAGGTGATTTACCATTAAATGCTAAATCGATAGCTGCCGAAACCTCTAAAGATGAGATTTTAAATAAAGTAATTACGTATATACAATCAGGATGGCCAAATGTATTCGACAATGATACTATACACAAGTTTTATAATAGGCGATTTGAATTATCAGTTTCTGATGAAGGTTTCTTACTAATAGGACATAGAATAGTAATACCAAGTTCTATTAAAGGTCAAATACTTGAATTGTTACATGAAGGTCATATTGGAGTAGTGCGTATGAAAGAATTAGCTAGGGGAATGCTTTGGTGGTTAAATTTAGATAGAGATATTGAAGTGTTCGTTAAAACTTGTAAACCTTGTCAGCAGGAGAGTACGAAACCCGGACCTGTGTCTTTAACACCTTGGCCGAAAACATCTTATCCATTTGAAAGGATCCACATTGATTTTTTGCATTTTAAAGGTAACACTATTGTCATTTTGGTAGATACGTATTCTAAATGGGTAGATGCTTTTGTGATGAGAAAAACAACAGCGTTTGATGTGATATCAATATTTCGAAAAGTTTTTTGTATATTTGGTTTACCAAAAGAAATAGTTAGTGACAATGGTCCGCCATTTTCATCGATTTTAATTCAGAAATTTTGTCAAGTACATGATATAATATTAACAAAATCACCACCATACAATCCACAATCGAATGGCAGCGCTGAAAGGGCCGTCCAAACTTTAAAATCAAGTTTAAAGAAATACCTTCTTGATACAAAAATTAAGAGGTTATCTATTCAAGATCAAGTGGAAAATTTTTTGTTTAAATATCGCAATGTACCGTGTACTGTAACTAAATGTACGCCTGCAAGTTTGATTTTTAGTTATACACCAAAAACTTTGTTAAATGCAATTTTACCCGATAACATCGTAAATAACCAACAGAAACATCAATCACAACATGCAAATCAAAATAAGATACGGAAAAACGTTAAACAAGTTAGAAAGAAAAATGAAGTAGTTAAAAAGCGAAATTTTAAATTTATTAAGAGTCAAGATGTTTGGTACCGATCTGTTTATGATAATTTTGTTAGATGGATTCCAGCAGTTATACATTCACAAATTTCAAGTACTGTATATTTAATTAAATTGAATGGAACGTTACGAAAAGCGCATGGTCGTCAGTTAAAACCAAGAGTATCAAAAACTGTTTCATTCAACCCAAAAAAAGTTATCATAAACTCCGATAATACTAAAGATATTGTTCTAGAGAAAAATAATATAAAAATAAGAGGGGAAGAGATAGACAAAGATTTTGATTTTGCGATTGAAAAAGAAGAACTAAGTGATGTTACTAGCGAAGGAAATGATAATATTCCTATAGCTTTAAGTAAAGCAAGAAGAAATGTAAAAAGACCAGATAGGCTCAAATATCATTAAAATTTCAAAATTGAATTTTGTATCGTGTTACAAACTTAAGGAGGGAGGAGTGTTATGTATGTATAATTAAACCATATGTATGTATAATTAAACTAAGCATTAATAAAATAAGTGTACATATAATTAAACTAAGGATTAATAAAATAAGTGAACAAAAGACACGTCAATACCCACCATTGATAGTAATATTGCCAATTAAGAAATTAAGTATTCACAATAAGTGTTTCACAATATTTAAATAGTAGGGAAATCTGAAATCTGACAACGCCATGTGTGGATACCACTCCAGATGCATCACTAGATTCTGGAGAGGATTTTGGGCATAGGCAACGTTTTATCTCGCGAGATAACCGAATTCCACGCAGGTGAAGCCGCGAACAACAGCTAGTAATATTAATATAGATAAGTCATGCACAATTTATTTTAAAAAAAAAGAAATAAATTTTTCTCTCTTTAAATAATTTATTGGTTTCACTTTGTGTTTCGTTTTATTACTACTGAACTGAATAATATCAATTGTTTAGTTAGTTATAAAATTACCAAACATTGAAGCGAATGAAAAAAAAAGGTCATCTCAGAGCTACTTATAAATTATTTTATTCAATCTTGACTTATAATCTCACTACAACATATGTTTTGGTTTACTACAATGCGAAATTTTACTAAGGCTTACATAAAGTCATGTATAGAATGTGATTATAACAAACAACCAAACAATAAACGTGAAGGTGAATATCATTACAGTGAAGTGCCGCCTATTCCATTTAAAATAGTGCACGCAGATCATTTAGGTCCGTTTCCTAAATCCAGTCGTCAGAACGAGCATATACTAGTCCTCATAGACGCATTTACTAAGATTACAATCATACGTACAATGTAATAAATTTGTAATACATACAAATATGTACAACAACTAGTTAGCGATAGAGGAACTGCTTTTACTTCCAAGGAATTCAAACGTTATTGTGAAGCTAATACTATACAACATGTTCAAATCGCGGTGCGTACAACTCAAGCAAATGGTCAAGTAGAACGTATGAATAGAACTATATTGTCTATGTTGTTACGGTCAACAAAAAATGATAAACGTTGGGATGATGAATTGCGCAGGATTCAGTGGAATATAAATACAGCTACCAACGCTACAACAAATGAGTTATTATATGGTTATCAACCACGCGATTTATTATGTAACGAATTGGTGTCGTCCTTACATGAAAATGTACATGAACATAACAAAGAGGATAGCCGATTAAATCAGCTAACTCTACGACGAGAAATGGCCGCAGCTAGAATTACTATGGTTAGAGAAAAGGCTAAACAAAGGTTTGATCGACAACATGCAATACCCAAGTTGTACAGTGCCGGTGATTTAGCACTCATCAAAAACGAACCACAGTATACCGGGAATTCAAAGAAATTAGAGCCGAAATATAAAGGTTCGTTTGTTGTTACTAAAGTGTTAAATAATGACAGATACGTAGTTGAAGATTTACCTCGTGCTAAAAGAACACAACGTCATTATAACTCAGTACAGCTTCAGACGGGATGAAATTATGGTGTACATTGCCACCTCCAGATGATAAAGATGAGTCAACTAGCGAGGACGCTTCTAATCAGGATGAACAAGTTGATACCAACCCAGTTTTATAAACTACAATCCAGTCTTAAAATTGCGTTTATGTCTTGTGCGTAATCTTCTTGTCTGTCAACAGCTTACGCATTACCACGCAGTTTGCCGTGAAATCTTTTAAAACTTTTTACTTTTGTGTCTTGATGAATTTTAATAAATAAATGAATTATTTTTGTTTTACTTAATAAAAACGATTCTTTTTATATGATTTCTATTATTATTTTAAAAAAAAACAGGCGGATGATATTAAAGTCATATACATGGATACTGATTCATTTATACTATCTTCTACAACATTAAAAGCAATCCTTTAAAGTTCGATACATCAGATTATGATGTAAATAATATATATGGTATAATTCCGCATAATAAAAAAGAAATAGACTTAATGAAAGATGAAACATTAGGTAAAATAATGGCAAATTTTGCTGGGCTTAAATGAAAAGCTTATTTATTTTTAGTGAATAATAAAGAAAATAAAAGGATGAAACGAAAAAGATTAAAGGCGTAAAATCATCTGCAGTAAAAAAAATAAATTTTGACAATTTTAATATTTTTGTATGTAACGAGTAAACTCAAAAACTACTAGACCGATTTCAAAATTGTTTTCGCTATTAGAAAGCTACATTATCACTGAGTGACATAGGCTATATTTATTGTCAAAAAATGTTGGGGATCCCTGGACATTCCTACTATTACTAACCCAAGGTGTAAAAAAATTAGTCATAATATATCTGTCATCGTATACGCTGCGGAAAGTATTGATGTTAAAACAAATACAAGTTTTACAATATTATAGAACATATTAATATCTACAAAAAACTTCCAGAGACCATATGTCCAACTATTGTACTTTTGTCACTATAACCCCTTTTTATACCCACCATTGATAGTAATATTGCCATACAAACATTGCACACACATGTACACAGACAATTAAGAAATTAAGAATTTACAATAGGTATTTCACAATATTTAAAGAGTAGGGAAATCCGGCATGTGTGGATACCACTCCAGATGCACCACTAAGTTCTGGAGAGGATTTTTGGCCAATACTGGATTTCTAAATTGTAGTGTTATCTTCACATGTGTTCCTCATTTATTATCGTTAAATACTTAGGTTGTAACATTTCTAACTATAAGATTTGCTCTTTGAATAAAGACATTATAATGGCGACGAGCTTTTTTTTGCGTAATTGAAAAATAAAAATTATTTTTTGTAAAAAGTAAAAAGTTACATTTTAAAGTAAAAAGTATTATAAATATAATAAAATGAGTACACAATTGGTTGGGAATATTCCAGCGTTTGATGTGTCTAATAATGACTGGCACATTTTTAAAACAAAACTGTAACAATTTTTTGTGGCAAATGAGATTACTGGTGCTGAAAAGCAAAAAGCCATTTTTATTACAACGTTGTCAGAAGATGCGTATAAATTGTTACAAAATTTACTTTGGCCAAAGTTAATCGAAGATCCTAGTACAACGTATGTGATGTGTGTTGAAATTTTGGAACAACATTTTAAGCCAGTCACACCTGAATTTTTTGAAAGGTAAAAATTTTATAATGCTGAAAAACAACCATCTGAATCAGCAAGTGACTGGGCTGTGCGAGTTAAGGCGTTGGCGGTAAAATGCGATTTTGGTGCGCATCTCAAAAATGCGGTAAGAGACAAATTTGTTATGGGTTTGGAAAAGGGTCCAGCTTTTAGAACGGGTTCCTACATCGCTAGAACGAATCATTGAAATTATTAACAACTCTGAATGTATACGTAAAGTACATGCAGTCTGCGTAAGTGAGGTTAAAACCGAAGACTCGGCATATTTTGTTAAACACACAAAGAATGTACAGCGTTACCCGCCCAAACAACAAGAAAAGCAGCAACAACAGTATAAAAAGAACACCCATGAAAAAAATAAATTGCGTTTGCAACAACAATTATGTAAGGTATGCGGGTACGAGAATCATAAAGCAGAATCCTGTAAGTTTAAAAATTACAAATGCAACAATTGCAACAAAAGAGGTCATCTTGAGGTTATGTGTAAAAATCAAAATATAAATTTTGTAGAAAAATCAGACATGAGTTTTTTTTTCAGTTTCTTCATTAAATGATGGTCCAATTAAAATTAAAATTATTTTAAATCACAAAGAGTTTTCTATGCAATTGGATACAGGATCTGAAAATAATCTATTGTCTGAAACATTTTATAATCAATATTTGTTTAATTATAAACTAAAGCCTTTTAAAGTGTTTAAAGCCTTTAAAGTGTTGAAATCTTATGTAGTAGTATTTTGTCAATGGGTGTGTGTGATGTTAATGTAACTTATGGTTCTGTAACCAAATTAATGGAATTTGTTGTAATTAAAAAGAAGGGCACCACCTCTGTTGGGTAGAAAGTTTTTGAAAGCGTTTAAAATTAAAATTGGAAATCTAAATTATACGTCTAGACCCTCTGATATAGATGAAGTGAATTTAGTACAAAAATTTTCAAACTTACTTGATGGTAGCTTACTTGTTCAACAAAGGACAAGTTAGTTTGAGTTTAAAAGAAAATGTGGTTCCCAAGTTTTGTCGCCCGAGACTCTTGCCGTTTGCAATTAAAGATACACATTTTGACTACAATAGCACTAAAAAATTAACTGTTAATGCTAGTCCCGTGGGAGTAGGAGCCGCATTATCACAAGTCAATCGGTATGGTATTGAAAAACCAATAGAATTCGCGTCACGTACTCTGTCTCAAACTGAACAAAAGTATTTACAATTAGATCGCGAAGCGGTTCCTATTCTTTTTGGTGTAAAAAAATTTCACCAGTATTTATATGGCCGTAGATTTATACTAGTAACCGACAACAAGCCACTCCAGCATATATTTGGACCCAAGAAAGGGATTCCGTTAATGGCATCCAATAGATTACAACGTATTGCTCTGACTTTGTCAGGATACCAATCCGATGCTGTACATGTAAAATCTAAAAGTAACGTTTCAGATTATTTTTCACGTTATCCTCAAAATAATGAGTATGTTGAACATGACGATTTAAATGACGTTTATGTCACTTTTATGCAACATAGTTTTGGCGAAGAAGGGTTTCTAAATTTTGATACTATTAAAGCTTATACAGCAAATGGCGAACTGTTGAAGCAGGTTGTTTATTATGTTAGGAATGGGTGGCCTAATAAATGTACTGATATAGAAGTTGAACCATTTTTCCGTAAAAAAGAGGAGTTTTCCGAAGAATTAGGTTGTTTGGGGGTATCGTGTAGTTATACCAAAACTGTACAAGCAGATGTTATAGTTTTATAGCTACACATATGGGCATTGTCAAAATGAAATCAATGGCCCGTGAATGTTGTTGGTGGCCTACTCAAGGTAAAGATCTTGAAGCGGTCACAAAGCAGTGTGAATCTTGTCTAATGACGCGCGCTAGTCCACCGAAACAACAATTAATCCGATGCCAAGATCCGGTGAAGTGTGGTCACGTGTACATATAGATTTTTTTGGCCCGATTTGTAATCGTTGGTTTCTCATACTAATAGATAGTACAAGTAAATGAATAGAGTGTTTGGATATGGGATCTAATACAACCTGCTACGAGAAATTTTTGCGCGATTTGGGCTTCCAAAATATATAGTGTCCGGTAATGGTACAGTTTTCACGTCTAAAGATTTTAAACGTTTTGTTGAAAATAATGGTATTATTCATATTACGACCCCTGTTGACAATCCATCTACGAATGGACAGGCTGAAAATGCAGTCAAAAAAACAAAGTTAAAAATGCGCTTAAACGAAATTTATATTAAGTTTTAAAACAAGATTTCAATTCTTATTAGACTATCGAAACACTCCCCATGTGTACTGGTGTTTCGCCAGCCTATGTTATGTTTAATAAAAGACATTTACGAAATAGATTAGATATACTTAATCCATATAAACATGTACAAATGAAAACAACACAAACAATTAAAAGATATGTAAAAAAACAACAACATAAACAAAGAAAATATTTTAAAGGATCTAGTAAAGTTATGTTTAATGTAAATGATGAAGTTATTGTTAAAGATTATTCAGTTCCAAGTAGAATTTCTTGGATCAAAGCTAGAATTGTACAAAAGCTAGGAAAGCAAACATATATTGTAAAAACTATAAAAGAACAATTTTGGAAAAGACATGCAAATCAAATTATTTTATGCTCTGGGTTAATGCTCTTTGCTGGCATCTTCACATGTTGAAGCTGTCTCCAAACTCTCCTCGATCATTGGTTGTACGTCTGTATACCGAGAGGAGAGTTAGTCAGTTATTATCGAGACACTCTTTGTATAACCCGGTTCTCCTTTTTTCTCCTTTTTGTAACACGCAATTATTGAATTTTTTTTAACCCAAAACTAAAATATATATATATATAAAAATTATAAACTCTAATTATACTATTGAATACTGTTGAATTTAAAAAGACATAATTGCGTATTCACTCACCAAAATAAGATCATAACACCTACGAAAAAGGCATGAACGAAAAAAGCGAAACCAGCGACCAAAAACTGGTGGTGTATCTGGAGTGAGACCCTTAGCATATTTTTTTAGAATTCCTTATAATTGTAGCTTTTATTCCAAATTCTTTAAAGAAATGGTCCAAAAATACATTATTGGCCAAAAATCCTCACCTCCTAGTGGTGCATCTGGAGTGGTATCCACACATGCCGTTGTCAGATTTCCCTACTCTTCAAATATTGTGAAAACCTATTGTGAAAACTTAATTTCTTAATTGCCTATGTACATGTGTGTGCAATGTTTGTATGGCAATATTACTATCAATAGTGGGTATAAAAAGAAGTTATAGTGACATAAATACAATAATCAATATGGTCTCGGAAAGTTTTTTGTATTTTTTTGTAGATATTGATATGTTCTATAATATTATAAAACATTTTTATACCCTCCACTTTAGGGAAGAGGGTATATTCACTTTGATCATCCGTTTACAACACATCGAAGGAAGCGTCGGAGACCCCACAAACCATATATATTCTTAATAAGCATGAAAAGAGAAATCGTTTGAGACATGTCCGTCCGTGTGTCCGTGTGTCCGTCTGTTGTTGGCACTCTCACGGTCGTAATTTTTGAGATATCAAATTGAAACTTTGCATCCGTATTCTTAGTTCAATTTCGCTGTTCCGTATTGAAATTGGGCAAAATCGGTAAAGAGACACGCCCACAATAAACGGCTGACGGCTTATCCCCGGCATAGTGGAGAAAATCTCGTTACATTGGCGCCCGAGCAGGGACGCTCGTCCTGTTCAAAAGAACCATAAGAATCCTTTAAACATATATCCAAGGAAGCAGTGACACTCGACCTGTTAACAAAATCAAGTCAAAGTCACAAATCTACCACGCAATTTATATAACTATAATATTCGTAGCTGGATCATACCTAACGGTGAAAGAACACTCGAAAATCGGGTGATCATTAAACGGTAACTAAAAAATTATATACAAGGTAAACACCGTTACACTTCTGCTAGTCAAACTCTTTAAGCAAAGTAGAAAATAATGAATTGTAAAGGAGTGATTAACGAGAGTTGAACATAAGTAGACGTGCAAGTGAATAATAACGAAAAATATAAAAAAAAAAAAAATATATTAAAGTAATAGGCATACGTTTATGATAAATTGACAGAAAAGTGGTCGCGCGAATTATATTCTTGCGAATAGGAAAAAAAAAATTGTATCAAGATAACTTATTAATATTATTAAAATATTGAAATAAAAACAAATAAGCAAAGGTACATATTGCAACAAATACAAATTGCGTATACTGATATGACAATTAGAAAAAAAAATTGCGTAGTGACCTAAACTTGAAAAGGAAATTAAGGTACATACGTTTATACAGTGTGTGTTATGTAAATGATACATAGTTCAAAAAAAAAAAAAAGGTAATTCTTTTTACATATCGACATACAAATATTCATATATGCATATATATATGCTGGCGTGACCGTATATATATCTACATTTGCATAACGGTAGCTCTAAATATAAGAAGAGAGAATTTGAATTTGCTTATACATATATATGCTGGAGTGACCGTATATATACGTGCATAACAGTAGCTATAAATAGTAAAGGAAAATTTGAATACATCAGGGTACCGTACACTTAGGCTCTCATAAATCCATATATATATATATATATACAAGTGAATATTTAAACTATATATAAGCAACATTTAAATTGAAAAAAAAAGGGGTAATCACTAAGTTAAGGTAAGCTTTTCTATTAAGAAATTAAATTGGTACGTATCTTATATGTACTTTATATATAAAAATTACGCCGGCAAGCCTTATATATATATATATACTGGTGTAACCGTATATTCATTTCATTCACATTCACAAAACGGTAGATGCAAAGATTTAAAAGAGGAAAATTTAAAGATATGTATATGAACATATATATATAGGAGTAACCGTATGGGCATAACGGTAGTCAGAAGTTTAAAATAAAGCTTTGAATTTGCATTCGTATATACTGGTGTAACCGTCCAACATATTTCCTGTATAAGCGAACTATTATATGGGTGTAACCGCGTAAATAATATTATATAATACGTGTTATAAAGTGACTAAGCATATGTACATATGGGTGTAACCGTATGTGCATAAAAACACTAAGACATTAAAACCATACTAAATTTAAGTATACCTAGGTACATATATATTGATGTAACCGTATATATGTATATAAAAGTTTAACGTTAATTATAAACGCATTAAATAATTTGAGAGTGCGCATCACTTTAGCGCATAACTGTAGAAACTGTTGTATTATTAAAAAGACAATTTATATAAAGCAAAAGCCAGAGGTGGCAAACCAATAAATTCTAAGGGCTTAACACTAAATTTTATTATTTTATTTTTGTCTTTGGGATTTTTATACGCAAGCATTAACTGAGACACCCTATAGCTAGGCGTGACTTTTTTTATTACTTTAGATAATCGAATAACAAATTCACCTGGCCACAACCAAAGTTTTTTTTTGTTGTTGTTTTGTTGCCCTAACTTAATTATTCATATTATTTGGGTCGTGTTATAAAGAAAAAAATTCTTAACCATGACTAGTACGGAATTTCGCACTACGTATCCCCTACGTAAGGATGAGTTGTCCGCATACCTTAAAGAATCCGATATCAACAACACGATCTTTAAATGTACTGTGGATCGACTCACCGCTACAGTATTACTAAACGGCATAAAAGTCACAGCTCTGGTCGACACTGGGGCGACATGCTGTTTCCTCAGCCAGTCGTACGCTTATCAACTTGGTGTTAACGCCATAGGTGAAAGTACTGCTATCGATATAACTCTGGCGGACGGCTCGCGTCGCCGGATATCACAAGCACTTACATGCAATGTACACCAGTCGGGACGTCGAGTTTCGAATTATGCCCGGAACATGTGAAAATGTCGTCCTAGGATTCGGTTTTCTAGCGATTTTCAAAGCAACACTTTCCTGTGCGGGAATAACAATTCATTTTGACCAGCCATGCACTACAGCTGAACGCGGCCTAGTCGCGTTGGAGTCACGGCGAGCGCCTGGCCTTGCCAAGAAAATAACTCCAGCCAGTTATACCCCACCAACATTTACCAACCTAGCCCCACTAGCAACTGAACTCAATGAAATTGGGGAAAATAAATCTGCTCGGACGTTAAGCACGAGCGAGAGTCCCACTTATGCCGTGTAACGAGATTTTCAACCGGCACGGGGTTAGCCGTCGGACCAGGGTATCCCGCCCATTTATTTATGATATAAAAGGACGCTCTTATTTCAATTTCCAAAATATTTTATTTAAATCTGTACTTAAGTGCTAGTGTGTACGTATGTATTGTCTATGTATAATATGTGAACGTATTTATGGGTTTTCTTATTTGCCCCTCACTCACTCAGTTCATGTGATTTTCGCCACATATTACATCCTTGTCAATGACCAAGCTTACCGCTGTGATTATCCGCCAGGATTACTCCCTGCGAACAGGTTTACACCCTGTATGATGAGATTTTGCTAAGGATGCTTTGGATATTCTAAGATGCAGTTGACCAGGCTTACGCCCTGCACGTGACAACCAGGCTTACACCATGTATAAACATCCGGTCCAAGGAAAACGTTGCTGTATATTCTACAAGGCTTACACCATGTAGCATAAATACCAAGATCTTTGTTGAATATATATTGTATAAATCCTTTATATAAAATCTTTGTTGCATAAAAGCCTTGTTGTATAAAATCTTTGTTGTATAAAATCTTCGTTGTATAAAATCTTTGAAGTTGACAAAAACGATTGATGGTAACCAAAGAAGATCGATGTTGACTCGTTGACAGCTAGTAGCAAAAAGAGGACGATAGCTGGTCGATTTCACATAGCAAAGCTTGGTTTTCACATTACGATTGGAATATCGTAAATATTCCAATAAGATTTGCTGACGTGGCAGTGAGTGAGGTTGCCAGATATACCTAACTATTACACTGGGTGTTTAACAAATATTAATAACAAATTCAATGTAATACTTTTCTTTTATATACAAGTGTAAACCTATGTGTATGGTGTATTGTATAAGTGATCTATATATGTAAATAAATTAAGTATTAATATATATATACTTATATCTATGATATATCACAATGGTTATACAATGGTTTTACAATGTTATGCTATAAGAGGAGCAAGTGTGAGAGAAAAACGAGTGGAACGACTTTTCTCGTCACACGGCCCCCCCTCCTTGAAAATCTTAAGTATCTAAGTATTCTAAGTATATTTTCATTTTTATCACAAACGTTTATTCAATTCAAAATTCAAGTATGTATTAGAAAACTAATTATTTCTTAACAAACTTAAATAATCATTCGATTTCAAATTCATTGTTTCCACATAGTAGTAATATATAATGTATAAGTATATATAATGTTGTATAAAGTAAAAATGGAAGTTCAAAGTTCATTTTAAAAATTCATTGCTTGTATGAAGTGTGAAGTGTTACATACAGTAGGATAATAGTATATCTTATATTTATAGTTAAAGGGATGTAACAAGTTTATATAATATAAAGATATAACCAGTTTATATAAAATAAATGTTTAAATTCAATTCATAGTAATTTTTTTTTCCTATATATATATATATATATATATACGAATACGTATAATTAAATTTGTACTTCTGTGAGCGTGACATTGCTGGTAGATACTGACATGATATATGGCTAAGGAACTTTGTTTACGTTGAGTGAAAATTTGTATCATCTTGGAAATCGTCTTGATTGATATCGATGGCTTACACTTTATAAATGGTTACTTTCCCATTCCGGGCAAAAGCAACCCTATAAACGCCATCCTCTAACTCAAATCGGTGCTTGCACCGACGGCCTGGCCGCCAATTCTTCTGCAGCTCTTCAATGCGGGGAGTTAGTTGACGTAATACTGGCTGGGGAATACCTGCAACGTGCCAGTCATGAGGCGTGACAACAGGACGCGTCGGTTGTCTATTGTTGCGACCTTCTGATGAAAACTGTTGCGAGTTTCCCTGCATTTGTTGGTACTGAAGGCTTTGTCTAGACGTACAGGGGCGTTCTGATGACATTGGTGGTGCATGGCCACAGCGACCATAATCAAGAACCAGATAACTAAGTTGAGCGTCATGCTTGTTACTATTTCGACCAGTGTGGTTATGATTACCACGGTGTGGTGTTCGACGTTGAAACAAATTGTTTGATGACATGGGTGGGCTACCATTGTTTCTTTGGCGTTTGCCCGCACCTTGACGCCCACGTCCGCGAAGTGGCGACGTGGCAGCCAACATAGCGGTTGCACATTGAGATTTTGCCAGCTCTACTACTAGGAATTCGCTGATTATAAGTTGTTCATCTGAGGGGACTTCGTTCGGTGGATCTACTGTACTTAAAATTCTTGCTTTGTGTTCCACGTTCTTTGCATTAGTCTTTGGTTCTTCGTAGGCGTTATCAGTTATTACTTTTGCTTGGTTCTTCTTAGGTTTCTTCGTTATATTATTCATCTTAGGACTCGTGATTGCTCTGTTTACAATTTTAAGAGGATTTTCTCGTATCGTTGCGGTATTTGTGTTTGTACTATGTGCGGTTATATTTTCTAAGATTTTACTTTTGTTTTCGTTTGCTTTATAATCATGGCTGTGGATTAATTTAATAGGCTGGATACTCGACTTAGACATCCTAGCATTTCGGTTAGAATTTATTTCGAATGTCTGCTTAGTGTTAATGTTACTTGTCTGTCGTCTTAGTGTATCTTTCTGAGTTCCTGGTTTCATGTTTGATGTAAGGTTCGCTTTAGATGTTAACGTCTGAGCTGGGCTTTTGGTCACAGTCGGATTGTTTTCACTCTCGCTCGCGCTAAACGTCCGAGCAGAATTACTTTGTCTAATATTTTTGGTTACTGTCGCGTAAGTTGGACTCTCGTTCGGATCATAGATTCGAACAGAATTAATAGGTACATAGTTTGTCATTCTGGGTTTTGTCAATGTTAGAATGGATTCTCGGGCGATAAATAGGCGTTCTCCAACCGCGTTGGATGGATGAAATTGAACCGAAGCGCCGGCACAGGAAAGTGTAGCTTGAAAGGCTACCAAAAATCCAAAACCTAGTATAACATTTTCACGGGCACCCGGCATAATACGAAATTCGATGATACGACTCATATCGCCAAGTTGTACTTTGCATGACAGGGCTTGAGTTATCCGTCGGCGTGAGCCATCTGCTAATGTTATATGTATGGTGGTACAATTTCGTATATCGTTCGGCCCTAGTTGATTCGCGTAAGCTTGGCTAAGGAAGCAGCATGTGGCGCCTGTGTCTATTAAGCCAGTTATTTCAACTTCATTTATTAATACTGTGGCAGTTAATTGATCGCCCGTGCAATTGAAAATCGGCTGTATTGGAGAGGGATTTACTGATGGTGGCGGGACTCGAACGCCCCTCACTGCGTTCGGGCCCCTCTGGCGTTTCCCTGCGGCTGCTGACGGCGACAACAATCATAAGTCCGGACACCTATGGTACCACAGTCCCAACAAAATAGCTTTTGTGGGTTTCTGCAGCTGCGGGCGGTGTGTCCGGCAACTCCACATCGATAGCACGCCATTCGAACATTTTCTATCTTAGCATCTTGTTGATTCTGGTGACTTGTTTCATTATTTCTGGTTTGTAAAGTATTTCCTGTTTGACGGTTATTACGTACAAAATTTTTTGTATCACGTCTTGGAGACCGTTGAATATTTGATTGGTTATTATACTGGTTACTCGTTTGGTTTCTCGTCTGGTTTCTACGCAAGTTTGTGGGTGAATTATTTTCTGGTGCCTCGTTCGCCAACCTGTGGGCTTCACGGGCCGGTGGCATTCTTTGATGGGCATTCGGGATACATTCATAATCCCCTGCGAGTTCTAAAAGTTCGTTCAAATCCTTGAAATCGTTGCGGCGAATGTACCAGAGATAATCCGGCAAGGCGTTGCGAAATATTCTATTTAATTTTTCTTCTTCTGTCATCATCGTATGCCTCATTTTTGTTTGCAGATCCAGTACATACGTTTTAAAAAGTTCATTCGGGCGCTGCTTACGAGCGCGTACTTCATCTTCCACCCTCTCTAAATACCTTGGTGGTAAGAAAAATTTTAATAAATCTCCTTTGAAAGCACGCCATGACTCCCAGTGGGCGTTGTTATTACGGAACCACGTTAATGCTTTGTCCCGTAGGAATTGAGGCATAGCCGCTGGTAATACACGTAATTCAATGCCGTACGTTTCGGCCATCTCTTCTAGCCGTTCAATAAAAGTGAAGGGGTCTGGCCCGCCTGTATACGAGATGCCCCATTTCCGCACCGTATCCATGGCGGTTCTTTTATCCATTTCTGTATATTTTGTACTAGCTGATGGTGTCTCGATTTGAACTCGTTTCTGTGGTTTTACTGGTGGTACGACTGTTTTAATAGTGTCGGCATCTTCGTCGTCATCATCGTCTTCATCTTCATCATCGCTTTCTTTATTTGCTTTATTAGATGCACCCCTTGGTCCTTCGTGATGCGCTTGTATAGTAAGTAGTCGTTTCATCTCTTCAGCTGTGTGGTCCTTTGCTAAAAATTTCTTAAATCGGCTACGAAGTTCTTCAACCGTGCCGCTAGAGTCTATACCAAATTCCCTTAAGTAGGCAGCGAGATCTTCTTTGCGGAGTGGATACAACCAGGTGGTACGAAATTCTACATTCGCCATGACAGTATTAATTTTCAATGGTAAGAGATATGAAGTATTTTCCGTTTTCTTTTTTTTTTTATTCAATTTATTTATTCATTCATTCGTATATAACCGTTTGCTTAAGATATATTATCTCGTTGTGTATTTATAAATAAAAATATATGTATCAATTATTATTTTCTTTTATATTTCTAAGTAAAAGTTTATCTCATTTTTAAGTATTAAATTTGTTTGTTGTACCTACTATACTATCTGATAAATGTCTGTACTTGTCTGAGGATAAACTCCCTCCACTGGAACCTATATGTCAACAGCCAAGGTTGTACCTCGCATTGTAATGTAACCCGTAATATTATTAAATTAATACGAGGAGGTTACTCCCTCGTGGTATGTCCGCTGTCGTATAATATTTTGTTGTTTAGATTGCAAGTAATTATTAATTGTGCTAAGTTATGCATGCGTTGGTAGTTATTGTCACGTAAGTTAGGACTTATTTGTTTCTAAAATCTTTGAAAACTTCCAGTTGTAAATAAAAAAAATTTTTTTTTTAGCTCACCTGAGTACCGATGTAGGTTACTGTGATTTAAATTGTGTTTTTTTTTTTTCCAGAAATCGCTGAGTACTTCACAATTCGTTGTTGTTAATTCGTTGGATGTAATTCTAGTATAATTTCACGTTTTTTTGCATTTTGTATTTATTTCACTTAATTTATTTAAATGTACATGCTATCGGTCAAGATACACCTTACAAGCCATTCTGTTTTTATTTAATATACTCTCTTAAAACTCGGCAGCTCGCACTACTTTTTTTTTTCTTGATTATATATGTTAATAATTATTAATGAAACACAGCATTCTAAGAAAATCAAGCCATAATAATTCTAACTTTGTTATTTATTTTTAACTTGTTTTATATATATTGATCTATAAACATTTTTTTTTCCATATATGTAGGATGTATAATTATGCAATATGTTGTATTTTAGCACACATTGATCACTACATGAAAATAAGTTGGTTTCGCAGTAAAAAGATTTTAAGTATTGCTTATATATTAAATACTCTTGGTTTTCTTATATTTTAAATATTGTAAGGCGCAAAGTCACTACCTTTCGTTTTGCGCCACACATTCTGTTCCAACATATATGTATCACCAAACACACCAAATATTTCCTCCATTGCAATCAAAAGGGAAAAAGACCTATTATCAAATACATACTCTGTGTCATTTACTTAAAATTGAATGCGTAGTTATAATACCGTTGATCATTTAGTATGCATATACGAACTCTAGCACTGATGTTATTATATATGAACTCTTGCTTTATTATTGTTGATACCTAGTAAGCATATACTTGTATGAATCTTTGCATTGTTGTTATTTCTAAGTACCGTTGATATCCAGTGAGCATATATAAATTCTTGCATTGTTGTTATTTCAAATTCTTGAAGCATAAGCATATATGAATTCTTGCATTGTTGTTATTTCTATTTTTGAAAGCATAATACCGTTGATCTTTGTTATATTGTAAGCATATATAAATTCCTGCGTTATTGTTGCTAGTTCTGTACCGTTGATCTTTTGTAAATATTAGTTAAATTTACAATAATTGTGAGCCCTGCCACACTATAAAAGGCGAAGCAAATTGCATGAAATGAGGCAGTGTGGCTGGAGCCGTCAAGCTAGTAAGGTGAGCACAAGAATTATTATTAATAAAGCAAACATAATGAATTAATCGATTGTTTTCTTGCAAGCATAGCGTTGGTCAGGTTCTCGCACCTAGATATCCTGCAATATTTTTATATTGTATGCGCCTAGGTCGCGACATCGTCGCTTAGTTAATCTCTCAGTCCCCGCGCCTAGATATCCTACAATATCTATATATTGCATGCGCCTAGGCCGCGCCATCGTCGTTACGTCACAGTCTCTCAGTCCTCGCGCCTAGATATCCTGCAATATATTTATATATTGTATGCGCCTAGGCCGCGCCATCGTTGTTACTACGCAGTTTCTCTGTCGCCGCGCCTAGATATCCTGCAATATTTCTATATTGCATGCGCCTAGGCCGCGCCATCGTCGTTACGTCACAGTCTCTCAGTCCTCGCGCCTAGATATCCTGCAATATATTTATATATTGTATGCGCCTAGGCCGCGCCATCGTTGTTACTACGCAGTTTCTCTGTCGCCGCGCCTAGACATCCTGCAATATTTCTATATTGCATGCGCCTAGGCCGCGCCATCGTCGTTACGTCACAGTCTCTCAGCCCTCGCGCCTAGATATCCTGCAATATATTTATATATTGTATGCGCCTAGGTTGCGCCATCGTTGTTGCTACGCAGTTTCTCTGTCGCCGCGCCTAGATATCCTGCAATATTTCTATATTGCATGCGCCTAGGCCGCGCCATCGTCGTTACGTCACAGTCTCTCAGCCCTCGCGCCTAGATATCCTGCAATATATTTATATATTGTATGCGCCTAGGCCGTGCCATCGTTGCTACTACACAGTTTCTCTGTCGCCGCGCCTAGATATCCTGCAATATTTCTATACTGCATGCGCCTAGGCCGCGCCATCGTCGTTACGTCACAGTCTCTCAGTCCTCGCGCCTAGATATCCTGCAATATATTTATATATTGTATGCGCCTAGGCCGCGCCATCGTTGTTACTACGCAGTTTCTCTGTCGCCGCGCCTAGATATCCTGCAATATTTCTATATTGTATGCGCCTAGGCCGCGCCATCGTTGTCACTACGTCGCAGTCTCTCAGTCCCCGCGCCTAGATATCCTACAATATTTACATATTGTATGCGCCTAGGCCGCGCCATCGTTGTCACGTCGCAGTTTTGGTATCGCGCCTAGATATCCTACAATATTTGTATATTGTATGCACCTAGGCCGCGCCGTCGTAATACAACGTCGCAGTTCCTTTGTTCCCCGCGCCTAGATATCCTGCAATATTTATATTGCAAGCGCCTAGGTCGCGCCGCCGTCGTGGTCACAATAACCACTGCCGTGTCCTGCAGCGCTCACCGCTCCGCATCTACCGCTTGCTGTTCGAACTCAGCAACACTCTCGTATCCTGCAGCGCTCACCGCTCCGCATCTACCGCTTGCTGTTCGAACTCAGCAACACTCTCGTATCCTGCAGCGCTCACCGCTCCGCATCTACCGCTTGCTGTTCAAACTCAGCAACACTCTCGTATCCTGCAGCGCTCACCGCTCCGCATCTACCGCTTGCTGTTCGAACTCAGCAACACTCTCGTATCCTGCAGCGCTCACCGCTCCGCATCTACCGCTTGCTGTTCAAACTCAGCAACACTCTCGTATCCTGCAGCGCTCACCGCTCCGCATCTACCGCTTGCTGTTCGAACTCAGCAACACTCTCGTATCCTGCAGCGCTCACCGCTCCGCATCTACCGCTTGCTGTTCGAACTCAGCAACACTCTCGTATCCTACAGCGCACACCGCTCCGCATCTTGCACCACTCATCGATTTGCGACGCTCATCGCTCTGTACCGTATACCGCTTTGCAGCCCCGTCATTTGTATCCTGTAACCGCTTGCCGTTTAAACCCAGAACGCTCTCGTATCCTACAGCGCACACCGCTCTGTATCTTGTACCGCTCATCAATTTGCGACGCTTATCGCTCTGTATCGTACGCCGCTCTGCAGCTCTCGTCATTTGTATCCTGTACCGCTTGCCGATTAAACCCGCTCTCGTATCCTGCAGCGCACACCGTTCCGCATCTTGCACCGCTCATCGATCTGCAACGCTCATCGCTCTGTATCGTACGCCGCTCTGCAGCTCTCGCCGCTTGTATTCTGTACCGCTTGCCGTTTAAACCCAGAACGTTCTCGTGACCTGCAGCGCTCACCGCTCTGTATCCAACCGCTCATCGACCAGTACCGCACGTCGCTTTTTGTACCGCTCACCACTCTGTACCACTCACCACACAAACCCGCTCTCACACCGATTTGCAGTAACGCCGTGCCCCGCACCACAAGCCGTTACCGCGTTAAAAAACGTCGAATAAAGAAGGCGAATCTAAGAATAAGAGACAAGAAACAGCTCGTCATACAAATTTCTTTGTAGAGGAACCTTGGACTCGCTGAGTCATACCCCAGCTACGACAAAACTTCTTTACAAAGTGGCGCCCGAGCAGGGACTTTTTAAGTCTCTGAAATAAAATTACATACGATTTGCCATCCAAGTATATTTGACAACCACACGTTTATTATAGTATACCAATCAAGATGTCTCAAATTCGTACATCCTGGATCCGCTCCTTACGGAAAGAGGAGTTAATGGCATTGATGAACGAACTTGGGCTCGAAACCACAGGCACAGTGGATGAACTGAGGCGCTCTTGCGCACAATACCTGTCATTAGGCCATACCGAAGAAGAAACATACCAGATCCTACAGTTACAAGAAAAATACGAATCAAGAATACAAACATTGTTACCGAGTAATGATGCAACCAGTAGGGGTCATTCACCTATCCCGCAACCAAAAGCTATGAGCAAAGATGACCTGGAAAGACTAGTGGAAGAAATTCAAAAGAAGCTATTGATGTCACAAAACAAAGCCGAGAATAAACAAAGATCTCAGTCATCAAGTCCCGAACCGGCAAAATCCAGCATAAATAAAAGGACAATGATGCAGGTAATCCGCGATTGGAAAATACGGTATGATGGGGTCACAGACACCTTCCAGTTTATTGAAAGTGTCGAAGAGATGGCCCATACCTATGGCATACCATGTGATGAATTGCCAAAAGCCATGCCTGAACTTTTTAGGGGGAGAGCACTCACATGGTATCGTAATAATAACCAGCACTGGGCAACATGGAGTTCCTTCAAAAAGGACTTCTTCAAATTTTTCCTGCCGCCTCGTTTCTTTGAAAAATTGGGTGACGATATACGCGCTCGTAAACAACGCCAAGGTGAATGTTTTCACGACTACCTGCTTGCTCTACAAGATCTAATGAGGCACTCAGAATTGACACATGAAGAACAATTAACGAGAATTTTCCACAATGCCCTCCCAGAATATCAGTGGTATATCCGAAGGAAGGATTTCAAGTCATTGGCCGAACTGCTAGAATTAGCCGGAGATCTTGAAACGATAAAAACGACCGAAATTCCCCGACAAACTTCATATCAACCAGGAAGAAATGCCCCACCAACAAAAATCACAAATCCCAGAACGGCTTGTCACAGGTGTGGCGAGCAAGGACACATAGGCACGACATGTCAAAACAGGTTGCGTATATTTTGTTGGCAGTGTGGTAAAGTAGGAGTAAGGACGCGTGATTGCTGCAACAACCAGCCGACCACCTCCCGAGAGGCACGCCAACCAAACGAACAGCATCCACCAGAAAGAGGATGTGGCGTATCAATGCCCCTACGCACCGAAGCCCTAAAAATTGATAGCAACAAAATAACGGCCATTATTTGCATCAACGAACAATATATAACAGCATTGGTAGACACTGGCTCCACAAGATGCATAATAAGTTCAGCCATGGCACGACAACTCGGCGAGGGTGGATACTGCCAAACTATCAATACGCCTATCCTATTGACCGATGGTTCGGCAGTACAAATTACTAAAATGGTACATTACACGGTTCACTTTGGAGAGCAAAAGAAAGAGTTACAATTCTTAGTAATGGACAACACCGTCGAGGACATAGTCCTAGGTTTAACATTTTTATCAACATTTGGTACCACCCTGACTTGCGCAGGCATCTCATTGAATTGTAAGCTACAAGAGGAAGAAAGCACAAGAGATAACACGTCAAAAGTTCAACACATATCTACGGTAAGAAAAATTACTAGCATAACACGCAACAGGTTACCAGAATCTAATCAACGTACCATGGAACCCAATCTGAATAACAACAAGACATGCCGCTGGTTAGAGAAACGAAAGTCAGAAGTGATAAAGTACCCGGAAAAATATGCGGACTACACTATAGCCAATGACCAACTCTACCGCCACTTCCCGACGCAATACAGGGATATAGAAGGACAGAATTGGAAGCTATGTGTACCCACTCACAACCGAAAGAGAGTAATAATCGAAAACCACAACAACCCAACCTCAGGTCATTTAGGAATTCGCAAAACAACCCCTCGCATCACAGGTAGATACTACTGGCCAGGCATGTTTAGAGATATACGGAAGTATGTTCTTAGTTGCAAAATCTGCCAGCGGTACAAGGTGAACCAACAACGCCCTGCCGGCGAAATGTTTAGCCAGATACAAACCCGCCAAAACCCGCTCACCAGGGAAGTCAGCACACAAACCTGTAATATAGAAATGGTCGACGAAAGACCAAGCACCTCAAAGGGTATAAAAACGAACAAAGCACAAACACCCCAACAGAGTAGTGGCCATAGTCCATTGTTTTCCGAAATCGATAGTGGTCCAATAGGGGTATTGCCAAGTCCATGGAGTACCAGCAGTACCAGTTCCGCAAGGTCATGCGTACCAAAGAGGGCCAAACCGAATACCAGCCATATGATCTCTCACAACGCACATGTCGATGTCCAACATTATAAGGGGTACAGAATGGGTTTCCCAATCCTATACCAGATGTCCACCCAACCCACAGCGTCCATCCGGACAATAGCGGATCTGTACCATCCACCACCTCAGTACACAAAAGGGACTACACAGGTTCACGCGAACAAACCAACCTACATTTATGATTCGAGGGTGACTCCAAATGATAGAGAGAAACTGGAAGCATACCTCAGCAAACGCTCGGACATGCTGAACACAGGAACACGCCAGCGACGCCGCTGCCAATACTTCATTGGGAACCGACGTTATACGATAACCCGCAAGGCAAACGGCGAAATCTTTATCCGCGAGGGGAGGGAGTAGTGTAAGGCGCAAAGTCACTACCTTTCGTTTTGCGCCACACATTCTGATCCAACATATATGTATCACCAAACACACCAAATATTTCCTCCATTCTTTTGCAATCAAAAGGGAAAAAGACCTATTATCAAATACATACTCTGTGTCATTTACTTAAAATTGAATGCGTAGTTATAATACCGTTGATCATTTAGTATGCATATACGAACTCTAGCACTGATGTTATTATATATGAACTCTTGCTTTATTATTGTTGATACCTAGTAAGCATATACTTGTATGAATCTTTGCATTGTTGTTATTTCTAAGTACCGTTGATATCCAGTGAGCATATATAAATTCTTGCATTGTTGTTATTTCAAATTCTTGAAGCATAAGCATATATGAATTCTTGCATTGTTGTTATTTCTATTTTTGAAAGCATAATACCGTTGATCTTTGTTATATTGTAAGCATATATAAATTCCTGCGTTATTGTTGCTAGTTCTGTACCGTTGATCTTTTGTAAATATTAGTTAAATTTACAATAATTGTGAGCCCTGCCACACTATAAAAGGCGAAGCAAATTGCATGAAATGAGGCAGTGTGGCTGGAGCCGTCAAGCTAGTAAGGTGAGCACAAGAATTATTATTAATAAAGCAAACATAATGAATTAATCGATTGTTTTCTTGCAAGCATAGCGTTGGTCAGGTTCTCGCACCTAGATATCCTGCAATATTTTTATATTGTATGCGCCTAGGTCGCGACATCGTCGCTTAGTTAATCTCTCAGTCCCCGCGCCTAGATATCCTACAATATCTATATATTGCATGCGCCTAGGCCGCGCCATCGTCGTTACGTCACAGTCTCTCAGTCCTCGCGCCTAGATATCCTGCAATATATTTATATATTGTATGCGCCTAGGCCGCGCCATCGTTGTTACTACGCAGTTTCTCTGTCGCCGCGCCTAGATATCCTGCAATATTTCTATATTGCATGCGCCTAGGCCGCGCCATCGTCGTTACGTCACAGTCTCTCAGCCCTCGCGCCTAGATATCCTGCAATATATTTATATATTGTATGCGCCTAGGCCGTGCCATCGTTGTTACTACGCAGTTTCTCTGTCGCCGCGCCTATATATCCTGCAATATTTCTATACTGCATGCGCCTAGGCCGCGCCATCGTCGTTACGTCACAGTCTCTCAGTCCTCGCGCCTAGATATCCTGCAATATATTTATATATTGTATGCGCCTAGGCCGCGCCATCGTTGTTACTACGCAGTTTCTCTGTCGCCGCGCCTAGATATCCTGCAATATTTCTATATTGCATGCGCCTAGGCCGCGCCATCGTCGTTACGTCACAGTCTCTCAGTCCTCGAGCCTAGATATCCTGCAATATTTTTATATATTGTATGCGCCTAGGCCGCGCCATCGTTGTTACTACGCAGTTTCTCTGTCGCCGCGCCTAGATATCCTGCAATATTTCTATATTGCATGCGCCTAGGCCGCGCCATCGTCGTTACGTCACAGTCTCTCAGTCCTCGAGCCTAGATATCCTGCAATATTTTTATATATTGTATGCGCCTAGGCCGCGCTATCGTTGTCACTACGTCGCAGTCTCTCAGTCCCCGCGCCTAGATATCCTACAATATTTACATATTGTATGCGCCTAGGCCGCGCCATCGTTGTCACGTCGCAGTTTTGGTATCGCGCCTAGATATCCTACAATATTTGTATATTGTATGCGCCTAGGCCGCGCCGTCGTAATACAACGTCGCAGTTCCTTTGTTCCCCGCGCCTAGATATCCTGCAATATTTATATTGCAAGCGCCTAGGTCGCGCCGCCGTCGTGGTCACAATAACCGATCTCGTATCTTGCAGCGCTCACCGCTCCGCATCTACCGCTTGCTGTTCGAACTCAGCAACACTCTCGTATCCTGCAGCGCTCACCGCTCCGCATCTACCGCTTGCTGTTCAAACTCAGCAACACTCTCGTATCCTGCAGCGCTCACCGCTCCGCATCTACCGCTTGCTGTTCGAACTCAGCAACACTCTCGTATCCTGCAGCGCTCACCGCTCCGCATCTACCGCTTGCTGTTCAAACTCAGCAACACTCTCGTATCCTGCAGCGCTCACCGCTCCGCATCTACCGCTTGCTGTTCGAACTCAGCAACACTCTCGTATCCTGCAGCGCTCACCGCTCCGCATCTACCGCTTGCTGTTCAAACTCAGCAACACTCTCGTATCCTGCAGCGCTCACCGCTCCGCATCTACCGCTTGCTGTTCGAACTCAGCAACACTCTCGTATCCTGCAGCGCTCACCGCTCCGCATCTACCGCTTGCTGTTCGAACTCAGCAACACTCTCGTATCCTACAGCGCACACCGCTCCGCATCTTGCACCACTCATCGATTAGCGACGCTCATCGCTCTGTACCGTATACCGCTTTGCAGCCCCGTCATTTGTATCCTGTAACCGCTTGCCGTTTAAACCCAAAACGCTCTCGTATCCTACAGCGCACACCGCTCTGTATCTTGTACCGCTCATCAATTTGCGACGCTTATCGCTCTGTATCGTACGCCGCTCTGCAGCTCTCGTCATTTGTATCCTGTACCGCTTGCCGATTAAACCCGCTCTCGTATCCTGCAGCGCACACCGTTCCGCATCTTGCACCGCTCATCGATCTGCAACGCTCATCGCTCTGTATCGTACGCCGCTCTGCAGCTCTCGCCGCTTGTATTCTGTACCGCTTGCCGTTTAAACCCAGAACGTTCTCGTGACCTGCAGCGCTCACCGCTCTGTATCCAACCGCTCATCGACCAGTACCGCACGTCGCTTTTTGTACCGCTCACCACTCTGTACCACTCACCACACAAACCCGCTCTCACACCGATTTGCAGTAACGCCGTGCCCCGCACCACAAGCCGTTACCGCGTTAAAAAACGTCGAATAAAGAAGGCGAATCTAAGAATAAGAGACAAGAAACAGCTCGTCATACAAATTTCTTTGTAAAGGAACCTTGGACTCGCTGAGTTATACCCCAGCTACGACAAAACTTCTTTACAATATATTCTATGTTCAAATTGTTTGTTTTATTTAATAATTCACATTCATTTACTCTGACATATGAAAGCGTTATTAACTTTTCTCCACGACAAAATTTCTTTATTTCAAAATTCATATATGAAATTATTATAATCTTTTATTTAATTCTCTAATTTAACCACGCATGTTTTATTTGTTAAATTGCTTACGCACACTTTAATTGTTCTTTAATAACTGCCCTTCACAATTTATTTTCTCTCAATTTTTTCCTCCATAATTCTATTCTATTGTTATTAATAGCTGAATTAAAACTTAGTGTTTTGTTGTAATTTTAATTTTGTCGACATATCAATGCAATAATATATGAGAGGATTCAGCTAACAACTAACCGCTATGTTTTTGCTCTTTAAATCATAACACTTTGTTTTTTTTTTTTTTAAATCTTTGCACAATAGCTTACGGTTCTTTAGCCGTTATATATTTACGTAAGTTATATTGAGTTTAACTAAGAATTAGGTACAGTCACGTACTTTTAGCATAGTCCAAGGTCATAATCACTGTATTATTTATTAGTATGCTCAGTTCATAATTACATTACATATAATAATATGTATATCATATTATATGTATATTATATTACAATATAATATAGTAGATACTATATTGTATTATACCATTGGCTTAGCAGGACGAGGGTCCCTGCTCGGGCGCCAATGTAACGAGATTTTCGACCGGCACGGGGTTAGCCGTCGGACCAGGGTATCCCGCCCATTTATTTATAATATAAAAGGACGCTCTTATTTCAATTTCCAAAATATTTTATTTAAATCTGTACTTAAGTGCTAGTGTGTACGTATGTATTGTCTATGTATAATATGTGAACGTATTTGTGTGTTTTCTTATTTGCCCCTCACTCACTCAGTTCATGTGATTTTCGCCACATATTACATCCTTGTCAATGACCAAGCTTACCGCTGTGATTATCCGCCAGGATTACTCCCTGCGAACAGGTTTACACCCTGTATGATGAGATTTTGCTAAGGATGCTTTGGATATTCTAAGATGCAGTTGACCAGGCTTACGCCCTGCACGTGACAACCAGGCTTACACCATGTATAAACATCCGGTCCAAGGAAAACGTTGCTGTATATTCTACAAGGCTTACACCATGTAGCATAAATACCAAGATCTTTGTTGAATATATGTTGTATAAATCCTTTATATAAAATCTTTGTTGCATAAAAGCCTTGTTGTATAAAATCTTTGTTGTATAAAATCTTCGTTGAATAAAATCTTTGAAGTTGACAAAAACGATTGATGGTAACCAACTCGACTCGTTGACAGCTAGTAGCAAAAAGAGGACGATAGCTCGTCGATTTCACATAGCAAAGCTTGGTTTTCACATTACGATTGGAATATCGTAAATATTCCAATAAGATTTGCTGACGTGGCAGTGAGTGAGGTTGCCAGATATACCTAACTATTACACTGGGTGTTTAACAAATATTAATAACAAATTCAATGTAATACTTTTCTTTTATATACAAGTGTAAAGCTATGTGTATGGTGTATTGTATAAGTGATCTATATATGTAAATAAATTAAGTATTAATATATATATACTTATATCTATGATATATCACAATGGTTATACAATGGTTTTACAATGTTATGCTATAAGAGGAGCAAGTGTGAGAGAAAAACGAGTGGAACGACTTTTCTCGTCACAGCCGCTACACTCAAGAATAAAAATATAATGGTAACGATGAATTCCCAACCTATGCCACGACAGTCACCTACGAGGAATGAGAACCGGGATAACCCGTTCATACCTAATCGAAGTATACCCGAGCCTGAAAAGTCATCAAGATCACCCAAAAAGCCCTCTAGAAGTAATCTCAAAGCTCAGATGACGAACTTGGAAGATACCGTAAAGAAAGCAGGTACCGAGCCGTAGATCCAATGATTCAACAAGATAAAGCCCATCCTAACATCTCGAAAGACAGCCCAGACGCGAGCACAACCAAGGAAGATTTCTTGATAAGAGAATTCTTGGAGGTGGAGCTGGCTAAATTTCAAAATGTAACCGGCCTTACCCATATTGACGAACACCGTATCAAGATGATCGACGATCGTCCCGTTAAGATTCGTTACCAGTCGCGGAATCCGGCAATGCAAAAAATCATAAACGAGGAGGTAGATAAATTACTCCAGAAAGGCTGCATTGAGCCCTCCAGTAGCCCATGTAGCTTTCCAATAACGTTGGTACGTAAGAAAGATGGCAGATGGAGGCTGTGTATGGATTACCGTCAACTCAACAAAAGGACAGAACCCGACGCATATCCTTTGCCGCGCATTACACATATCCTTGATCGGTTAAAGGAAGCCAAGTACATCAGCAGCCTGGATTTGGAGAATGGATTTTGGCAAATTCCTGTAGCAGAGGGTAGTCGAAAGTACACTGCTTTCACGGTGTCCGGACGTGGCTTGTTCCAATGGAAAGTGATGGCATTTGGGCTTCACTCAGCGCCAGCCACGTTTCAGCGAGTACTAGACACAGTGATAGGTCCTGATCTAGAACATTTTGCCTTTGCCTATCTGGACGACATCGTAGTTATCGGTAAAACCCTGCACGAGCATATGGAAAATCTTAGCGAAGTTCTACGACGACTGAGGGTGGCCAATCTTAAAATAAACACCGCCAAATGCGAATTCTTCAAAAGTGAAGTACGATATTTTTCACATCGTGACCAATGAAGGCATCAAAACAGATCCAGACAAAATTAGCTCGATTATAAATATGAAGCCTCCACAAAATGTCAGAGAGCTACGTAGATTTTTGGGAACGACATCGTGGTACCGCCGATTCGTACCAGACTTTGCAAATATTTCCCAGTCCTTAACTGCTCTGTTAAAAAAGGGTCATGGTCAGAGGCTCAACAAACAGCGTTCGAAACATTGAAACGAAAACTGACAGAAGCTCCGATTTTGACTTGTCCTGATTTCTCCCGTACTTTTGTGTTGCAAACTGACGCCAGTGAAGTAGACCTTGGTGCGGTGCTTACCCAAGAGATCGATGGAAATGAGCGGGTGATTGCATACGCAAGCCGCCATTCGAACCAGGCTGAAAAAAATTATAGTACCACTGAGAAGGAGTGTCTGGCAATTGTATGGGGCATTAGAAAAATGCGCCTGTACTTAGAAGGTTATAAATTTGTTGTGTTAACCGACCATCTTTCGCTTAAGTGGCTGAATGCACTGGACAACCCTTCTGGCCGCCTAGCTAGGTGGGCGTTAGAACTCCAGCAATTCTACTTTAATGTCGAATACCGCAAAGGGAGTCAAACGTAGTCGCTGACGCCAACCCGTAGAAGATTGCCAACTGGCCACAACATCACAGCAGACTCCCAACAACATTACGGAAGAAGAAATACCATGTTCATGGATTCGTAAACGAGTCGAAGAAATAAAATTGCAACCAGAAAAATACCCTGATAATGCGTGGATAAAAGGTCAATTGTATCGGCACTTCACGACTCAATCACACGAAGACGATGAGATATCGTGGAAGTTGTGTGTACCTAAGCATCTAAGATCCCGTATAATGAGTGAAAACCACGATCAACCAGCAGCCGGCCATCTAGGGGTGCGAAAAACAGTACACCGCATTGCAAATCGTTATTATTGGCCCGGTCTAACAAGAGACGTCAAAAATTATGTAAAGAAATGCGAATCATGCCAGCGTTATAAAATGTCACAGAGGAAACCAGCCGGAGAAATGTTAACACTGTAAAGAATCTGAAGGGTGCTGGGGTAGACCCAGGGCCAGCCAGAGTTCAATTCAAAGAAAATTGTATAAAAGAAAAGAGATTATTTGATTTTTTTTTTTTCTATGCAGGTTTCTTTCACGATGTGTTTATTACCAATGATTGCTTATATACTGTACAAACAAGAAAGGCTTAATGACTAAATGTGACTAAATAAATTAATTATGTTTATTTTTGTATTGTTTTTGCTAACGTGAATTGTGTTTTTGCTGAAGTTGCTGGATAACTAGTGGAGACGATTCTCTTGCTTAAGTTTAGCAAGAGCTCAGCCTATGTTAATCTTTTGCTTTGATTTAAAGAGTTTAGGTCGACTTATATTTGTTTGATGAGCCTTTTAAACTATTTTAGCTTGCCTGTTATAGTGTACCTTAGTTTGTGTTTTGCCTAATGTAAAATGCTTTTAAGTGAAATTAATTTAGGATGGATTTTTCTTGTGCCTAAGCTTATCTATGTCCTGCAGTGAGATTTAATTTAGGCAGAGAGGACGAATCACTCTTGTACCTAAATTGCCTATGCCTTCGCCTGTAGAAAAATTAATTTAGGCAGAGAAAACGGATCACTCTCGTACCTAAATTGCCTATGCTACGCCTGTAGGAAAATTAATTTAGGCAGAGAGGACGAATCACTCTCGTTACCTAAATTGCCTATGCTACGCCTGTGGAAAAATTAATTCAGGCAGAGAGGACGAATCACTCTCGTACCTAAATTGCCTATGCCTTTGCCTGTAGAAAAATTAATTTAGGCAGAGAGGACGAATCACTCTCGTACCTAAATTGCTTATGCTACGCCTGTGGAAAAATTAATTCAGGCAGAGAGGACGAATCACTCTCGTACCTAAATTGCCTATGCTACGCCTGTAGGAAAATTAATTTAGGCAGAGAGGACGAATCACTCTCGTACCTAAATTGCCTATGCCTTCGCCTAGAAAAATTTATTTTGACAGAGAGGACGAATCACTCTCGTGCCTAAACTACCTATGTCTTTGCCTAAACGAGCTAGCTAACCAAAATTTATTCGAGAGGATTCCCAGAGGGATTCAACTACTCGACCTAGTGCCCTACTTGACCTACCTGATAGCTAGTCGCTGAAAAACTAGCTGATTTTCTGTGTGATGCTCGCCTTTTTATAGGCCTGTGGCTGAGCTTTTGCATGTGAACGAGAGCTTTGACAAGAGCTTACATTATTGACATATGATCTTAGCAACATATGATCTTACAATTAATTCAGGGTTGTTTTGTGCTTAGTGCTTATGACTTATAACTAGTACAGGGTGGCTAATGTTCTAACAGATGATCTTATTAAATTAAGCTAAGGTTGTTTTTTTTTTTCTTATTTAAAAATTCATTCAACAACAAAGTAAAGAAAGAAAAAAAACAGATAATAATACAAATTAATTAATTCATTAAAAAAAAAACAAAGAGAATACATGATGGTATCATTGTGTGTGGTAATTTTTCATAATCAAAAAAAATTGCCTCATCACAACACACATACCTGAAGAGCCTTGGACCACGGTATGCGCTGACTTTATTGGACCATTATCTCGTTCAACTCACGGAAACACAGTACTCCTAGTCATGGTCGACACATTTTCAAAGTGGGTGGAACTTACGCCTATGCGTCGAGCCACTGCTAAAGGTGTCCTAAAAGCATTTAGGGAGAAAATCTTAGCCAGATATGGCGTTCCTAAGTTATTCATCACAGACAATGGTACGCAATTCTCCAGCAACGTACTTAAGAAATATTTAAGTTCCATTGGTGTCAAGCAACAATCTACGGCAATCTATACCCCGCAAGAAAACCCTACTGAACGGTCCAATCGTACGGTGAAAACCATCATAGCACAATTTACGAACAATGATCATAAACACTGGGATGATTTTATTCCAGAAATTATGCTCGCCATGAATACTAGCGTAGCGGAGTCAACTGGTTTCACTCCCGCTTATTTAACTCAAGCACGAGAGCCACGTCTCCCAAATACACTTTATGGCAGAGTGACAATAGGTACAGGTACTAAGGGAGGTAACATAACGCGTAGGTCGCAATGCCTACAAGACGCTTGGAAAATAGTACAAAAGAATCTTAGCAAAGCAGCAGCAGACCAGGGTAGGTACTACAACTTACGTAGACGCCCTTGGTGTCCTAAAGTAGGTGATAACGTGTTAGTGCGCCAACATCCATTGTCTAAGGCGATTGACAACCATCCAGCGAAACTAGCCCCTAAATTCGACGGACCGTACACCGTCATTAGCTTGCCTTCAAAAGTGATAGCAGAAGTCAAAGGGTTAGGTCAAAGACGTACGTGCCATATCCGAGACCTCAAACCATACATCAACACGACAGAAAATAAATCGGTGTCGTCAGATGAGACGGACGTAAAACTAAAGTAAAGACCATTTCTCTTCTCTTTTGTTTCTAGAGTCGAACAATATGTTAAATTGTGGGTCACCCATCACCCTGTCTTTCGCCAGTTCTTAAGAAGATGTGGGTCTACCACCTTCATCGGACGATGATATGCCGCTACCTCCACCGTGGAGCTCGTACGATGGAGATGATTTTTCTCACCCTTCGCCACCGAGTTGGGGTCCGCAGAGCAGCGAAGAATCCTTTATTTCTCCGCCGTTTGGATGTCCTAGCCTCGTAGCTGTCGAAACCAGAAATTCCGAGGAAGTTGTTCTTGGGAACCATCTTAAGCTGGAGTTGACCCAGAAAATTACAATGATAATACCTCCAGGAAGTCATCGTCGAATCATAAGGCCCAGGCAATGCATCACAGAAGCAACACCGGCGCCGGAGGACGTAATGTCTCCGACCATCCAGTTTGAGACCGTTCAGGAGGACGTAATGTCTCCTATTCCGCTGTCCGAGGACGTACCAGAGGACGAAATGTCTCTGTCCACGTCGTTAGGGGACGAATTGTCTCCTACTAAATGCCCAGTGACCATAAAGAAGTTTCCGGATTGCCCGATGTCTCCTATGCGTGGACGCAACGCAGAAATCATCCGGTTTTTAGACCAAATTTTGGGGTCTGACTCGGTAGCAGGTCGGAACAGGCAAGCATCACTTATGAGGTTAGCAAGAGACGCGAAGGACGTTCAATTTCTCCCCGTCATCATGCTTTCACGCCTGATAAACCTTCGACATAGCGTGCAGCCTATCGTGCACCAATCCGTCAGCACGCTGCAATGTCTGCTATTCGTACGGCACACCGCTCAGCATACCGTTCCCCCCCCCGCGATGAACGTAATAATCAACATAAAGTGGCTCAGTAGTATCGCCATGCCAAGTCTACACCGAGTGGTCGTCGCCCCTTTCCAACCACGAAAAACACGGGACGTGATCGACACATAAGTGGGCCACCACAGCGAGAGGCATTACCAACCCGTGATAATGAGATTCGGAGTTTTGCCGTAATCCAGATTTGCCGCCGCGTCACCCTACGGACCTGGGAGATCCTAGCCAAGGGCCACGTCGCACCGTAGTTCCAACCGATTGGCATGTAGCCGGTATACCATCCTCGGTGCTACGACAAATAGTGCCGCAGATCGAAAGACTTCGAGCGGAAGTACCACCCGGTCGGCGTTACAAGCACCGATTCGAACTCCAAGAGGGAAGATTCCGTGTTGCCTTTGCGAAGAGCGGAAAGGTGTCAATCTATCGGGTGTAGTCTTCCTGCGTTACATTTACCCAGAAGTATTTTAGTTTTCACACAAGAAATACACAACTGAATTTTTTATAACTTTTTTTTTTGTTAATGGAATGAATCCTTGCTTATGATCTGAATTTAAGTTAATTGTTTATTTTAGGTTTATTTAGGCGGAAGGAAATAGGATTTCTTTTGTTATATCTTTTCCTTAAGGGGAGGGGGCAGTGTGACGAGAAAAGTCGTTATCCACTCGTTTTCCTCTCCCCCTAAGATGCAGAAACGACATGTTAATAGTATAAGTAGAATTAGGTAACTTTGTTATTAATTTTATTTAAGTGGTAACTTCACTCACCGCCACGTCATCAAGCATATTGGAATATTTCCAATTTTTGATTGATTTCCAATATTTGACCAAAACCGAGGCTTTGTTCATCAAAGGTAGTTTTTTCTAAGTTCATCAGAGGAAGTTTTCCTAAGTTCAATAAACGTAGTATTAAGACTAGCAGGGAGTAATCCTGGCAGAATCGTATAAATAAAATCATAGCCATAATACACAGGGCGCAAGGCCTGTTGGAGTGATGTGAGTGAAGTGACCACGCTTATATGTGAAGTATTAAATAAGTTACAATGTACGCAAGTGTAAATGAATGAATAAATTTAAGTCGTTATATAAGTGAATCAGCGAGCGTCTTCTGTTATAAATAAATGGACGAGTCACCCTACGCCGACGGCTTATCCCCGGCATAGTGGAGAAAATCTCGTTACAAATTGTATTCTTTATTTTTATACTGACCTTAACTTTAGTAAAAATTGTAACACACTGTAATTGTATTCTTTATTTTCATTCTTCTACTGACCTTAACTTTAATATTACTTTCTTCTCTTTTTTCAATATTAACCCAAATTAAAACAAGATAGAAAAGTTCGGTTAAGACCGAAGCTTAAATACCCTCCACCTTTTGTAATTCTCTAAAAAATAAGCTCCTATATCCATATTTATGTATATGACTGTTTTATGTACTTACGCAAATAATGTTTTTTTTAAATTATAGGCGTTTGCGTTATTCAATAACGCCCATTTTTGCACAGTGTTGGATAACGGTACCCTTTATATATATACCAAATTTCAACTTGATAGACATAGTATTGTGCGATATATTAAATTTTTCAGACCATACCTATACGGTCGTAAATTCGTGGTTATTACAGCCCATAGACCACTAGTGTCACTATTCACTCACAATAACCCTTCATCCAAAATGACGCGCATTAGAATGGAATTATGTGATTATAATTTTACAGTAATATATAAAAAAGGAAGTAATAATACGTAATAATGCTGACGCTTTATCACGGATTAAAATAGATACTGATATGTTAAAAGACATGATACCTAAGAAGATAAATGTAATGACAAGAGGGCAAAAGTTAAAAATGATGAATAATGAAAGGATAGCAGATAACGCTAAAGATAATAATAATAACAAGAATAATGATTTTAACCATACAGATTGTACTAACCAACCGAAGCCTGATCAACTTCATATTTGGGATTGTACTTCAATGTCTGACATAAATAAATTAAAGAAATTAAAAATTGAATTTATCAAGGGCAAAAACAAAACAAAGAAGAAAGTTAGTACAGATATAAATGAAAAAGATATACTATTGCGATGCAGTGAAAATCCACCGAATTTCGATTCTATTATGACTGACATCAAGATTGATTAAAGAGAAAATATTTGCTATAGCATTAAATAAAAATGATGATATATTTAAAATCATAGATGAAAATGATTTTAAAAGAAAAGTTAATGAAAAACAAGATAGAAAAGTTCGGTTAAGACCGAAGCTTACCTTTTGTAATTCTCTAAAAAATAAGCTCCTATTGCCATATTTATGTATTTATGTACTTACGCAAATAGTGTTTTTTTTTAATTATAGGCTCAAATATTACGACCGTGAGAGTTCCAACAACAGACGGACACACGGACGGACATATCTCAAACGATTTCTCTTTTCATGCTGATTAAGAATATATATGGTTTGTGGGGTCTCCGACGCTTCCTTCGATGTGTTGTAAACGGATGATCAAAGTGAATATACCCTCTTCCCTAAGATGGAGGGTATAACAAGATAGAAAAGTTCAGTTAAGACCGAAGCTTAAATACCCTCCACCTTTTGTAATTCTCTAAAAAATAAGTTCTTATTGCCATATTTATTTATGTGACTATTTCATGTACTTAAGCAAATAGTGTTTTTTTTTTATTTTAGGCGTTTGCGTTATTCAATCACGCCCATTTTTGGCACAGTGTTGGACAACGTTGTTGGATATATGTACCAAATTTCAACTTGATAGGCATAGTATTGTGCGATATATAATTTTTTAAAAATACAACTTTTTCGAAGTATGATGAGATTTTCGTTTATTGTGGGCGTGTCTCTTTACCGATTTTGCCCAATTTCAATACGGAACAGCGAAATTGAACTAGGAATACGTATGCAAAGTTTCAATTTGATATTTCAAAAATTACGACCGTGAGAGTGCCAACAACAGACGGACACACAGACACACGGACCCACGGACGGACATGCCTCAAACGATTTCTCTTTTCATGCTGATTAAGAATATATATGGTTTGTGGGGTCTCCGACGCTTCCTTCGATGTGTTGTAAACGGATGATCAAAGTGAATATACCCTCTTCCCTAAGGTGGAGGGTATAATTAAATAAGATAAATGATAATGCCCAAAAATTGATTATTATATTGTTTAAAGACCCTCAAACGATTAAAGATAAATTAATACAATTTAAACTAATAAATGAATATCATAATAGTCCACACGGCGGACATTTAGGAGTTAGAAAAACGCTCCTAAAACTTAAACAAAGGTATCTATGGAAAAATATGAATACAATGATTAAGAATTTCGTGAATAATTGTAAAGAATGTATGATAAATAAACGAATAAAACATGTAAAAGAACCTCAAATTATAACAAGCACACCCACTAAAAGCTTTGAAGTAGTAGAAATTGACACAGTAGGACCATTAAGAATAGCCAATGGATTTAGGTATATACTAACCATGCAATGTGAACTAACAAAATATATAATAGCATGTCCGATACAGAGTAAAGATGCTAAAACAATAGCAAAAACGATTGTTGAACAAGGATTATTAAAATAAGGTCATTTCAAGACAGAGGAACTGAATTCACAAATGAACTACTGAAAAACGTTTGTGATCTACTCAAAGTTCAACAAATATTTTCAACCCCTTACCATCATCAAACTTTAGGTTCTGTTGAAAGAAATCATCGTGCCATGAATGAATATATGTTGTCATTCGCAGAAAATGACAATTGGGATAAATGGATACCATATTACTGTTTTGCATATAACACCACCCCCCAGATAACAACTGGGTACACACCATATGAATTAGTATTTGGAAAAAGCCAGAATAAAATTTTCTACACAGAAAGCAAAAGTCGACTTCTGTGGCACCTTGGAGGTGTCCATGATTTGATTGTTGCTATGCGGCACGGCTGGAATGCACTAAATGTAACTCGTGTTGAAGTATGTTTACGAAGTGGCTGAGAAGTAGTCTTATTGTCTAGCTGAATACTGGGTTGCTTGATCTTTGCGGGGAAGTCACACGGCTGAGTTTGGACTCCCTCATCTTGTATTTTGGTGCCCGTAGGTTGGTTTCATTTGTCGGAGTGACTATTTCGTTTATTTGGTCGAGCAAGCGTGATAAATCTGCCGGACTGGGTGACTGCTGGGTAGTTTGCCTAGCTTCTTTTTTGGTTAGCTTTGTAGCAATCTCATAGATTTGTTCGGCCGGTTGTGGTAATGATTTTGGTATGTGTGGTACACCATCATCACACACTGTATCGCTGCTGATCGTAAGGACAGGGATATCATCTTTTACCTCGACTACCTTGATAACGTTGCGATTTTTGTTGTTGTTTTGGTCGGTGGACACTGCTGGTGGTAGAAAACAGTACAGCATAGATTGACGATACGGTGAGAGTTTGTGGGAAACATTAGGTTTTGTAAAAACGTCTGGTGCAGATATTGGTGGTTGTCTTAGGTTATGTTTATCGTTAGGTCGACCAGTTTCAACTATGAAGGTGCGTTCGCATGTTGGTTGGACATATCGTAAAATAGGACAATAGGTTAGATTGGTTACCTTGTGGTCGTCTCGACGGATCATGTTGACGGCATTCTCAATTGGGGTGATTGGGATCCTGCGGCTGGCATTCTGCGTTTGTTTTTTACATTGCAATGTTACACCTGCACATGTCAATGAAGCGTCAAATATATTCAAAAATTTCATGCCTAGTATGGCCTCTTCAATCGCGTTTGGCATTATTAAGAATGGCAGCTCTCTCTGCCGATTTCCGAAATGAACGGTGCAATGGAGGATGTCGCTAATTCTTCTTGATGAACCGTTAGCCATTAATACATTGAAATTTGTTCTTTCACGTCGACCGGTTATGCCCATCCTGCTTAAAAATGATTGACTAATGATGCAGTTTGTTGTACCCGTATCAACCATAGCGTCTATAGGAGTGTTGCCAATCAGGACTGCGGCTGAGATCTTGTTGTCATTGAAAGATAACGGCAGTGGGTTTGCCCTTGGTTGCCGCATTTACGACAGGCGGTATTGGGATTTATAATTTTGTTACCTGGTGGGTCAGAATTCCGGTTGACTTGGCTGCCTGATGTTCTTGACCTGGGCCCCTGTGTAATGCTTTCCATGTCGTCGGCCAATTCAAGTAATCGGGTAGAGATACAAAATCGTGTCTGCGGATAATCCAGCAGTGCATTGTTGTAAATTCTTGGCAGCTTCTTTTCCTTGGTCATTTCCGAGTGGCGCATCAACTCTTGTAACCCAAGGGAGTAGTCTTGGAAGGGTTCATTAGGCCGTTGGGTGCGGGAGCGGATTTCGTCGTTGAGTTTTTCGAAATATCTTGAGGGGAGGAAAAACTTGAAAAAGTCCCTTTTGAACGAGCTCCATGTGGTCCAGTGCATATTGTTATTCCGATACCACACCAGGGCCTTCCTTCTCAGGAATTTAGGCATTGCGGCTGGTAATTCGTCCAACGATATGTCACATGTGAGTGCCATTTCTTCGACATCTTCCACGAACTGGAAAGTATCAGCTCCCCCGTCATAATGAAAATCCCACTTGTGAATAATGCTCATCAGTGTCTTCTTGTCATTTCTGGTTGTTTTGCTGTGCTCTTTCATGGGCTCTTGCTCTTCCGCTCTTTGTTGCTGGGCCAATAATAATTTTCTTTGGATATCCTCCACCAGTTTTGCCAGCTCATCTTCGTTTATTTGCACCTTATCTGCCGGTTGCGGTGACTGGCTTCTGTTGATTGGCTCGCTTGGCAATGGTAAACTTTGTGTTTTCGATTCGCATAGATCTTGGTAGTGCAGGATTCTATTTGTTACCTCTTCTTTGTGCTCCATGGTTATGAATTGTGCGAGGCAACGTCGTAGCTCATCGACGGTACCATTCGTGTCTAAGCCAAAGTCCACCATGACGGCCATTAGTTCTTCTTTGCGTAGAGTGCGGATCCAGCTAGTGCGAATTTGTGCCATTTTTTTTTTGTTTAGCAGTAGATTTGTGCAGTATTTTATTGTTCTCTGTCCGTTTGAAATTGAGTGTGCTGTCGTTTTTATTATTATAATTTTTTTTTTTTGTATGTAATTTTCTTTTCAACCCTATCTGTAAATTTTTAATTAGCTATACCTATTTCCAAAGTGTTTTTTTTTTTTGTTTTGTTTTTTCCTATACGTGTTTTAGCCTGAATGTCGACCTTCTTTTGCTATGTACGCGTACTTACGCTTTGAACTAGTTTCTTTTTATTAATAGTCCCTGCTCGGGCGCCACTTTGTAAAGAATCTGAAGGGTTCTGGGGTATACCCAGGGCCAGCTAGAGTTCAATGCAAAGAAAATTTGTTCCTTTTTCGAAAATTGTATAAAAAGAAGATGATTTTTTTTCTATGTAAGTTTTTTTCGCAATGATTTATTGATAATGAATAATTATAATGTACTGTACATAAACAAATAAGGTTTAATACTTTGCTTTCTGACTGTGTGTGATCTATGTTTAACTAAATGTTAATTATGTTTTATCTTATGTCTTAGCTATGCGTAACGATGCGCGAGTTATGCCTTAGTTGAGTTCAAATGCAATAGTATAGACGATTTTCTTGCCTATGTGTAAGCTAAGGTTAGTTTAGCAAGAGCTCAGCCTATGCTAAAATCTTTGTTTAAAATTGAGGGGTTGAGTCGACCTATATATCACCTAAGTTATTTGTTAAGGACTTAATTTGTTCTAGCTTGCCTAATGAAATATTCCTACCTTGTTTGAGAGGAATTTACACTCTCGTGCCTATGCTTTGTCTAAAGAAATATACCTAGCTTGTGATGAGGAAATTTTCCAAGAAAAATAAAATTTCCATCACACGCCTCATCACCAAAATACTTTTATTTTTCTTTCTTTTTTCTTCTTCCCAAATTGTTATATTTCGTTTGAATCGTTATGCCTAGTTTAAATTTTTATTGAATTTGTAATTTCGAATTATCATATTTAGCTTTGAATTAATATTTTCTTTTTCTATAATAACATTTTTGAATTGTTGTATTTAGTTTGGATTTTTTAAAATTATTATATTTAGTTTTTTTGTATTTTTGAATTGATACTATTGTTTTCTTTATAATCTTAAGTTTTAGTTTTGTTATCGCATACATATATAATTGCTTGATATTTGTTTACCTAACAGAGTTAATTATTTGATCACATTCAGTTCTTAAACCTTTTTCTTGTTTTGTACAATATATTATAAGCAATCTTTAATAAATTCATTGTGAAAGAAAACTTGCATAGAAAAATCAGATCATCTCTTTTTTTTTCAATTTTCGCAAAAGAACAAAATTTTTTTTTCTTTGCATTGAACTCTGGCTGGCCCTGGGTCTACCCCAGCACCCTTCAGATTCCTTACAAAGTGGCGCCCGAGCAGGGACTATTATCAAAAGGAAACTAGTTCAAAGCATAAGTACTGTACATAACAAAAGAAGGTCGAACATTCAGACTAAAACACGTATAAGGCAAAAGGAAAAAAAAACACACTTTGAAAAAATAGGTATAGCTAATTAAAAATAAATAGGTAGGATAGGAAAAAAAAAAACAAACACAACTCTATATACAAAAAAAAAATAATAACAATAATAAAAACAACAGCACACATAATCTCAAACGGACAGATCACAATAAAATACTATACAATTCTACTACGAGCCAAAAAAAAATGCCACAAATACGCACTAGCTGGATCCGCACGCTACGCAAAGAAGATCTAATAGCCGTCATGGTGAACTTTGGTCTAGACACGAATGGTACTGTTGATGAGCTACGACGTTGCCTCGCGCAATTCATAACCATGGAACACAAAGAAGAAGTAACAAATAGAATCCTGCACTACCAAGATCTATGCGAATCGAAAACACAAAGTTTACAGTTACCAAACGAACCAACCAGCAGAGGCCAGTCACCACAACCGACAGACAAGGTGCAAATAAATAGAGAAGAGCTGGCAAATCTAGTAGAAGATATCCAAAGAAAATTATTGTTGGCCCAGCAGCAAAGAGCGGAAGAGCAAGAGCCCATGGAAGAGCCCAGCAAACCAACTAGAAGTGACAAGAAGACACTAATGAGCATTGTCCACAAGCGGGATTTTCATTATGACGGGGGAGCTGATACTTTCCAGTCCGTGGAAGATGTCGAAGAAATGGCACTCACATGTGACATATCGTTGGACGAATTACCAGCCGCAATGCCCAAATTCCTGAGAGGAAAGGCGCTGGTGTGGTACCGGAATAACAATATGCATGGACTACATGGAGTTCGTTCAAAAGGGACTTTTTCAAGTTCTTTCTCCCGTCAAGATATTTTGAAAAACTCAACGACGAAATCCGCTCCCGCACCCAACGGCCTAATGAACCCTTCCAAGACTACTCCCTTGAGTTACAAGAGTTGATGCGCCTCTCGGAAATGACCAAGGAAAAGAAGCTGTCAAGAATTTACAACAATGCACTCCCAGATTACCGTTGGTATATCCGCCGACGCGATTTTTCATCCCTACCTGAGTTACTTGAATTGGCCGACGACATGGAAAGCATTATACAGGGCCCCAGGTCAAGAACACCAGGCAGCCAAGTCAACCGGAATTTTGGCCCACCAGGTAACAAAATTATAAACCCCAATACCGCCTGTCGTAAATGCGGCAACCAAGGGCATACACATGCATCATGCCAGAACACAAGCCGTTTATTCTGCTGGGTGTGTGGTGCAATAGGGGTTAGGACCCGTGACTGTTGTAGACAACAACCAACGACATCACGGGCTGCTCAACAACAACGCCGACAAATGCTACCGGAACGAGGATGCGGATTACAAACTCAAGAAAACCCACTGCCGTTATCTTTCAATGACAACAAGATCTCAGCCGCAGTCATGATTGGCAACACGCCTATAGACGCTATGGTTGATACGGGTACAACAAACTGCATCATTAGTCAATCATTTTTAAGCAGGATGGGCATAACCGGTCGGCGTGAAAGCACAAATTTCAATGTATTAATGGCCGACGGTTCATCAAGAAGAATTAGCGAGATCATCCATTGCACCGTTCATTTCGGAAATCGGCAGAGAGAGCTGCCATTCTTAATAATGCCAAACGCAATTGAAGAGGTCATACTAGGCATGAAATTTTTGAATATGTTTGACGCTTCATTGACATGTGCAGGTGTAACATTACAATGTAAAGAACAGCCGCAGAATGCCAGCCGCAGGATCCCAGTCACCCCAATTGAGAATGCCGTCAACATGATCCGTCAGGACGACCACAAGGTAACCAATCTAACCTATTGTCCTATTTTACGATATGTCCAACCAACATGCGAACGCATCTTCATAGTTGAAACTGGTCGACCTAACGATAAACATAACCTAAGACAACCACCAATATCTGCACCAGACGTTTTTACAAAACCTGATGTTTCCCACAAACTCTCACCGTATCGTCAATCTATGCTGTACCGTTCTCTACCACCAGCAGTGACCACCAACCGAAACAACAACAAAAATCGCAACGTTATCAAGGTAGTCGATGTAGAAAATGATATCCCTGTCCTAACGATCAGCAGCGATACAGTGTGTGATGATGGTGTACCACACATACCAAAATCATTACCACAACCGGCCGAACAAATCTATGAGATTGCTACAAAGCTAACCAAAAAAGAAGCTAGGCAAACTACCCAGCAGTCACCCAGTCCGGCAGATTTATCACGCTTGCTCGACCAAATAAACGAAATAGTCACTCCGACAAATGAAACCAACCTACGGGCACCAAAATACAAGATGAGGGAGTCCAAACTCAGCCGTGTGACTTCCCCGCAAAGATCAAGCAACCCAGTATTCAGCTAGACAATAAGACTACTTCTCAGCCACTTCGTAAACATACTTCAACACGAGTTACATTTAGTGCATTCCAGCCGTGCCGCATAGCAACAATCAAATCATGGACACCTCCATGGTGCCCCAGAAGACGACAACCAAGCCCTCAACCGCCAAGTTCTACAGACACGCATCGTAAACGCCGTGAACATATACCGGTATTTAATCATCAACAGCCACGACTAATGCTTAGTCCGTTCCGGCCGTATCGAATATCAACAACCAGGTCGTGGACGCCTCCGGGTTGTTCCAGACGTCGACGGGACCTCCAACCGCCAAGTCCTACTTCACTTAAACAGTCGCCAGTGATCGATCACCACCAACCATCACCGGTGTCTAACCTGTTCCGGCCATGGCAAACAACAGCCGTTAAACCATGGACACCGCCGGGGTGCTCCAGAAGGCCAAAACCAGTTTCTCAACCGCTAAACGTTCGTACGGTGGTAAAATTTATATATGAAGTAATTGCGCCAGCTGAAGTCCGTATGGAGTTAGAGGCTCGTCTCCTTGGGGAACACGCCCATTTTCCAACTCGAAAACGAGCAAGGAGGTACTTCACGCTACAGGGGCGAACATACCAAGCAACAATTAGGAGGAATGGCGATGTTGTGATCCATGAGGAGTGTTCTGCCAAAGGGGGGAGGTAGTGTGATGAGGAAATTTTCCAAGAAAAATAAAATTTCCATCACACGCCTCATCACCAAAATACTTTTATTTTTCTTTCTTTTTTCTTCTTCCCAAATTGTTATATTTCGTTTGAATCGTTATGCCTAGTTTAAATTTTTATTGAATTTGTAATTTCGAATTATCATATTTAGCTTTGAATTAATATTTTCTTTTTCTATAATAACATTTTTGAATTGTTGTATTTAGTTTGGATTTTTTAAAATTATTATATTTAGTTTTTTTGTATTTTTGAATTGATACTATTGTTTTCTTTATAATCTTAAGTTTTAGTTTTGTTATCGCATACATATATAATTGCTTGATATTTGTTTACCTTTTTATTAAGTAACTCTGTCATAGGCAACACTGTGCACCAGTAGTTGAGATCAGCTGTAACTAGTGTGAGCTTGCAACAAAGCTCTTGCAAAAAAACAAGCAAAAGCTCAGCCGCTGGCCTATAAAAAGCCGATCACCGCGTAAGAAATCAGCTAGTCTTAGGGCTGACGGGTAAGTAGTCAGTATAGGGAAATAGGTATGAGAGTGAGCATCTCCTCTCAAACATAGCTAGGTATAATTAATTTTTTTTCCTTAGGCGAGAGTGAGCATCTCCTCTCGAACATAGCTAGGCATAGTTACTTTTTTTTTCCTTAGGCGAGAGTGAGCATCTCCTCTCGAACATAGTTAGGCATAGTTACTTTTTTTTTCCCCTTTCCTCTAGGCGAGAGTGAGCATCTCCTCTCGAACATAGCTAGGCATAGTTACTTTTTTTTTCCTTAGGCGAGAGTGAGCATCTCCTCTCGAACATAGCTAGGCATAGTTACTTTTTTCCCCCTTTCCTCTAGGCGAGAGTGAGCATCTCCTCTCGAACATAGCTAGGCATAGTTACTTTTTTTTTCCCTTTAGGCGAGAGTGAGCATCTCCTCTCGAACATAGCTAGGCATAGTTACTTTTTTTTTCCTTAGGCGAGAGTGAGCATCTCCTCTCGAACATAGCTAGGCATAGTTACTTTTTTTTTTCTCTTTAGGCGAGAGTGAGCATCTCCTCTCGGACGTAGCTAGGCATAATAAAATTGTTTTTTTTTCTTCTTAGGCGGGAGTGAGTATCTCCTCCCAAACATAGCAAGTTATATTTAATTTTTTTTTTCCCCTTAGGCGAGAGTGAGTATCTCCTCTCAAACATAGCTGAGCATTTTCCACTAGGCAAACACAGTAAGACATATTTCAGTAGGCAAGTTAAAATGAATTAAGGCCTCATTAAGACAATTTAGGTATTTTATAAGTCGACCTAAATCCTCAACCGCAAATGAAATATTAGTATAGGCTGAGCTCTTGCTAAACTTAGCAAATACACAAGCGAGAGAATCGTCTACACTAGTTACACTTCAACTTAAGCAAAGACACAGTTCACATTAGCAAAGACTCAAAACAGTATAAAAATGAACAGAGTTAATTATTTGATCACATTCAGTTCTTAAACCTTTTTCTTGTTTTGTACAATATATTATAAGCAATCTTTAATAAATACATTGTGAAAGAAAACTTGCATAGAAAAATCAGATCATCTCTTTTTTTTTCAATTTTCGCAAAAGAACAAAATTTTTTTTTCTTTGCATTGAACTCTGGCTGGCCCTGGGTCTACCCCAGCACCCTTCAGATTCCTTACAAGCTACGTTTGAGAGGAATTTACACTCTCGTACCTATGCTTTGCCTAAGAAATATACCTAGCTACGTTTGAGAGGAATTTACACTGTCGTGTCTACGCTTTACCTAAGAAATATTCCTACCTTGTTTGAGAGGAATTTACACTCTCGTGCCTATTTCTTACGCTGTGATCGGCTTTTTATAGGCCAGCGGCTGAGCTTTTGCTTGTTATTTGCAAGAGCTTTGTTGCAAGTTTACACTAGTTACAGCTGATCTTAACTATTGGTGTGTAGAGTTGCCTATGACAGAGTTACTTAATAAAAAGGTAAACAATCATCAAGCAAACGTATATGTGTGCGATAACAAAATTAAGCCTATGTGTAACAATGATTATAAAGGATTCAAATGATAATAATTCAAAAATTCAAAAACTAGGCATAATAATTCAATCTAATAATTCAAAATAAAGTATAATAATTCGAAATTACGTATAATAATTCTAAGAGTTCAAAACTGAGTACAATAATTCATGGAAAATGTTCATAAAAGAAAAAGAAAAAGAGAAAATATACTAGCGATGAGACGTGTGATGGAAATTTTATTTTTGTGAAAAATTTCCTCATCACAAGGTATTTCCGGCGATGAGAGATGGGACGCAGTCGTCACGAATGAGTCATCTACATGTATGTTGCTGGTTTGTTCTGACTCTGAGCTGGATAGAGCTCTGGCTTGATAACTTCGCTCGCCTCGGGTTGCGTATGCTCGCCCTCTAGATCTACGGGCCCTTGAAGCATTTCTACGCGTTTGGGGAAGTCCCGCCTGGTTGAAATCGGGTTGGGAAGATCCGCGTCGTACCTCTGACCGCCACTGGCGAACTCGTTCCCAATTGTCACTCATTACGTAACAGTAAACACGCAGACTTCTGAAATAAAACAAGATATTATGGATAGAAAAATAATATGAACTAATGAACACCAAGGGATTTACGCCTCAACATAGGGCTTAAAATCTTGGACATGGCATGTACGACATTGGCCAGCCCATTGCACAGAAACAATGACATTGGAAACATGACTCGTAACCTCGTAAGACCTTTCATATCGTGGAGCCAACTTGGCTGCATAACCGTCAGCTGCTTTGGACAGGACGTGCTGTTTAACCCATACCCTGTTCCTCATCTTTGGCTTCCAGGGACGTCGCCTCAGGTTATAATTCCTGCTTTGATTTTGCGCTGCTTTACTTCGATTCACCTTGACTAGCTTCCATGCTTCATGAAGATGTTGTACCAACGCTCTCGGAGATTTCACCTGTGCACCTGTACCTGTCGTCACGTCATCGTAGTACGCGTTGGGGAGTCTGGGCTCACAACCTTGAGTTAGATAAGCTGGGGTGTACCCGGTAGAATCAGCAACGTTCGTATTGACCGCCAGCATTACCTCCGGCAAATACTCGTCCCAACTACGATGATCATCGTTCACCAGCTGAGAAATCATCGTCTTCACCGTACGGTTGGCACATTCCGTCGGGTTTTCGTGCGGAGTGTAGGGAGCTGTGAACCGATGTTTAATGCCAACCGTCTCTACATACTTTCAAAACACCTTGTGTTAATGATACGCTTGATAAATTCTCTCCTTTTCTTTGTTTTATTAATTTATAAAATACAACCCTGCAAAACAAAGAAAAGGGAGAGAAACGCTTCGTCATACCATTATGATTGGAGTTGAAAACCGAATAAAACAGCCGGTTAGATTGAGCATCCATATTAAATTCTTTGTATAAAATATTTAAAACAATTTTTTATTAATAAACGATCAAGTTAATATCTATACAAACAAGCGCAATTTAACAAGTCGTGTTTCATAACAACATTTGTTTTTATTCGTTCAAAAATAAAACTCTAATCAATAATACATAATGCCGCCGAAAACTAGATCCAAATCTAAAGATTTGGGTGAAGATGAATCAGCCATGGCAATCAATACTATTGAAGATTCTGGCACGGAGGAGTCAGAGATGACGGTTATAGCTACTAGTGTACTTTCGCCGAATTCACAAGAAGTGTCGTCAATTACAACACAGCTATCGGCCATTTTGTCTGCAGTAAGTACGTTGCAAAAGAGCATTGAAGATGTCAGGGAGGACCCAAAGACACGAATTGATTCGATTACTGCCCAAATGTGTCTCGATTTAACTAAGGGGAATCAGCAGTCAAACCTGATTCACGATACAATAGAAAAGGAACAGCCCAAGAAAGATGACAGCGAAGCCACGAGTCAATTTGAAGAAGTCAAAATGTGTCAATTGCCAAACTCTCAACAACGAGCATATGCACCTATGCATCCTCAGCCGTCGTACACAACGATGCCGCCTCAGCCAGCACGTTCAACCGTGCCGCCTCAAGAAGCATATGCAGCCATGTCACCCCATCATGCATACGCAACAATGAACCCTCAGCCGTCGTACACAACGATGCAGTCTCAGCCAACATGTTCAACTGTGCCGCCCCTACGAGCCTGTCCTCAGCCGTCGTATGCAACGATGCCGCCTCAGCCAGCACGTTCAACCGTGCCGCCTCAAGAAACATATGCAGCCATGTCACCCCATCATGCATACGTAATGACGCCGCCACATCAGCCATATACAAACATTCCTTCTCAGCATGCTTGTACTACTGCAACTCTTCAACACGCAGCCCCTCCTGCCCAAGGTGTTGCTCAGGGTAATGGTAACTTCAACTATAGCCTCCATCCATTGCCTATGTTCGATGGAAAACCCGAAGAGTGGCCAATCTTCCATGCATCCTACATGGATACGACGGCCGAGTTTGCATACAACAACAGGCAAAATTTAATACGTTTAAACAAATGCCTTCAAGGGAAAGCCAGGGCTGCGGTGACGTCTTTGCTTATTTACCCGAGTGATGTGCCAAAGGCTTTGGATGAATTGAGGTTTAATTTTGGCCGTCCGGAGATTTTGGTGAAATCCCAACTAGAACAACTTAATAATCTGTCGTCTATCTCAGAAGACAATCTCTGTGAAGTAATGGTTTTATCGAATAAAGTAAAAAATATGGTAGCCTTATTTAAGTCGGCTGGCTGCGACCACCACCTATTAAGCTCAATCATATTGGATCAGTTGTTGCACAAATTGCCCTACTCGAAACAATACGAGTGGGCAAAACACAGTGCAAACATACAACCATATCCAACCGTAGAAATGTTTTCATCTTGGTTATCTGATGTGGAAAAAGTGGTGAGTGTAATGACCATCAGTTCAAGCACTGGTGCTGCTCAAAAGGGGAATCGAAATGTCAAACAAAACAGAGTCTTGGTGAACAACGAGGTCGTTTCCACGCAAGGAAAAGTAAAGTGTTCATATTGTAGTGGTGAACATAATATACGAAAGTGCACAAATTTTCTGTCTCTTACAATTGATGATAGATGGAAACATGTAAAAGAGAACCACCTATGTTGCCTGTCGAAAGGGCATGGTCTTAATAATTGCCGTAAAAAACAAAATTGTAATAAAGAAGGGTGTCGCAAAAGGCACAATGTATTACTTCACCAAGATGCAACTCTAAATGTCAACAAAGAAAGGCCCGATCATCTGTTAAATTGTTGCATAAATGACTCACCGATACAGCTTTTCAAAATCGTACCAATTGTTTTAGCCGGGCCAAATGGAAAACTGTCTACGTTCGCAATGTTGGACGAAGGTTCATCAATATCACTAATTGATAGTAAAGCAGCATCCACATTGGGTTTAAAAGGTCAAAACACATCTTTGACACTACAGTGGTACGGCCATGAAACCAGGAACGAGCAGGTGCAAAGGGTATCTGCAGAAATTAAGGGAGTATTTCAAGATGCCGAGGCCCATAATTTAAAAAATGTTTATGTAATTAAAAGCCTAAATTTGCCAAGTCAGTCGTTTTCTAAAAACGACTATGCATATTTACGACACCTGCCAATCGAGAGTTATGAAAACGTGAGACCCCTCATTTTGCTCGGATTGGACAATTGCCACCTCAGCGTGTACACCAAGGCTTTGAAAGGTAATATCAACGAACCAATAGCGGCCAAAACGAAATTGGGTTGGGTTGCCTTTGGACCGATGAGAAACAAAGCTACACCAATTCCGACGGTTTTACACATTCGTGAGGCAAGCCGTATAAATGCAATTGACAAAATGATGGAAGAATATTTCAATTTGGAAAACTTTGGTGTACGTAAAACTACTGTCGTACTTGAATCCGATGAAAACCACCGCGCCAAACAACTACTTGAAGAAACGACTATTAAACAAGGGTCACGTTATGAAACAGGTCTGTTGTGGCGCAGTGATGAAGTCACCATGCCATTTAGTTACGACTTGGCTAAGCAACGTTTGTTGAAGGTCGAGAATAAAATGTCTCGTGACGAAAATTATGCTAAAAACTATAGAAAAGAAATGGACATGTACATAGAGAAGGGGTACGCCAAATTAGTGTCTTCAGATGACAGTAAAATAAGGGACCCACGTACTTGGTACCTCCCTCATTTTGGTGTTACTAACCCGAACAAGCCAAATAAATTGCGTATTGTTTACGATGCTGCTGCATGCGTGAATGGTGTATCTCTCAATTCGGCTTTGCTAAAAGGCCCAGAATGTGCACAAATGCTGCTGCCCATACTGTTTAAATTTCGATTGGGTGTTATAGCCGTTGCCGGCGACATAGAGAAGATGTTCTTGCAGGTCCGTATACGTGAGAATGATCAGAATTCACAACGATTCTTATGGCGAAATGGCCAAGCTGATATGCCAATTGAAACTTACGTTATGACGTCAATGATTTTTGGAGCCGTGTGTTCGCCATGTAGCGCAGAGTTTGTAAAAAATAAAAATGCCATGTTATATGCAGACTCTATGCCAAAAGGGTCCAAAGCTGTCATTGAAAATACCTATGTCGATGATCTGGTAATAAGTTTCGATGATGAAAATGAAGCCCTAGACGTGACGAAGGAAGCCATCGAGATAAACCGTAATGGAGGCTTTGTTTTGCGAAATTTCGTATCTAACTCTGCTTGGGTTGAAGCACAATTAAATAGCAATAATGAGGTCAAACTTAACATGGTTAATATGAATCGCCAATCTAAAACTGACAAGGTGCTGGGTCTGTTCTGGAACAAAGCACGCGACACATTGGAATTCCATCTAGAGTTCCCAAAAATCCATCGGGATGTAATTGAATGCCGTCGTCCACCTACCAAAAGAGAAATGTTAGGAATCATAATGGCCATTTATGATCCGTTTAGCCTATTGGCAAATTTCACAATTTTTTCCAAACTCTTGATGCAAGCCACCTGGAAAATGCAACTCAAGTGGGACGAATCTTTGCCGTATCAACTATTCATTCAGTGGAATGCATGGTGGAAGCAATTCCGTAACGTTGAAAACTTTTCTGTCCCCAGATGCTATACACCCATGCTACCACACGCCGATGACATTCAATTACACATATTTGTCGACGCCAGCTCTAGTGCATTTGCCGCTGTAGCGTACTTACGTGTGCGTTTTCGACATCAAGTAGATGTCACTCTTATTGCTGCCAAAGCAAGGTGCGCACCTCCAAAGGGCCTAACTATTCCAAGGTTAGAATTGCAGGCGGGTGTTCTGGGGTGTCGGTTGAAGGAGTCCATTACGGAGTCACACAGCTTGCATCCAAACCAAATATTTTTTTGGTCCGACTCCCAAACGGTTATACATTGGATTAAATCGAAAACTCGCGAATACAAACAGTTTGTAGCATGCCGTATAGCCGAAATTCTATCTTCCTCAGAACCAAATCAATGGAATTGGCTACCCAGTGAGGTAAATGTGGCGGATGAGGCCACTAAAATAAAGACGTCAATTGATTTTAGTCAAACTTCAAGGTGGATTAGAGGTCCACAATTCTTATATGAAAATCCAAATGTCTGGCCTAAACTTAATTGTGAGCCAGAACAACATGGTGAAGATCCCGAAGAAATAAAACGCCACCTATTAATAATAAAAACACAAGACGTTATCAAGATACATGCTTTCTCTTCATACGTGAAACTGTTACGAGTTATCGGCTGGATGAAGCGTTTTATATATAACTGCCAATCAAACAAACAGCATAGACAAAATGGGGAGTTAACAGCTCCTGAAATTGGGAAAGCAGAAACAACAATTTGCCGCTTAGCCCAAGGGGATTTTTATCGAAATGAAATTGACAATTTGAAACAAAACAAGTCAATCCCCAAAACGAGCAGCATTTATAAGTTGACGCCATATATAGATGAAAACGATGTTCTAAGGGTCAATGGACGAATTGATGCAGCGTATTGCCTACCTCTAACTGCACGACACCCTATCATCATCCCTAAAGAACATTATGTGGCACATCTTATGGTAGAACACATACATACGAAACGCCATCACCAAAATGATAAACTGGTTATCAATGAAATTCGCCAAAACTTCTGGATACCGGGCATATGTACATTGCTTAAATCCATAAAACGAAGATGCCCCATTTGTATCACAGATACAGCAAAACCTAATGTGCCATTAATGGGACAATTACCGCCTGACCGACTAACTCCATATGTGCGGCCATTCACGTACACAGGAGTGGATTACTGTGGTCCTTTCTACGTAGCCGTAGGTCGCCGTCGTGAGAAGAAGTGGGTTGCTCTTTATACTTGCCTCACCACAAGAGCCGTACACTTGGAAATCGCAGATGAACTATCCACAGATTCCTTTGTGCTAACTTTAAGAAACTTCATGAACCGCCGTGGCACGCCTCTACGAATCAGAAGTGATAATGGCACTAATTTCATAGGTGCCCAAAAGGTGTTAAACAAAGAAAGCCGGTTATTTGACATTGACGAAATACAAAGGACCTTTGCTAGTAACAAAATTGAATGGATATATAACTGACCTGCAAATCCAAGTGCTGGTGGATGTTGGGAACGATTGGTCCAATGTTTGAAAAGACTTCTGAGTAAAGTCTTCTCAAATGAAGCTCCTCGACTCGAAACATTTCGGAGCGCGATAATTGAGGCCGAAAATATTATCAACAGCCGCCCTTTAACTGACTTACCCGTATCATCTGAACCGCTGACGCCTAACCACTTCCTACTGGGATGCTTGAACTCAACGCAGACGCCATGCAATAATACTGAGCAACCATGTCTTCGAAAGCAGTGGAGAATAGCCCAAAACTTAAAAGACCGTCTGTGGAAAAGGTGGGTGATTGAGTACCTACCCCAACTAATCCGACGCAGCAAATGGTTGGACAAGGCACCACCTCTCGAAGAAGGCCAACTTGTGATCGTACTAGATCCGGGCCAACCTCGAGGACAATGGATCAAAGGTGTCATAACCAAGATCTACAAGGCCAGGGATGGGCAAGTGCGTTCCGCTGAAGTAAAAACCAAACAAGGTAGCATACACCGCCCGGCATCGAAGCTAGCCGCTTTAGCATTTTGTGAATCCCCTGCCGCTAAGGGTTCACCGGGGGGGTAATGTTAATGATACGCTTGATAAATTCTCTCCTTTTCTTTGTTTTATTAATTTATAAAATACAACCCTGCAAAACAAAGAAAAGGGAGAGAAACGCTTCGTCATACCATTATGATTGGAGTTGAAAACCGAATAAAACAGCCGGTTAGAGCAGCCATATTAAACTCTTTGTATAAAATATTTAAAACAGTTTTTTATTAATAAACGATCAAGTTAATATCTATACAAACAAGCGCAATTTAACAAGTCGTGTTTCATAACAACACCTTGCTTGTGAACTGTGTCTGAGATCAGAACCTTGGGTACGCCATATCTGGCCACGATTTTCTCCCGCAGAGTTTGAATAAGACCTTCTGAGGTAGCTTTCCGCAGTGGAATCAATTCGATCCACTTCGAGAACTTGTCCACTACCACCAGAAGCATCGTGTAACCATGACGAGAACGTGGTAGGGGACCCACAAAGTCTGCACAGATAACTGACCACGGTTCGTCTGGGATGTGGGACAGCATCTCTCCTGCCGGTTTCTGTTGACTCGCCTTATATTTCTGGCACGACTCACACTGTAGAACATAACGCTTGATATCACAATACATCCCCGGCCAATAGTACCGTTTGCCAATGCGTAGCACGGTTTTACTAATGCCAAGGTGTCCTGCGGCTGGATGGAAGATGATGTCGTCGAGGTAAGCGAAAGCGTACGGTTCTAAATCTGGGCCAATCCCCAAATCTAAAATTCTTTGGAATGTGGCAGGAGCAGAATGTAAGCCGAATGGCATCACTTTCTACTGATACAACCCACGCCCAGATACAGTGAAAGCGTTGTACTTTTTGCTATTGTCCGCCATTGGTACCTGCCAATAGCCATTTTCGAGGTCAAGACTACTGATATACCTCGCCTCTCGTAAACGATTTAGGATGTGCGAGATGCGCGCTAGCGGGTACGCGTCTGGTTCGGAATGTTTATTTAGCTGGCGGAAATCCATGCAGACGCGCCATGCCCCATTTTACTTCTTGACCAAAGTTACTGGAAAGCTATAGGGACTGCAGGAAGATTCAATGCATCCTTTCTTCAGCAATTGGTCCATTTCTGCATTGATGATCGCTTGCATGGAGGGATTTAAAGTTTGATACCGGATCTTTATCGGATGGTCGCGTAACATGCGTATGTGATGTTCATCAATATTGGTTTTACCCGACACATGCTGGAATTTCGCCAATTCTTGGTCGAGAAATGCCGTTATTAACCGTTCTTCGTCTTCGCCGTACAAAGCTTTCGGCACCGCCCCTGTTAAACCTAAGTTGTCGGTGGCCACCGCTGAGTAATCAAAACGAAATTATTAGCATTAGGATCTAATGTCGAGCCGATCAGTGGCTTGGATGGGATGTGACTAAGTATTACCGGTTGGTTGGACCGATTACGCCTCGATGCCATTGTAAACGATTCCGGTCCTCCGATTGCATTCTTGTGGCCTACGCCACGGGTTGCCAATGGGTGTGCCAACTCTTGCGGTGATGCATCACTAGCTTGCTGAGCTCCGCTGACTTGCTCATGATTGCTGTGATCGTTTACATGGTCGACTTGGTTCTGCTGGGATTGTTCACGCCGGGCCACGTTGTGCTGAACTGGTCTGCGATTATCTAGTTGACTCTTCTTTGATATGCCTGGCATCGGTTGACTCGCCTTCGGGAAAACAGGCTTAGATTGGCCCTGCTTTCCGCTAACTGGCTTAGAATTACCACGTGTTACGCTGACATTACAGTGATTCGGCGGTGGCGTTGACTTGATGTGCATCGGTGGTTGTGCCGGCTTGGTTGATTTTTTCGCTTGTGCTGACTGGTTATGCGTCGTTGATTGAACTCGTTGGTTGTTCTTAGATGGTTTCTCTACATTGTTGAACTTCGGTGGTTGTATCGGGGTACAGAGCGTTGATGTTGGTACTGACCGATTGCGTGTCGATGTTGGTTCGGCCTGGTTATGTGTCAATGTCGGGGCTGTTGCTTCACTTTCTGAGTTATCTCGTGCCACGAGGCAAGCAGTAAATCCTGCGCAATTTATCGTGGCGTTAAAAGCCTGAAGGAATGTTGGACCTTATATCACTTCCTCATTCATATAGGGCATTACTAGAAATCGTAACGTGCGCGTAAAATCACCAAACTGGACCGGGCTGAACGCCACTAAACTCACGGCCCGTTTAGAGTTGTCCTCAAGTAATACCTTCAAGCATACGCTTTCCCATGAGGTGGATTTGAAAACGCCTCGCTAATGAAACAGCTTGTCGCGCCGGTATCTATGATGGCCGTAACCGACTGGCAACCAACGAGGAGTGTAGCTACAAGTTTGTCATTCTGGCAGGTAATTGCTGACGAAAACGGCTGCGCGTGTTGTCGGGGACTTATAGTGTGGACCCGGTCGCCCCTTGTCAAACTCGGGCCCCTCTCGCGTTTCCCGACGGGATATTTCGGCAACAGTCTATTGTTCGTACATCCAGACGGCCACACTTCCAACAGAAAAGCTTCACCGGTTTTCTGCAACCCCTCGCTATTTGGCCAGATTCGCCGCAGCGGTGGCACGCGTTGCGTGCATCTGTAATGGCTGTGGCAGGGTGATTTATAATACGATGTGTCTCACGTCATGGCGGCGGTCGTGGAGTCTCGCTGGGAATACTCTCGTAGTCGCCGGCTAAATCCAAAAGTTGGTTGAGATCGCGAAAATCTGAGCGTCGGATGTAAAGCAGGTATTCAGGACGGGCGTTGCGAAAGATCCTCAGAAGATTCTCAGCTTCGATCATGCATGTATGTCGCATTTTATTTTGAAGCTCCAGTGCGTAATCCCTGAAGCGCTCGTTGGGCCTCTTCCGCCTCGCGCGTATCTCGTCTTCAATGTTTTCCAGGTATCGAGGTGGCAGGAAAAATTTCAGTAAGTCGCGCTTGAACTATTTCCACGCCTCCCAGTGGGCGTTGTTGTTTTGGAATTAAGTAAGAGCCTGATCCCGAAGAAACTGTGGCATAGTACAAGGCGATCTCGTATGTCTCCGCCATATCTTCAAGGCGTTTAAGAAATGATAATGGGTACCATTATAGGTGATTCCCCATTTCCGGATAACGTCCATGATGGCTCGTCTATCCATTTTATTCGTAGATGGTGGTAATGCCTGCCTTAATCTTAACCTTAAGCGTAACTCCCATCGCACCCTCTTCGGCTTTTTCGTAACCTGGTGAGGACTCCCGGCTGGAGGCCGCTCGCGTAGATGGGAGCCTACCCGACGTCAGCTGACTCAGTAGCCTGTCAATCATCGACTTATCGCCTGTATTCCGTATGAACGTCCTGAAACGCTGGCGCAACTCCTCCGCCGTACCCTTTGATTCCAGTCCAAACTCGACCAGATATGCGACCAAAGTTTTCTTGTTGACCTGGCATACCCAGGATGTGCGTAGATCGGTATTAGACATTCTTTATTTTGTTTTATTTTTTTCTATTACTCGCTAATCGATAAATTTATTTTAATTGTTAATACCGGCAGATTCGCAAAACGAATTTTTTTTTTGGTAATACTGGAAACTCCCAAATAATTCTCGAAAATCCCCAAATAAATTTATTTAAATTGTTGATGCTTGAAAATCCCGAAATAAATTTAGTTTATTGATTAACTGGGCAAGTTTGTTAATACGCCGCACAAAGTTTTTTTTTTTTTGTTTGGTTTCACGTTATTGTACTTAGGCTATTTATAATTGTGGACATCCGCTTGACGATGAAACAGCTATGCTTTCTGTTAAATTTCTTTGCCTACACACACACGCACACAACAGTATCGCTGATGCTCGCTTTGCTTGATCTCTTTGCCACCGAGAATTTTATGTTAACATAAGCATACACGCACGACAGTATATTTGATGCCCGCTTTGCTTGGTCTCTTTGCCACCGAGAATTCTATGTTAACATACGCGCACACGCACGACAGTGTGGCGTAATGTTCTCTTACTTTTCTTATCTCAATATCTTCTTCGCATGCACTTACAACAATATGATATAATATTATTTTGAGATGTAAGAATGCATATACATATGAGTTAGGTACGTGGCGTGATGTTCTTTCTCTATATATTGTTGTTGTTTTGTTTTTTGTATAACAATATAAACGTGCACAGTTAAATGAAATTCCTATGCTTCGAAGATCAACGCACTTATGATTAGCGGTAAAAGCAACGCTATAAATTAACGGTAGCAAATTCTTCACTTGTCAAAATTTTGCGTTTAAGCACTTTTAAGAAATTTTAAATAAGCAACAAGAAAACTACTACTATGACCACCGTCACGTTGAAGATTTGTGGCGTACGCCAACCGTTTGAAACGGTATCGTCTGTCCGTTTATGGGGTTAACACCGTCCTTTGGTGAGATTAAAACCTAAATGCTTTAATTAGGGCTTTTCGCCAACACTTTGTAACCCACTTGACCGTCACTTATGGGGCTTGCGCAATCCTCTACCCGTGTAAATTCCTAACTTCGTTTTCTAGGGCTTTCGCCGACTTTTTTTCTACCCACTTATCCGTCTCTTATGGAGCTTGCGCCATCCGCTACCAGTGTAAATTCCTGAGTTTTCCGGGGCTTTCGCCAACCTTGGAAACTCCGTTGTCCGTTTTTTTTTTAATTTAACGCTGTCCTCTAGTAGTGTCCGTCACCACAAAGAAAAAAAGAGAAAAGGAACAACTTACTTGAATAAAAGAAATCACGATCTGTTGATTAAGTTGTGTCCCTGCTCGGGCGCCAGAATATAAAGTAACTTTTACTTGCTCGGGTGAAGCCGTCGGTCACCAATGATCATAAAATATTTTATAAGTGTTTTCCTTTTAAATTCACTTTTATTCTTTCCTTTTAAATTCTTAAATTACAACTTACCTTCTAAATTTGGCAAAAGTTTTATTTTTATATTAAAAAAAAATGCACTAAAGCATGAAAATCAAAAAAAGGGTATAAAGTACCAGGTCACGCACACTACTTTATTTGCACACGATTCTGTATTTTTCCTAGACGATCTCTTCACTACTACTGCCCACACTTGACTCAACTACACTTCTTAGAATATCGGGCACTCGGTTCGTTTTCACCACTCACAGTTGACGGCCCTGCTTTCGACGAGTTGTCGTGGTGAAAACGCTACAGATGTAGGGGGAAAAAGGCTGTGCATTTTTCTTCCTTACAACTAATAGAAATGAAATTTGCTTGTAGTTCAGATAAAAAAAGTACTTTTTTAGGTAAAAATTTCCTTTCCAGTTCTCAACAAAACATCGCCTTTACCCGTTGCCATGATGAAAGGATTACCAGCAAGAAAAATTTGCTCGTTACAAACTTCAAATTTTGTAAACAAAGATCTGTCGTTACACAAATGACAGGTTGCGCCATTGTCAATATACCATAATGATTTTGACATAACATCCGTAGCTGCTAACATTGAAAAAGCATTCAGCTTATCATTTCTAGATGATTTACGAGGACAATCATTCGCATAATGACCTTTTTGGCCACATGAATAACATTTTCTGGACATCTTTTTATTTCGTGTTTTTGAAGATTTATTTTTGTTATATTTGACCTTTGAGACCGTTGTAGTATATGCATGTTAACTTTTCGCTCTTTCTTTTGCCATAATGTCACTTTCTTGTTCATTTCGACGTTCACCATCTTCTAAAAGTTTCAATTTTAATACAGCAAGTGATGTAAGATTATAACGTGTCTCCATTGCAACAACGAAATTTATATATTCAACAGGTAGACTCGACAAAAGAATAATGACCACCAACTCATCGCTCAATTCAATACCAATATCAGCTAATTTCTCTACAATATCACAAAATTGATTTAAATAGTCACTCATATTTTCACCTTCTTTCATTTTTAAAGCCATCAAGCGTTTATATAAAGTAACTTTACGAATTGGTCCTCTAGGCTTATGTATTTTTAAAAGCTTTTGTGGAACATTTTTTAATGTAACCTAATTGGGTGCTTTTCAGACCCGACATGATACTCGCCAGAGCTTTCTCAACTTCATTTTTTCAATCTGCTTTCTGCTGTGCGGTAGAGGTTTTCTCACATTTAATTTCACCGCTGGCATACTTCCATTATCCACCATGAATCAGCACACTTTTCATATGGAAATGCCAAGTCTCATAATTCTTTTCGTCTAACTTCTCAATTTGATATATTGACGATATAGCGTTCGTTTGCACACAACAAACAAAAATAAATAATTAAATAACGCGGTTTTAATTATACACCAATTCAAAAAACGCGAATATCTTGCTTAAGGCGCATAACAAATGTTAATAATAAAGCGCACGTCTGATGTATATAAATTTTTATTGAGAAGTAAGAAATAATAAAATTTTTATATGACATACAAACAAAAAACTTATATGATTAAAAACAAATATTTAGTGTTATTTATAAACGTACAAAGTTTCAACAATACTTTTCAATGTAAAACGTTAAAAGATTACATGCAATTGCATTTAGAAAATGATGTGTTAATATTAGCAGATGTTTTTGAAAATTTCAGATATATATGCTTTGAAATATGTGAACTAGTTCCCTGCAATTACATAACTGCACCGTCATTGTCTCAGGATGCTATGTACATTTAGTTAGCCATCCGGAAATTCATACATATTTAAAGATTCGAGGGGTATTACTTAATGTACGCATAGGTTGTCTGAGGCTAATAATAAATATAATGCTTCGGATAATTATTTAATCTATACTAATATTATAAAGAGGAAAGATTTGTATTTTTGTATTTTTGTATTTTTATATTTTTGTATTTTTGTATTTTTGTATGTAACGAGTAAATTTAAAAACTACTGAACCGATTTCAAAAATATTTTCGCTATTAGAAACCTACATTATCACTGAGTAACATAGGCTATATTTATTGCCAAAAAATTTTGGGGATCTCTGGACATTCCTACTATTACTAACCCAAATTAGTCATAAAATATCTTTCATCGAATACGCTGCGGAAAGTATTGATGTTAAAACAAAAAAATGTTCTACAATATTATAGAACATATCAATATCTACAAAAAACTTTCCGAGACCATATGTCCAACTATTGTAGTTATGTCACTATAACCCCTTTTTGTACCCACCATTGATAGTAATATTGCCATACAAACATTGCATTCACATGTACCCAGACAATTAAGAAATTAAGTATTCACAATAAGTATTTCACAATATTTAAATAGTAGGGAAATCTGACAACGGCATGTGTGAATACCACTCCTGATGCATCACTAGGTTTTGGAGAGGATTTTTGGCCAATAATGGATTTTTGGATCATTTTTTTAATGAATTTGGAATAAAAGAAACATTTATATGGAACTCTGAAAACATATGTTATGGGTCCCACTCCAAATGCACCACCACATTCTGGAGAGGATTTTTGGCCAATACTGGATTTTCGGACCATTTTTTTAATGAATTTCGAATAAAAGAAGCATTTATATGGAATTCTAAGAGCATATGTTACGATTCCCATTCCATGCGCACCACCAGGTTCTGGAGAGGATTTTTGGCCAATACTAGATTTGCGGACCATTTTTTAATGAATTTGGAATAGAAGCAACATTTATATGGAATTCGAAGAACATATGCACCACCAGGTTCTGGAGAGGATTTTTGGCCAATACTGGATTTTCGGACCATTTTTTAATGAATTTGGAATAGAAGCAACATTTATATGGAATTCTAAGAGCATATGCACCACCACATTCTAGAGAGGATTTTTGGCCAATACTGGATTTTCGGACCATTTTTTTAATGAATTTCGAATAAAAGAAGCATTTATATAGAATTCTAAGAGCATATGTTACGATTCCCATTCCAGATGCACCACCAGGTTCTGGAGAGGATTTTTGGCCAATACTAGATTTGCGGACCATTTTTTAATGAATTTGGAATAGAAGCAACGTTTATATGGAATTCGAAGAACATATGCACCACCAGGTTCTGGAGAGGATTTTTGGCCAATACTGGATTTTCGGACCATTTTTTTAATGAATTTGGAATAAAAGAAACATTTATATGGAATTCTAAGAGCATATGTTACGATTCCCATTCCATGCGCACCACCAGGTTCTGGAGAGGATTTTTGGCCAATACTAGATTTGCGGACCATTTTTTAATGAATTTGGAATAGAAGCAACATTTATATGGAATTCGAAGAACATATGCACCACCAGGTTCTGGAGAGGATTTTTGGCCAATACTGGATTTGCGGACCATTTTTTAATGAATTTGGAATAGAAGCAACATTTATATGGAATTCGAAGAACATATGCACCACCAGGTTCTGGAGAGGAGCAACATTTATATGGAATTCCCGCTTGCAACATTCGGAAGGAAGCGTCGAAGACAACACAAACTTTATATATTCTTGCTCAAGATCAAAAACTGAATCAATTTAAACAATGTCCGTCTGCGTGTCCATGTGTTTGACTGCTCCTGACACTCTCACGGCCGTAATTTTTGAGATATCGAGCTGAAATTTGATACACATGTGTTAGGTGTCTGCAGGCAGGTTGTAAGTAAAATCGGGCAATATCGGTTTAAAAAATTTCAGAACCTAGGGAAGAACATAGGCAACGTTTCATCCCGCGAGATAACCGAATTCCACGCGGGTGAAACCGCGGGCAACAGCTAGTGTATAATATAATAATTTGTATGGAAAATTGTATGGAATAAATTGTATGGGCGATGTGACAAAAATTACCAATATCCGATTTCAAGTTTTTAATTAACGATGAATTTCATACCCTACAGAAATATACGACAAACACAATTCATTAGCTTTTTGTTGTGAAAATAAAACTCCTCTTAATGGTAACTGTTCAAAATTGAAGTGACCAATAAGAACAATTATATTATACATATTAAAAATTTAAAGTTAGCTATTGAAAATGGTTTAATAATTAAGAAAATACATAGTTTTGTACAAAGTGTTTGGTTAGAACCTTATATCTCTTTAAATACCATGAAAAGGAAACATGCTCAAAATGAATTTGAGAAAAAATTTTATAATTTAATGAAGAATGTAATTTGTGGAAAAACCATGGAAAAGTTAAAAAACATAGAGAAGTAAAACTTATTAGGCATTTCAATGATAGTAGAAATTCTGAAGGTTATGGAACTTTATATGCTTAGCCTAATTTCCGTAGTATTTCGATTTTTGGTAATGGGTCATTTTGGGTTGAACTATCGAAAATGGAAGTCATACATGACAAGCCTATATATGTGGGGGTAACTGCTTTAGAGTTATCGAAATAATTAATGTATGATTTCTATTATTCTTTTTAAAAAAAACAGGCGGATGATATTAAAGTCATATATATGGATACTGATTCATTTATACTATCTTCTACAATAGATGTATATGATATCATTAAAAGCAATCCTTTAAAGTTCGATACATCAGATTATGATGTAAATAATATATATGGTATAATCCCGCATAATAAAAAAGAAATAGACTTAATAAAAAATGAAACATTAGGTAAAATAATGACAAATTTTGAAGGGCTTAAATGAAAAGCTTATTTATTTTTATACTCTCCACCTTAGGGAAGAGGGTATATTCATTTTGATCATCCGTTTACAACACATCGAAGGAAGCCTCGGAGACCCCATAAACCATATATATTCTTAATCAGTATGAAAAGAAAAATCGTTTGAGACATGTCCGTCCGGGTGACCGTGTGTCCGTCTGTTGTTGGCACTCTCACGGTCGTAATTTTTGAGATATCAAATTGAAACTTTGCATATGTATTTTTAGTTCAATTTCGCTGTTCCGTATTGAAATTGGGTAAAATCGGTTAAAGCGTGTCTCTTATCAATAAATAGTTTTTTTTTTTAATTATAGGCATTTGCGTTATTCAATCACGCCCATTTTGGGCACAGTGTTGGATAACGGTACCACTTATAAATTAAAAAGATTATATATAATTGTGCCGGGGATGAAACTGTCTGCACCAGGGTTCACTGAAAATTTTTTATTTTCTTTTAAGTTTTTCAGTTTTATAAATTTTAATTTTTAAACAAACTTTATTATTACTTTTATATAAAATAGAATTTCACTCTCTTTTTTTAGAAATAAAACAAAATTATATTTTTAAATTTTTGGATACTACGATGAATTAGTCGTGGTGAAAACCGAGCGATTGTAAAAGAAAAATAGGGGGCGCTATTTTTCTTCTTTACATTACGTCCCCCCTAAGGACGATGCAAAGAACTTCGTTACCCCTCGGCACCTGGGTAATGGTAATCACTCCCGATCTGGAAAATGCCACCCTGAATCGACCTTGTGGTAGATGGAAAAGCATGTTGTGGCGCTTATGCAAAGGAAGTGTCCTTTGCTTTTTCTCGATGGCGGGAACCATTTGTCGTACCACCTCCCCAGGCACCCCTCCGGCGAACCACCCTTGTGGGGTTTTTGCGGACCTCGGATCACACATACAATTAGCCCTTCCGCACACGCGACAACGTTGGCTGCCTCTTACCAGTTTCACAGGGGATTTACGCCTTTCGACCACTACAGGGCGTGCTTCTGGATCACCTCGCCTGGTGTAAATTGATTTCGGAGAGAACCGTCTTTGAGGATGTTGATGTATAGGAAAGTTTGCGCTTCCGAGGGAAACTGGCCATGTTGTTGACAGGCAACACTTCTACTGGTCGACTAGCCTCTTGGGGGCGTGTTTCTCTACTGGGACCTGGAATATTATCACCCCGCCTGGTGTTCGCTGGCTTTGGCGACCCGATTCTTCTAGAGTAAGTCTTGAAACTGGGATGTTTACGTTTGAGCGGGAGTCGAGTCGTAGTATCTTTGGACATCTCATCGACCGGCCTGTCAACATACTGGGGGTACACTGGTGTACTGGATCGTGGTGCGTTATATTCCCGCTCCCGAAACCACGTGCGTTTGCCTTTCGGTTCATCAGGATCGGAGTCCGATTCTACGGGGCAAACAGGAACCGCACGAACTGTTCTTTCAGATAATGGACACGGCAGTTTTGAAACTTCAGGTATTTCCCCTTTCGCGAATGACATGGGCGTGCTAACCGCAACGCCTCGGAACTTGCTGACTGACTGACAGACGGATTGGACTCAGCAGACGACTTTTCTTGTGCATCAATGTTTAGTTTCTTGAGAAAAGGCTCCAGGGTATCGGGTGACAAAGTAGATTCTTTGTGACGGATGTCTCCCGAATGACGGTGTCTTGGTGTACGCCTGTACTTGTTTCTTCGGATTTGGCCAGTACAAAGTCATCTGAATTGACTTGGACTATTTCTGGTGGTTGCCAAAAACTACGCCCCTAGTTTCAGTCACTTTGAACTCTCGGAACCCATAACGTCGCGGAGACTCAGAAGAGACAGAGTTGGGGCTGGTGGTCGGTTCGGACGGTTGGCAGCATACAAGCTCTTTCTCCGGCACTTGAGGGTCTTCGACAATTATGAATGTTTGGTTACAGTTGGCTGGTTCGTACCATTCGCCTGAGGAACCGGGCAAGTGCGGGAGCTGGCTATAACCCCTATCTTCTGTTTCGAAACTGTCAGCACTCTCCATCGACCTGTTGTCGGAACTCTCGATGGTAGACATTTCACCAACCGGAACCTCCATTGAGGATGTCAGAGAGACCGTCGATTCAAACGATCCATCGGCGTTGCTGTTCCGTTCCGACTCTGAGCTAGACAGAACTATAACCGGATCAGATGTCTGGCTAGCGGTTCTAGCTAGGTAACATCTCTGACCCTGTGACACGGGTACACGTCCACGAGACGTTCGAGCTTTCGGGCCGTTCCCTCGCACTTGAAAGAAACCTGGTTGTGGCCCCTCGTTCCTCGTTGTGGATCTCTCGGTGCCGTTGCGGCGCACCCTCGATCCCCACTGACAAGCGCGTTTGTAGTAATTGTACATCTTAAAGACTGAGTAAACAAAGTGGATTTTGAAAGGATAGTAAACAAGAGAAAAAAAAAATTAGGAAAGGTTAGGAGCTTGTGGCCATAATATAGGGCTTCAAATCCTGAACAAGACAAGTTCGACATTGCCCAGCTTGTTGTACTGAGACAAGAACTTTGGAAACCAGACTAGTGACCTCGTAAGGCCCTTCGTATCATGGAGCTAATTTGGGTGCAAAACCGTCAACTGCTTTGGACAGAACATGCTGCTTAACCCATACCTTATCCCCGATCTGAGGCTTCCAAGGTCGTCGCCTCAAATTGTAGTGTCTACTTTGATTTTGAACAGCTCTACCTAAGTTCACTTGGACCAATTTCCAAGCTTCGCGGAGGCGTTGCGCTTGAGCTTTCGGAGGTTTTATTTGTGTGCCTGTTCCTGTCGTCACACTATCGAAATAGGCATTGGGAAGTCTAGGCTCACGTCATTGAGTAATATAAGCTGGGGTGTATCCCGTAGAATCAGCAACACTCGTATTGACCCCAAGCATTATTTCCGGCAAATACTCATCCCACTTACGATGATCCTCGTTTACCAGCTGTGAAATCATCGTCTTGATGGTTCGTTTGACACGCTCCGTCGGGTTTTCCTGCGGAGTGTAGGGCGCTGTGAGTCGTTGCTTAATGCCAATCGCCTCTAAGTACTGTCGGAACACCTTACTTGTGAACTGGGTACCGTTGTCCGAGATCAAAACCTTAAGTACACCATACCTGGCTACAATTTTCTCCCGCAAAGTTTGTATTATGCCCTCCGAGGTAGCTTTCCGAAGTGGAGTCAGTTCGACCCACTTCGAGAACTTGTCCACTACCACCAAAAGCATCGTGTAACCGTGACGTGAACGTGGTAGGGGTCCTACGAAATCCGCACAGATGACCGACCACGGCTCATCTGGGATGTATGACAACATCTTTTGCCGGTTTTTGTTGACTAGCCTTGTATTTTTGACACGACTCGCATTGTAACACATAACGTTTAATGTCTCTGTACATACCTGGCCAATAGTACCGTTTACTTATGCGTAACACAGTTTTTCTAATGCCAAGATGTCCCGCTGCTAGCTGATCATGATTTTCGTAAAGGATTTGTTTGCGTTTATCGATAGGTACGCACAACTTTCAAGAAGCCTCGTCTTCGTCGTGTGCATGTGTATTCACGTGCCGGTAGAGTTGGCCATTCACCCAACTATAATCAGCAAACTTTTGTGGATTCGCCTCCATGTCTGCCACACGTTTACGGATCCATGGGCAAGTAATATCGGGTATAACATTGGGTACGGTCTCCATTGTGGCAAGATGACAGGTTTCGACAGGCTGTCGCGACAGAGCATCTGCTATCACATTTTGACCGCCGCGTCTATACTGGACGGTAAACTTAAATTGCTGTAATTCTAGTGCCCATCGAGCTAAACGCCCTGACGGATTTTCGATGAAATTTAACCACTTCAAAGAGAGGTGGTCGGTGATCTCTCGTCTGAAAAATTCGCACTTGTTAGTGTTTAGCTTCAAATTTGCCGCGCGTAGTCGTCTGAAGACTTCGTGGAGGTTGGACATATGTTGTTGTAGGTTATTTCCTGTGACTATTATATCGTCCAAATACGCGAAAGCGTATGGCTCTAAATCAGGTCCAATCACTAAATCTAGAATCCTTTGGAAAGTGGCAGGGGCGGAATGAAGTCCAAACGGCATCACCTTCCATTGGTATAACCCTCGACCTGACACCGTGAACGCAGTGTACTTTTTTCTGTCGTCAGCCATAGAAACCTGCCAATAGCCGTTTTCAAGATCAAGACTGCTTATGTACCTTGCTTCTCTCAAACAGTCAAGGATGTGAGAAATGCGCGGTAATGGATACGCATTTGGTTCAGAGTGTTTAGTTGCCGAAAATCCGTACATACACGCCATGCCCCATTTTTCTTTTTGACTAGGGTCACTGGAAAACTGTAGGGACTACACGAGGGCTCAATGCATCCTTTTTCCAATAGTTTATCCACTTCTGCGTTGATGATCGCTTGCATGGTGGGGTTTCGTGTCTGGTATCGGATTTTAATCGGACGGTCGTGCAACATGCGAATGCGGTGTTCACCAAGATTGGTTTTCTCCGTCACCTGCTGGAATTTTGCTAATTTTTGGTCGAGGAATGCCGATATTGTCCATTGTTCGTACTCGTCTAGTGAAGCTTTCGGCAACGTCCCTGTTGTACCAGAGTTAATGGTAGCCGCTGCTGTATGTTCAACGCGTGATTCTGGACTAATTTCTGGCTTGATCTTCGTACATGTAAAAAGTTGGTTTGGCTGTTTTCGACTCGATAACATAGTAGATCCTTGCGGGTATTCAACAGCATGATTCTGGGCTTCACCACGGTTTGCCTCTGGTAGTTCTAACTGACGTGATGCTGGATTGCAAACCCGTGGAGCTGCGTCGACCTTGTTATGATTAACTGGATATTCTTGAGATTGTTCGCTGGTTAATTCCTGTTTTCCCCGAACAGGTTTATAGAGTGGCGTTTCGGCTCGTGATGATTTGACATGCTTCGGCTGTAGAGAAGCTAACTGTAGATGTGTCGGTATCAATATTGGTTCAATGTGCTTCGGTGGATGAGCTGGTTGATTACGTGTCGAAATTATTGCTTGGTTTATAAAATTGGGTGATTTCGTTGTCTGGCTGGACATTGGTGTTGATTTCGGGATGCTGTGGGTTGATAGTTATACTGGTTGGTTATATAATGATCCTTGAATCGGAATGCTATTCGACAATGTTTGCGCTGATGTTTGAACTGGTGACTCATCTCCTGGATTATACCGAGCCACGAGGCAACGAATGGACGATGGTTCAAACAATTGACAGGCGGCAGTAAATCCTGCACAGCTTATTGTGGCGTTGAAAGTCTGAAGGAATGTTAGGCCTAATATGACTTCCTCCTTCATACCGGGCATAACAAGAAATCGTAACGTGCGTATAACGTCACCTAGTTAAACCGGACTGAACGCCGCTAAACTCACAGCGCGCGTAGAATTATCCGCCAATGTCACATCCAAGCATACACTCTCCCATGTGGTGGCACAATTAAGATTATGTGAGAATGACTCATTGATAAAACAACTCGTCGCGCCAGTGTCTATGATGGCTGTAACCGTCCGGTCTCCAACGGACAGCGTAGCTACTAACCTATCGCGCTGACAGGTTAATGCTGATTGAAACGATTGTGGGTGTTGTTGGGGACTTGTTGTGTAGGCCCGGTCTCCCCTTGATGAACTCGGGCCCCTCTCGAGTTTCCCGCCGAGTTAATTCGACAACAGTCTATGGTACGTACGTCCGTGCGACCACATTTCCAGCAGAAAAGCTTAATCGGGTTTTTACAACCTCGCGCTAAGTGACCAGATTCTCCGCATCGGTGACACGCATTCCGTAGATCCATAATGGTTGACGTTGGGTGATTCATTGTTCGGTGTGCCTCCCGTCGGGGCGGTAGTCTTGGCGTCTCACTGGGTATGCTCTCGAAATCGCCGGCTAATTCCAATAACTGATTCAGGTCGCGAAAATCGGAGCACCTAATATAGAGTAAGTATTCTGGACGAGCATTTCGAAAAATCCGCAAGAGCTTATCATCCTCTGACATCACCGTGTGCCTCATTTTATTTTGTAACTCCAAAACGTAATCCTTGAATCGCTCATTTGGTCGCTGTCGCCTAGAACGTATTTCATCCTCGATGTTTTCCATTTGGCGCGGAGGAAAAATTTCAAAAGATCGCGTTTGAATATTATCCACGTTTCCCAGTGGGCGTTGTTATTACGGAACCGAATAAGAGCTTGATCACGCAGAAATTGCGGTATAGTACATGGCAGACTATCCAGATGAATACCGTATGTCTCGGCCATTTCTTTCAGGCGTTCCAAGAATGAAAATGGGCCATTAAAAGTGACACCCCACTTTCTGATAACATCCATAAGGACCCGCTTGTATGTTTTGTTTTCTAATGGTGGTGACACCTGCCGCTCGGGTACTTTGACCGTGTCAACCGCAACACCCTCTTCGGCCTCTAAATAACCTGGTGAGGATTCACGGCTGGAGGCTGCTCGCGCCGACCGGCCCGTCGTATACTGACCCTGTAATTGTAATAGCCTGTCGATGACGGACTGATCACCAGTATTTAAAATTAACGTCCTAAAACGTTGACGCAGCTCCTCCACCGTACCTCTGGACTCCAATCCGAACTCGTCCAGGTATCCCATTAGTTCTTCCTTGTTTACCATATAAACCCAGGATGATCGTAGATCGGTGTTGGCCATGATGTTACTGGGTTTATTTACTATTGACCGAGTTAACTACTATTTTTATACCCTCCACCTTAGGGAAGAGGGTATATTCATTTTGATCATCCGTTTACAACACATCGAAGGAAGCGTCGGAGACCCCACAAACCATATATATTCTTAATCAGCATGAAAAGAGAAATCGTTTGAGACATGTCCGTCCGTGTGTCCGTGTGTCTGTGTGTCCGTCTGTTGTTGGCACTCTCACGGTCGTAATTTTTGAGATATCAAATTGAAACTTTGCATACGTTTTCTTAGTTTAATTTCGCTGTTCCGTATTCAAATTGGGCAAAATCGGTTAAGAGACACGCCCACAATAAACGAAAATCTCATCATACTTCGAAAAAGTTGTATTTTTAAAAAATTATATATCGCACAATACTATGCCTATCAAGTTGAAATTTGGTACATATATAAAGGGTACCGTTATCCAACACTGTGCCAAAAATGAGCGTGATTGAATAACGCAAACGCCTAAAATAAAAAAAACAACACTATTTGCCTAAGTACAAGAAATACATAAATATGGCAATAGGAGCTTATTTTTTAGAGAATTACAAAAGGTGGAGGGTATTTAAGCTTCGGTCTTAACCGAACTTTTTTATCTTGTTTTTTTTATATCCTTTTTTTTTTTTTGTTACTTCGCTTGAAATGCGACCTGCTATAAGTATCTTATAATAACTCCGCCAAGAACGGTATAAAAAAAAAATTCTTTTGAAATAGAGAAAAATGCAATAGTGTATACGCACACGCTCACACGCGAATCAACGATTGCGTGGCGATGCTTGTTTAGTACAATCAGTTATCTATAAGGAGAAAACAAAAATGTTAATGTCTACGCACACACACACACACACACACACACGTGTAGTGATGCTGGGTTAGACAAAAACGTTTTACGTACAAAAGAACAAATAAATGAATAAGAAGATAAATGTTAAGGCTTAACCGCACACACACGCACGCCTGTGCATTGATGCCGTTTTGAACAGAACTCTGTTAATAAGAGAGCGAAAAATGTTAGTCTAATTGCACACACGCACACGCCTATGTGGCGATGCTTCTTTTTATACCCTCCACCTTAGGGAAGAGGGTATATTCATTTTGATCATCCGTTTACAACACATCGAAGGAAGCGTCGGAGACCCCACAAACCATATATATTCTTAATCAGCATGAAAAGAGAAATCGTTTGAGACATGTCCGTCCGTGTGTCCTGTGTCCGTGTGTCCGTCTGTTGTTGGCACTCTCATGGTCGTAATTTTTGAGATTTTTCAAATTGAAACTTTGCATACGTATTTTTAGTTCAATTTCACAGTTCCGTATTGAAATTGGGCAAAATCGGTAAAGAGACACGCCCACAATAAACGAAAATCTCATCATACCTCGAAAAAATTGTATCTTTAAAAAATTATATATCGCACAATACTACGTCTATCAAGTTGAAATTTGGTATATATATAATGTGTACCATTATCCAATACTGTGCCAAAAATGAGCGTGATTGAGTAACGCAAACGCCTATAATTTTAAAAAAACACTATTTGCGTAAGTACTTGAAATAGTCATATACATGTAGTTTTATATTTATGTAGTTTTATATTTATATAGTTTTGTAGTTTTTATTTATTTTATATCATTTAATTTAAGTACATATCGAGAAAATAATTATATATATTTTTTTTTTTTTTTTGTATAAACGAAGGGGAAAACCCTTTATGGGTACCACATGGTTAGATGGTCGCAACCACGTGGTTATGTGGGAGTCATCGGCTTTCCGACATACCCACTAAAAACCCACTTCGCACACTACTACCCTCCTTGCGGAACCACCATACAGTATTACTTCGCAAGAAAGGAGAGGGAACCAGCCCTGGTACTCAGATTTATATCAAATAAGACACGGCCTAGCGCCCTTATAAGGGCCCAGGTACGCCTCCCTCCCTTTCTGTTGTCCTAAGGGAATTGATGACTCCGCCAGCAAAATTGCTAATAATGTCCCAGTTTTGAGGAGATTGTAACATTATACTAATAATGTTAGAAGGCAAAACATTTCCGCCTACCATCCTCTCAACCTCGGATCGTCCTCTGGCAAATCTTGGGCAGATAAAAAACACATGCTCGGCGTCTTCTATGCCATCATTTCCACAATAAGAACAAAAAGGGTCATCCGCATGTCTGAAGCGATGCAGATATGCCTTAAAACACCCATGCCCACTCAATAGTTGCGTTAGGTAGAAATCTACCTCGGCGTGGCTGAATAGGAATTCAGCCAAGGCTCAAGCTGCGGTATTAACCTATGTGTCCAACGCCCTTTAGCAGACGCTGTCCATTTGATTTGCCATTCCATGATGGTAACCTGTCTAGCCGAGCCCATAGCTGATCTACGACCCGCGCGGGAGAAGTGCCGTATTTGCTTATTCTCTTTAATGAGCAGAGTTATCGGAATCATACCTGTAATAACGCATGCCGCGTCGTCAGACACCGTGCGGAAGGCGCAGCACACTCTCAGGCACGCCAGTCTATAGACTGGTTCAATCATCCTTCTGTATGCTTTAAATTTCATTGCATCAGCCCATACGCTTGATGCATATAGCACAATGCCCTTTACCACCTTGGTCAGGACCCTCCTTTTAAGCTGTCTAGGGCCCTTCGTATTGGGCATAATTCTTGCCAACGACGTGAAAACTTTGCCTGCCTTTTCTTGCGCATACTTGAGGTGATATTTAAATGACAATCTGTCATCAATCATCACCCCGAGGTAGCGTACATGCCTAACGGACTCGATTCTCTGGTTTCCTACCCATATAGTAGCAGTTTCTACTTTTTTTCGGCTGGAGATTAGCACTGCTTCAGTCTTATGATTGGCTAGATTTAGACCAACCGACTCGAGCCATTGCTGGACTATCCTAACGGACTCGTTAGCAACGCTTTCAATCTCGCTGATGTGCTTACCTACTACTACGAGGGCAACATCATCCGCAAAGCCAATGATTTTTACATTACCAGGAAAACCGAGTTGCATTATACCGTCATACATGACGTTCCAAAGAAGAGGTCCCAGAACGGATCCTTGCGGCACGCCACCAGTTATTTGATACAACGCGCTTCCCTCAGATGTATCATAGATTAAAAGCCTATGACTCAGGTAACTATCCACTAAGGCAAGCAAGTAAGGGGATACATTGAGCCTACGGAGGACGTCCTGAATTGCAAGCCATTTCGCCGTGTTAAATGCATTTTTGACATCCAGCGTGACTACGAGGCAGTATTTCTTAGTGCCATTTTTCCATCTGCGGCCTTCTATAGCATTAGCCGCCACACTGATGACACAGTCGATTGCATCTACTGTGGATCGTAGTTTCCTGAAGCCAAATTGGTTGTTTGAGATACCACCTAAAAGTTCAATCTCAGATTCAAGCCTAGACTTTATTATTTTTTCTAGAAGCTTCCCAACTGCATTAATCATACAAATAGGTCTATAAGCCGTTGGATCTGAACCAGGGTTTGCCCTCTTCGGAAGCAGAGCAAGTTTTTGCACTTTCCATATCGAAGGAAAGACCCCTGTTTGAAAGCAGGTGTTAAAAACCTGTGCGAAAACGTGTGGTACACTTTGGACGGCTATCTTTAGGATCCTATTGGAGATTCCGTCAGGTCGAGGGGCTTTTGCTGAACCAAAGGATTCTACCGCAGCCAGAATTTCATTTTCGGTGATCACATTGGAGACCAGCATAGCTGGGGAATATGTCTGTGCCTCGAACCTTGCATTTTGCTGAGGAAAGAGAGTTTCAACAATTGCCTTCAGGATTATCGGATCAGAAGGCGGGGGCTCTGAGAAACATTTTAGCCTTTTTAGAACCAATTTGTATCCTGTACCCCACGGATTCTGATTTAGGTCCTCAAGCAACTTGCTAAAACACTTCCGCTTACTTTTTTGTATAGCATGTTTCAACAACTTCTTGCTCCTTTTAAGATTTAACCTATGTTGTTCATTAATGTTAAGCCCTCTAGTTCGAGTAAACAACCGCCTCATCCGAATGCACTCAGCCCTTAGACAGGAAATTTCGTTGTTCCACCAGTATACTGGTCTATGCCTACTAGTGTCACGTTTCCTGCACATAGACACATCGCACGCCATAGTTAAGTGACGAATAAGTTGCCCTGCCATTTCCTCTGCGTTTCCTCTCACAACGACATCCATAAGCCAGACTTTGAATGAGTCAACGTCTAAGGTACTCATCTTCCATGCAGGTCCAGTGCGACCAGGTGATGGAGTAATGTCCGAGGGACGGGCCAGCACGTCAATAATTATAGCTTTATGATCGCTAAAAGTAAATTTATTGGATAATTGCCAATGCATTAACGGAGCTATGTCGCTGCTTGAAAACGAAATATCAATAACGGAACAACGCCCGTTCCGTTCGAAGGTAGCCTGATTTCCAACATTAAGCAGGGTCAAATCTAATTGTGCAAATGATTCAAGGAGGACTCTTCCCCGATCATTTGTTCTATCAGAGCCCCATTCGAGCGCCCATGCATTGAAGTCACCAGCAATGATTATGCGATTTTTTCCCCTTGCATGATGGACCAACCGACCTAAGTTAGTAGTAAATTCGTCTATAGTAAGTCTAGGCGGCAAGTAACAACTATAGAGAAAAACATTAGCTACCTTTACACAGATGATACCATCTGCAATGACGTCCGTACATTGCACCGGCAAATTTCGGGTTATCCAAATAGCTACCGAGTTATTTGCATCAGTGAACCAACCCGCAGACATAGGCCTCCTATATAGTTCGCTAATAAGGACTACATCCGCATCTAACTCATTTACTGATTGTGCCAACAGGTCCTGTGCTGCTTCACAGTGGTTTAGATTAGTCTGTAATATCCGCATTACCTTTAGCATTTCCAAGTTGCTAGTGCTTTCTTGAAAACTGGACACCGTCCACTCCCTGCGACATGTTTAGCATCTACGTTAGAGTTGTTTTTGCAAAACATGCAAAGGGGGTCCTTGTCACAGTTTTTCGCAATGTGTCCTTCATTGCCACAACGGCGACATAACTTCGACCGATCACTGTTATTTTTTGCAGAATCTGGCAATATGTCCAAACTCGAGACACTTAAAGCATTTTCTTAATGTTTTTTGTGCCCTTATGCGGCTAATTACCCACCCAATCCTTATTTTCCCCAGATCCAACAACTTTTTAGCCGTATCTGAAGGAACTCTAAGGGTAGCAGTCTGTGTGCCACCATAAGCCTTGCGGAGGTTTAATATTTCGCATATAAACTCCGCCCGGTTTTCACAATGAGGGTTTAAAGCCTCGATTATGTCGTTGGCTGTCGTGACTTCGTCTAGGTCTTTTATCTCTACGACTTGTTTCTCCGTGAGATTTTTGACGTTTGCCTGTTCTCCCAGTGAGCTACTAATTATGGCCTTAATTTTTTCCGATTTATCTCCATTATCTCTTAGTTGGAGCAATAGGTCGCCCTTCTGCGTCCTCCTAATTTTTGTGACGTTTTGGCTTACATCTTTCAACTTCGGGTAGGACTTGACTTTCCGTAAGATTTCGGCATACGTTATTTGGCCCTTTGACTCTATTACTATTGCGTCAGGCCTTTTTTTGATAGATTTTGGCGGCTTTTTATTTTGTTTGCCGACTACTTTAACCCATGAGTCTGGTTCTGGGTTCACCTTTTTACCCACATGTTCTTGTTTGGGTGTGTCAACACTAATTTGTTTGCTTTTTTTATTTTTCTGGGGTTCAGGAACGGATTTTTCGACCCTGCTTCTTTTTCACCTCGGGCTTTTTTAAACAGAGGTGAGGTTTGGGTAGTGGTATCACTCCCCATACTTCTTGATTTATGTTGCATGGCCGCCTTGTCGTGTAACAATACAAGAGAGTCCACTAAGTCCCTCATTGGTTGGTGAATTGATCGTCTGCCTCCACCCATCATTTCCACCAGGTCTTTAATTTTTTGACCCAAGAGCACGAAGGGGTCACTGCTAGCTGTATTCCGTTCTTCACGTGCCCCACTAAGGCACGGAGGAGAGGACTGTGGCCTTGCCTGTGCACAGTCGACTCCTAGCTTTAAAGGAGAACGCGCTGTGCGCTCACTTTTTTTAAACGGCTCTTTTTCCTTGGGTTTAATCGTTCCCGCCGATGGATTTGGCGAGTCAGGCGCTTGTTTATCCCCTGCTCCACGGGGTGGTGTGCGCCCTATACCCATCCTATCCCGCGTGTTAAACTATACACTTAACCGGTAATAAAATCATACAATAGATATAAAATAATAAATACAATAAATATAAAATATAAACAAAAATAAAATAAAATAATAAATAAAAATATGTATATATAATAATATAATAGTATAAAAATATAACAATATAAAAACTAATAATAACAATATAAAACAATAAAATAATATAATAATATAAGTATGAAAATATAATAATATAAAAGTATAATAATACAATAATATAGAAATACAATAATTTAATATGATAAGCTAAGTAATATAATAAAATAAAATACAGTTAACTAAAAATGCTAAAAATAAACTTCTCCGTTACTAAAAACACTTGTGCACCGTTAGCTTTTCTGAAAATATTGTTTTATTTTTCATTACAAGCATCCGCGGCACGTCTGCACAGCTTGACAGCTCACGAGCATCTCCTGAATAATTATTTATATAGTATATTACATTTGCTTTCAAGTATATGATTCTTTGTGTAAGAAATAACAAACTTCCACTGATTTATTTAAACAACTGGTTAGGATCTTCTATATACAACTTTCATCTAAGACGCTTACTTTTCAACTGTACTTAAGTCAAGCCATTTTGCTCGCTTCTCTCCTATTCTTCTTTGGTATATGTTATTTCGTTTCAGTTTATTTCGTTTCAATTTATGTCGTTTCCTACATTCGGCTGTCCTGACCCTGTATTCGACTCGAATACACTCGGCCAACTTTTCATGAATTCCGCGACAGTATAAGTCCGTTTTGGCCCTTCCACTTCTCCTATCTTTTCAACTTCATATCGTCCGTGTCGTAACTTTCGGATTATCTTGTAAGGTCCTAAATACTTCGCTCTAAGTTTCAGTCCCGCACCATACTGAGTACGTTTGATAGCTACTAAGTCGTCTAAGTTATACTCTACTTCTGTCTTCCTTCTAGAATTAAACGATTTTTTATTTTCCAATTGAATTTTTCCTATCTCTGATTTGGCTAGTTCCCTATCCTTATTTCGCTCCATATCAAATTCTTCTAGAACCTCTTCTTCAAAACACTTTTGTATATTTGGAAAATCTGGCAACCGCATTTCGCAACCAGTCAACAATCGAAATGGAGAAATGTTTGTGCTACGTGGAGGCGTGTTGTTGATAAACTGTTGGACCTTTTCAACATACCTATACCACTTTGATGGATCATCGCGGGATAGTTTTGCTAACATAGGAACCAAAATTTTATGCATTCGCTCAACTTGCCCGTTTCCCCTGGGAACTCCTGTCGAAATTAATAAATGCTGCACACCCTGCTTATTACAATATTCTTTGAAAATTTCTGATGTAAATGCCGTCCCTCTATCGGTCACTATACGTTTTGGGTTTCCAAAAATGGCTGCTTGTTTTTGAAGCCTGTCTACGACGGCATCTACTCCAGTATCTTTCATTGGATACAGCCAAACAAATTTAGAGAAAGCGTCTACGACAACAAATATATACTTATATTGTTTTCCTGTGTCTGTCATGGGCCCTACATGATCTACATGATAGGTACACAATGGTAAGTCATCTTTACTGATAGGATTTAAAAACCCCTCCTTTTTCCCACTTTTAGCGTTTATCATAACACAATCGACGCAGTTAGCTATTACTCGAGGCACTTTCGAACTTAAATTAGGAATATAGAAATGTTTTTCGACTAAATCTTGAGTCTTTTTTGATCCGAAGTGACCATTCTTGTGAGCCAACATAATTATTTCAGTTTCCATTAACAACGGTACCACGATTAACTCTTTACTAGGGTAAGCTTCGGTCTTAACCGAACTTTTCTATCTTGTTGTTATTCAGTTGTCTCAGAGAAAATTATTTGGTTTGCTCTCGCGCATACACTCACACACTCGTGTGGTGATGCTTAATTTTCAACCCTTATTTTAGTAAGAGATTTTTTTTTACTATTTCTCTTGAACACGCTCACACTTTATGTAGCGAAGCTCTTTTCTTTTTTTTTCTTTTGTTAATCTATTTACAGGCGCGCACACTCGCTTATAGCGAGATGCTTTCTTTGACCTCTTAAGAAAATTTTTACAGAGAACTATAGCACACTTTAAGCTTACGGAACAGTTATTCGTCCCGTTGCTAAATTGCGTCTAGAAAAGCGAAATTTCCAAGGTCCCCTTTTGTTCGTTATAAGTCACCGTTTGAAAATGATTCTGAGACTACGCATAAATTGAATATTATATAAAGAAAAATCTATTGCATGGAAATTGACTTACCAGGAATATTGGAACACTTTGGATGTTAATTATACCCTCCACCTTAGGGAAGAGGGTGTATTCATTTTGATCATCCGTTTACAACACATTGATGGAAGCGTCGGAGACCCCACAAACCATATATATTCTTAATCAGCATGAAAAGAGAAATCGTTTGAGACATGTCCGTCCGTGTGTCCGTCTGTTGTTGGCACTCTCAAGGTCGTAATTTTTGAGATATCAAATTGAAACTTTGCATACGTATTCTTAGTTCAATTTCGCTGTTCCGTATTGAAATTGGGCAAAATCGGTAAAGAGACACGCCCACAATTAACGAAAATCTCATCATACCTCGAAAAAATTGTATCTTAAAAAAATTATATATCGCACAATACTATGCCTATCAAGTTGAAATTTGATATATATATAAAGGGTACCGTTATCCAACACTATGCCGAAAATGGGCGTGATTGAATAACGCAAACGCCTATAATTTAAAAAAAACAATATTTGCGTAAGTACATGAAACAGTCATATACATAAATATGGCAATAGGAACTTATCTCTAGAGGATTATAAAAGGTGGAGGGTATTTAAGCTTCGGTCTTAACCGAACTTCTCTAACTTGTTTTTTTTTTAGTTTGTTAATTGATTTTTCTTTTTTATGAATATGTCCCTGCTCAGGCGCCAATTTTAAAAGATTATACTTAATTGTGCCAGGGATAAAACCGTCGGCACAAATGTTCACTGAAAATTTTACACTCTTTTAAGTTTTTCAGTTTTATAAATTTTAATTTATAAACAAACTTTATTATTACTTTTATTTTTATATTGTAAGGCGCAAAGTCACTACCTTTCGTTTTGCGCCACACATTCTGTTCCAACATATATGTATCACCAAACACACCAAATATTTCCTCCATTCTTTTGCAATTAAAAGGGAAAAAAACCTAGTTGAAATACCGTTGATTATTTAGTAAGCATATACGAACTCTTGCATTGTTATTATTATATATGAACTCTTGCTTTATTGCTATTTTTAGAAGCATAATACCGTTGGTCATTTAGTAAGCATATACGAACTCTTGCATTGTTGTTATTATATATGAACTCTTGCTTTGTTATTTCTAATTCTTGAAACATAAGTACCGTTGATATCTAGTAAGCATATATGAATTCTTGCATTATTGTTATTATTATTGTAAGCATATATAAATTCCTGCGTTATTGTTGCTAGTCCTGTACCGTTGATCTCTTATAAATATTAGTTGAATTTACAATAATTGTGAGCCCTGCCACACTATAAAAGACGAAGCAAATTTCATGAAATGAGACAGTGTGGCTGGAGCCGTCAAGCTAGTAAGGTGAGCTCAAGAATTTTATTTTAAAGTAATAAAGCTAATGTAATGAATTAACCCGTTTGTTTTCTTGCGAGCATAGCATTAACCAGATTCCCGCGCCTAGATAATCCTACAATATTTATATATTGTATGCGCCTAGGCCGCCTTCGTCGTCACGTCGCAGTTTTCTCAGTTATCGCGCCTAGATATCCTACAATATCTATATATTGTATGCGCCTAGGCCGCGCCACCGTCGCTCGCTCGTTTCTCTGTTATCGCGCCTAGATATCCTACAATATCTATATATTGTATGCGCCTAGGCCGCGCCACCGTCGCTCGCTCGTTTCTCTGTTATCGCGCCTAGATATCCTACAATATCTATATATTGTATGCGCCTAGGCCGCGCCACCGTCGCTAGCTCGTTTCTCTGTTACCGCGCCTAGATATCCTACAATATCTATATATTGTATGCGCCTAGGCCGCGCCACCGTCGCTAGCTCGTTTCTCTGTTATCGCGCCTAGATAGTCCTACAAATTTATATATTGTATGCGCCTAGGCCGCGCCATCGTTATTACAACGTCGCAGTCGCTCTGTTTCCCGCGCCTAGAAATCCTGCAATATTTATATTGCAAGCGCCTAGGTCGCGCCGCCGTCGTGGTCACAGCAACCACTGCCGTGTCTTGCAGCACACATCGCTCCGCATCTTGCACCGCTCAGCGATTTGCGACGCTCATCGCTCTGTATCGTATATCGCTTTGCAGCCCGCCGCTTGTATCCTGTACCGCTTGCCGTTCGAACCCAGTAACGCTTTCGTATCCTGCAGCGCTCACCGCTCCGCATCTTGCACCGCTCATCGATCTGCAACGCTCATCGCTCTGTATCGTACGCCGCTCTGCAGCTCTCGCCGCTTGTATCCTGTACCGCTTGCCGTTCGAACCCAGTAACGCTCTCGTTTCCTGCAGCGCTCACCGCCCTCTATCTTGTACCGCTCATCGATCAGCACCGCACGTCGCCCTTGTACCGCTCACCGCTCTGTACCACTCACCGCACAAAACCCGCTCACACACCGATTTGCAGTAACGACGTGCCCCGCACCACAAGCCGTTACCGCGTTAAAAAAACGTCGAATAAAGAAGGCGAATCTAAGGAACTAGAGACAAGTAACAGCCCGTCTTACAAATTTCTTTGTAAGGAACTTTGGACTCGCTGAGTCACACCCCAGCTACTACAAAACTTCTTTACAATATAAAATAGAATTTCACTCTCTTTTTTTTTAAAATAAAACAAAACTATATTTTTAAATTCTTGGACACTACGTTGAATTACAATATGCTAAGCGTTTGAATTACTCGACTCAGAATGTTCCCCACAACTCTGTTCGGCTTCCTTTTATGCACCGAAATCGCTCATACGCCCTCTCGAACGTTCGATTTTCGCAGATCTCGAACGTTCTTTTTCTCGTACGAACGTTTTTCACCTCAAGTAGGGTAATTTGTTGAAGTTGGCGGCCCTGACTCGGCAGAGTTGGCAAAAATCATAGTCGTGGTAAAAGCGATTGTAAAAGAAAAATAGGGGGCGCTATTTTTCTTCTTTACAAAATATACTAAATTTTAACTTGATAGGCATAGTATTGTGCGATATATAATTTTTTAAAGGTACAATTTTTTCGAGGTATGTTGAAATTTTGGTTTATTGTGGGCGTGTCTCTTAACCCAATTTCAATACGGAACAGCGAAATTGAACTAAGAATACGTATGCAAAATTTCAATTTGATATCTCAAATATTACGACCGTGAGAGTGCCAACAAGAGACGGACACACGGACACCCGGACGGACATGTCTCAAACGATTTCTCTTTTCATGCTGATTAAGAATATATATGGTTTGTGGGGTCTCCGACGCTTCCTTCGATGTGTTGTAAGCGGATAAAAAGTGAATATACCCTCTTCCCTAAGGTGGAGGGTATAAAAATTAAAAGTTTGTTTTGTTTGGCAAAAAGCATAAATATAATAAAATGAGTACACAATTGGTTGGGAATGTTCGTTCCAGCGTTTGATGTGTCTAATAATGACTGGCACATTTTTAAAACAAAGCTGTAACAATTTTTTGTGGCAAATGAGATTACTGGTGCTGAAAAGCAAAAAGCCATTTTTATTACAACGTTGTCAGAAGAAGCCTATAAATTGTTACAAAATTTACTTTGGCCAAAGTTAATCGAAGATCCCAGTACAACGTATGTGATGTGTGTTGAAATTTTGGAACAACATTTTAAGCCAGTCACACCTGGATTTTTTGAAAGGTAAAAATTTTATAATGCTGAAAAACAACCATCTGAATCAGCAAGTGACTGGGCTGTGCGAGTTAGAGCGTTGGCGGTAAAATGCGATTTTGGTGCGCATCTCGAAAATGCGGTAAGAGACTAATTTGTTATGGGTTTGGAAAAGGGTCCAGCTCGTGACAAAATATTTTTAGAACCGGTTTCTACATCGCTAGAACGAATCATTGAAATTGTTAACAACGCTGAATGTATACGTAAAGTACATGCAGTCTGCGTAAGTGAGGTTAAAACCGAAGACTCGGCATATTTTGTTAAACACACAAAGTATGTATAGCGTTACCCGCCCAAACAACAAGAAAAGCAGCAACAACAAGAAATAATACCCGTGAAAAAATAAATTGCGTTTGCAACAACAATTATGTAAGGTATGCGGGTACGAGAATCATAAAGCAGAATCCTGTAAGTTTAAAAATTACAAATGCAACAATTGCAACAAAAGAGGTCATCTTGAGGTTATGTGTAAAAATCAAAATATAAATTTTGTAGAAAAATCAGACATGAGTTTTTTTTCAGTTTCTTCATTAAATGATGGTCCAATTAAAATTAAAATTATTTTAAATCACAAAGAGTTTTCTATGCAATTGGATACAGGATCTGAAAATAATCTATTGTCTGAAACATTTTATAATCAATATTTGTTTAATTATAAACTAAAGCCTTTTAAAGTGTTTAAAGCCTTTAAAGTGTTGAAATCTTATGTAGTAGTATTTTGTCAATGGGTGTGTGTGATGTTAATGTAACTTATGGTTCTGTAACCAAATTAATGGAATTTGTTGTAATTAAAAAGAAGGGCACCACCTCTGTTGGGTAGACAGTTTTTGAAAGCGTTTAAAATTAAAATTGGAAATCTAAATTATACGTCTAGACCCTCTGATATAGATGAAGTGAATTTAGTATAAAAATTTTCAAACTTACTTGATGGTAGCTTACTTGTTCAACAAAGGACAAGTTAGTTTGAGTTTAAAAGAAAATGTGGTTCCCAAGTTTTGTCGCCCGAGACTCTTGCCGTTTGCAATTAAAGATACACATTTTGACTACAATAGCACTAAAAAATTAACTGTTAATGCTAGTCCCGTGGGAGTAGGAGCCGCATTATCACAAGTCAATCGGTATGGTATTGAAAAACCAATAGAATTCGCGTCACGTACTCTGTCTCAAACTGAACAAAAGTATTCACAATTAGATCGCGAAGCGGTTCCTATTCTTTTTGGTGTAAAAAAATTTCACCAGTATTTATATGGCCGTAGATTTATACCGACAACAAGCCATTCCAGCATATATTTGGACCCAAGAAAGGGATTCCGTTAATGGCATCCAATAGATTACAACGTATTGCTCTGACTTTGTCAGGATACCAATCCGATGCTGTACATGTAAAATCTAAAAGTAACGTTTCAGATTATTTTTCACGTTATCCTCAAAATAATGAGTATGTTGAACATGACGATTTAAATGACGTTTATGTCACTTTTATGCAACATAGTTTTAGCGAAGAAGGGTTTCTAAATTTTGATACTATTAAAGCTTATACAGCAAATGGCGAACTGTTGAAGCAGGTTGTTTATTATGTTAGGAATGGATGGCCTAATAAATGTACTGATATAGAAGTTGAACCATTTTTCCGTAAAAAAGAGGAGTTTTCCGAAGAATTAGGTTGTTTGGGGGTATCGCGTAGTTATACCAAAACTGTTACAAGCAGATGTTATAGTTTTATAGCTACACATATGGGCATTGTCAAAATGAAATCAATGGCCCGTGAATGTTGTTGGTGGCCTACTCAAGGTAAAGATCTTGAAGCGGTCACAAAGCAGTGTGAATCTTGTCTAATGACGCGCGCTAGTCCACCGAAACAATAATTAATCCGATGCCAAGATCCGGTGAAGTGTGGTCACGTGTACATATAGATTTTTTTGGCCCGATTTGTAATCGTTGGTTTCTCATACTAATAGATAGTACAAGTAAATGAATAGAGTGTTTGGATATGGGATCTAATACAACCTGCTACGAGAAATTTTTGCGCGATTTGGGCTTCCAAAATATATAGTGTCCGGTAATGGTACAGTTTTCACGTCTAAAGATTTTAAACGTTTTGTTGAACAACTTTTATACTTAACCCTGTTTATAAATTAATTATTTTGTTATAAATTTCACTATTAATTTGAAATATATTACTAAATATTAGATAATCTAAGAATATACTTCTAAATTAGACATAAGTTTCTTTAATAGTTATAGGTCCCTGAGTTGCTGCGGATGTTGTTGTTGTTGTTGTGGTGCTCCTGCTTAGCTTTAAGATTTTAGCTTTAAGATTTTATTGTAAGTTTTTTATTTTTTATTTTTACATTTGTGAACCTCAATTAGCTGTTTATGTTAGCTATGTTCTAATTAAATGAAATAAATAAAATAAATGAAAATAATGGTATTATTCATATTACGACCCCTGTTGACAATGCATCTACGAATGGACAGGCTGAAAATGCAGTCAAAAAAACGAAGTTAAAATAATATAAAATGCGCTTAAACGAAATTTTTATTAAGTTTTAAAACAAGATTTCAATAATGTTTTATGTCGTTTCTTATTAGACTATCGAAACACTCCCCATGTGTACTGGTGTTTCGCCAGCCTATGTTATGTTTAATAAAAGACATTTACGAAATAGATTAGATATACTTAATCCATATAAACATGTTCAAATGAAAACAACACAAACAATTAAAAGATATGTAAAAAAACAACAACATAAACAAAGAAAATATTTTAAAGGATCTAGTAAAGTTATGTTTAATGTAAATGATGAAGTTATTGTTAAAGATTATTCAGTTCCAGGTAGAATTTCTTGGATCAAAGCTAGAATTGTACAAAAGCTAGGAAAGCAAACATATATTGTAAAAACTATAAAAGAACAAATTTGGAAAAGACATGCAAATCAAATTATTTTATGCTCTGTGTTAATGCTCTTTGCTGGCATCTTCACATGTTGAAGCTGTCAACGTGTCTCCAAACTCTCCTCGATCATTGGTTGTACGTCTGTATACCGAGAGGAGAGCTAGTCAGTTATTATCGAGACACTCTTTGTATAACCCGGTTCTCCTTTTTTCTCCTTTTTGTAACACGCAATTCTTGAATTTTTTTTAACCCAAAACTGAAATATATATATATAAAAATTATAAACTCTAATTATACTATTGAATACTATTGAATTTAAAAAGACATAATTAATGATCAAATAGATAAACAAAATAACGTAAATATTAATGAAAATCAAAAGGAATCTAACAAAACAACAGAAAACATAGATAAAAGACTAGAAGAACCCACAACGTCTAAAGGTATGTCTAATATTGATAAAAATATGAATATAAAACAATATAAAAATAATTTAAAAGATAAATATGAAATGAAAAATCAAATATTGGATCCACCTCGTGATAAATATATGTTACGAATAAAAAAACCAAAATCTTTAATTGTACAGGTTTTTCCCCGTAGTTGTTATGGTGTGAATATTAAAAAAAAAATTAGTAAATTATTTGGATACTACGGTTAGGAGGGGGGCATATATAATGTTATCTTCACATGTGTTCCTCGTTTATTATCGTTAAATACTTAGGTTGAAACATTTTTAACTATAAGATTTGCTTTTTGAATAAAGACATTATATAAATGAATTTGGAATAAAAGAAACATTAGCCAAAAATCCTCTCCAGAACCTGGTGGTACATCTGGAGTGGGGTCCATAACATATAAATGTTGCTTTTATTCCAAATTAATTAAAAAATGGTCCGTAAATCAAGTTTTGCCCAAAAATCTTCTCCAGAACCTGGCGGTGCGTCTGGAGTGGGACCCTCAACATTATTATGGAATTCTTAGAACATATGTATATATATATATATATCCAGAACCTGATAGTCCATCTAAAGTATTATCTCAGAATTCCATATTAATGTTGCTTTAATTTCAAATTCATTAAAAAAATGGTCCGAAAATCCAGGGTTGTCTAAAAATCTCTCCAAAAACTGGTGGTGTATCTGGAGTGAGACCCTTAGCATATTTTTTTACAATTCCTTATAAATGTAGCTTTTATTCCAAATTCATTAAAAAAATGGTCCAATAATACATTATTGGCCAAAAATCCTCACCTCCTGGTGGTGCATCTGGAGTGGTATCCACACATGTCGTTGTCAGATTTCCCTACTCTTTAAATATTGTGAAAACCTATTGTGAAAACTTAATTTCTTAATTGCCTGTGTACATGTGTGTGCAATGTTTGTATGGCAATATTATTATCAATAGTGTGTAGTGTACTATACAATTTTAATATAACTCACTGTACTACACAATTTCAGTGTAATAAATATTTAGCATTGTAAGCATTATATTTGTTAAGCGTAATAAGCATTATTTTCCTTTTTTACAATTTGTAAGTAAGTAGGTAAGTAAGTTAGTAGGTCATACTCATAAGTAAAATTAGTATATAAGTTGAACAAAATGTACAATTAGTCATCAATCAATAAAATAATCTTAAAGGTAGTTGAACATTGATTGATCTATATTATTATATCTATATTATCATATAAAATAGTTACTTACCCAGACAAAGCAAATAATTGCTACTGGATTTTGCTCTAATGGAGCAAATGTAAGTATCTATAAAAATAAACTAATAAAAAGGATACTCACCCACTCATAGCATTCCATGCTAGTGGTCTTTGCTTTCTAAGCAAATGTGAGTATTCTAAATAATCCAATATAAAACTTTTACATAACATAAAAACAAATTATAACATGGCGATCCTTTGCCTTTTACCCATAAATATAACATGGCGATCCTTTGCCTTAACCCATAAATCATTACATAAATATTACATAAATATTACATGGCGATCCTGCCGACCACGATCCTGAATGAAAATTTTTGATCCTGCCGACTACGATGAACCTGAAACAAAATTTTTGATCCTCCCGATCACGATTCTGACAAATTTTTTTGACCCTGCAAACTATGATCCTGATAAATTTTCGATCCTATCACGATACTGCCTAATTTATTGCCATAATAGAGGACACAAAATTTGAAAAAAAAAATAAAATGGCCAATATTGCTAAACAAAGCCTATGGCTAATGCCGCGAGTGACCAAACAAGTGGCCTGTTTCTCTACTTCCACGATGTGCCAGCAAGTGCAAGGCCAATTGAAGGCCAAAAGTACCCGAATTATTGAATTGCAAAAGAAGCTGAGAACTAAGATACCGTTTGCTGTAAGCCCCTGGCCCAACAACACCAACCCCACACAGGCGAAATTGGTGGACCTTCCGGCCCTGAACCCACCCGCTTCGGTGACTGGAAGCGTAAGGCGCGCGTCTCTGATTTCTAGTTTTAAGTTTGTTTAATTTTATACATTCATCCACTCGTCATTCACTCTTCTGTTTAGTATTAATATACGTAGAAAATAGAGTAGGCACCATAAATTCTAAGTGTATAATTAAATTAGAAGTTGTAAGATTTCCTTAGAAGCGACACTACATAGAAACAGTTTCAAACAAAACCAAAATAATTTAAGACAAAATGACAATAACAGACGTCAAATAAACTTTTGAATCCATCAATATTACAATACCCGGACTTTAACAAAACGTTTGTCTTAACTACAGACGCATCTGATTTTGCTCTAGGAGCAATTCTCTCCCAAGGAGAAATTGGATATGATTTACTAATTTCTTATGCCAGTACGATATTATCTAAACACGACATCAATAAATCAGTTATAGAAAAAGAATTATTGGCAATATATTGGGGAATAAAATTTTTCAGACCCTACCTGTTTGGAAGAAAATTCATAGTAGTCACTGATCACAGACCATTAATATCATTATTTACACATAATAATCCTTCATCTAGAATGACAAGGATAAGAATGGAGTTATCTGACTACGACTTTGAAATAGTATATAAAAAGGGTTCAAACAATACAAATGCTGATGCATTATCAAGAATAAAGATAGATTCAGACACTCTAAAAGATATGATACCAAGACAAATAAAAGGTGTAACCAGAGGGCAAAAATTGAAAAATATTGAGTTAACTAACGATATGAAAAATCAGAAAATCAAAAATCAGAATCAACCCCCCAGAAGTCTGATCAACTTCATATGTGGGATTGCACATCTATTTCTGACATTAATAACTTAAGAAAAATAAAATTTGAATGTATTAAAAACATTACAAGAAAAAACAATGTTAAAATACACACAGAAAGTAAAAATATAATAATAAGGTGCAGTGATAATCCTCCGAATTTAGATTCGATTATGGAGAAGCTGACATCACAATTAGAAAAATTAAAGATATTTAATGTAGCATTGAACAAGAATGATATGATATTCAAGTTCATAACTGAGAATGCTTTTAAAGAAAAATTCAACAAGTTGCAACAAAAGAAAAATAAACAAGATAGAAAAGTTCGGTTAAGACCGAAGCTTAAATACCCTCCACCTTTTGTAATTCTCTAAAAAATAAGCTCCTAATGCCATATTTATGTATTTCATGTACCTACGCAAATAGTGTTTTTTTTAAATTATAGGCGTTTGCGTTATTCAATCACGCCCATTTTTGGCACAGTGTTGGATAACAGTACCCTTTATATATATACCAAATTTCAACTTGATAGGCATAGTATTGCGCGATATATAATTTTTTTAAGATACAATTTTTTCGAGGTATGATGAGATTTTCGTTTATTGTGGGCGTGTCTCTTTACCGATTTTGCCCAATTTCAATACGGAACAGCGAAATTGAACTTAGAATACGTATGCAAAGTTTCAATTTGATATCTCAAAAATTACGACCGTGAGAGTGCCAACAACAGACGGACACACGGACACAAGGTCGGACATGCCTCAAACGATTTCTCTTTTCATGCTGATTAAGAATATATATGGTTTGTGGGGTCTCCGACGCTTCCTTCGATGTGTTGTAAACGGATGATCAAAGTGAATATACCCTCTTCCCTAAAGTGGAGGGTATAAAAAGAACAATTATTAAATATTATATTATATAAAGACCTTCAGAGAATAACAGATAAAGTGATACAATATAAATTAATTGACGAATTTCATAACAGTCCACTAGGAGGACATTTAGGTATCAGAAAAACTTTTTTAAAATTAAAACAAAGATATGTCTGGAAAAACATGAACAAAATGGTCAAAAAATTTGTTAACAACTGTACAAATTGTCAAGAAAATAAACAGATACGACATACTAAAGAACCACAAACTATTACTGTAACACCAAACAGCAATTTCGAAGTAGTTGAGATAGATACAGTAGGACCCCTAAGGATTTCAAATGGATTCAGGTATATTCTAACGATGCAATGCGCACTAACAAAATATGTAATCGCATTTTCAATACCTAGTAAAGACGCAAAAACAATCTCTCAAGCAATTGTCGAACAACTTATTCTAAAATATGGTCACTTTAAAGTCTTAAAATCCGATAGAGGTACAGAGTTTACAAATGAACTTCTAACAAGCTAGAAAAGTTCGGTTAGGACCGAAGCTTAAATACCCTTCACCTTTAATGGTCCTCTAAAAAATAAGTTCCTATTGCCATATTTATGTATTTCATGTACTTAGGCAAATAGGGTTTTTTTTTAAATTATAGGCGTTTGCGTTATTAAATCACGCCCATTTTTAGCACCGTGTTGAATAACGGTACCACTTATATTTATACCAAATTTCAACTTGATAGGCATAGTATTGTGCGATATATAATTTTTTAAAGATACAATTTTTTCGAGGTATGATGAGATTTTCGTTTATTGTGGGCGTGTCTGTTAACCAATTTTGCCCAATTTCAATAAGGAACAGCGAAATTGAACTTAGAATACGTATGCAAAGTTTCAATTTGATATCTCAAAAATTACGACCGTGAGAGTGCCAACAACAGACGGACACACGGACACACGGACGGACATGTCTCAAACAATTTCTCTTTTCATCCTGATTAAGAATATATATGGTTTGTGGGGTCTCCGACGTTTCCTTCGATGTGTTGTAAACGGATGATCAAAGTGAATATACCCTCTTCCCTAAGGTGGAGGGTATAAAAACGCAAACGTACTTTAAACAGTAACATTAAAGACAGCACCCCTTTAAATTTAAATATAGGTGATTTTTTTTTATTAAGGAATAGGAATAGAAGAAAATATCAAAAACCATACGTAGGACCTTATAAAATAATATCTAAGAATGGAGTAAATTCAGTTATAGAAATTAATAATTTACTTAAAGAAGTACACAATAATGAGTTGAAACCGTATAAAACAAATTAATCTTATACATAATGTAAAATGAACACACAAAATTTTTTTTTCTTTCTATGTAAAAAAAAATTTTTTTTTTTTAGGATAAGGGTGTAGTGTACTATACAATTTTAATATAACTCACTGTACTACACAATTTCAGTGTAATAAATATTTAGCATTGTAAGCATTATATTTGTTAAGCGTAATAAGCATTATTTTCCTTTTTTACAATTTGTAAGTAAGTAGGTAAGTAAGTTAGTAGGTCATACTCATAAGTAAAATTAGTATATAAGTTGAACAAAATGTACAATTAGTCATCCATCAATAAAATAATCTTAAAGGTAGTTGAACATTGATTGATCTATATAATATCATATAAAATAGTTACTTACCCAGACAAAGCAAATAATTGCTACTGGATTTTGCTCTAATGGAGCAAATGTAAGTATCTATAAAAATAAACTAATAAAAAGGATACTCACCCACTCATAGCATTCCATGCTAGTGGTCTTTGCTTTCTAAGCAAATGTGAGTATTCTAAATAATCCAATATAAAACTTTTACATAACATAAAAACAAATTATAACATGGCGATCCTTTGCTTTTTACCCATAAATATAACATGGCGATCCTTTGCCTTAACCCATAAATCATTACATAAATATTACAAGTGGGTATAAAAAGGAGTTATAGTAACATAATACAATAGTTGGACATATGGTCTCGGGAAGTTTTTTGTAGATATTGATATATTCTACATATTTTTTTTGTTTTAACATCAATACTTTCCGCAGCGTATACGATGAAAGATTTTTATGACAAATTTATTTACACCTTGGGTTAGTAATAATAGGAATATCCAGGGATCCCCGACATTTTTTGGCAATAAATATAGCCTATGTTACTCAGTGATAATGTAGCTTTCTAATAGCGAAAATAGTTTTTGAGTTTACTCGTTAAATACAAAAATACAAAAATCCAAATCTTTCCTCTTTATAATATTAATATAGATAAGTCATGCACAATTTATTTAAAACAAGATAGAAAAGTTCGGTTAAGACCGAAGCTTAAATACCCTCCACCTTTTGTAATTCCCTAAAAAATAAGCTCCTATTGCCATATTTATGTATATGACTGTTTCATGTACTTACGCAAATAGTGTTTATTTTAAATTATAGGCGTTTGCGTTATTCAATCACGCCCATTTTTGGCACAGTATTGGATAATGGTACACATTATATATATACCAAATTTCAACTTGATAGACATAGTATTGTGCGATATATAATATTTTAAAGGTACAATTTTTTCGAGGTATGATGAGATTTTCGTTTATTGTGGGCGTGTCTCTTTACCGATTTTGCCCAATTTCAATACGGAACAGCGAAATTGAACTAAGAATACGTATGCAAAGTTTCAATTTGATATTTCAAAAATTACGACCGTGAGAGTGCCAACAACAGACGGACACACGGACACACGGTCACACGGACGGACATGTCTCAAACGATTTCTCTTTTCATGCTGATTAAGAATATATATGGTTTGTGGGGTCTCCGATGCTTCCTTCGATGTGTTGTAAACGGATGATCAAAATGAATATACCCTCTTCTCTAAGGTGGAGGGTATAAAAAAGAAACAAAACAAGATAGAAAAGTTCGGTTAAGACCGAAGCTTAAATACCCTCCACCTTTTGTAATTCTCTAAAAAATAAGCTCCTATTGCCATATTTATGTATTTCATGTACTTACGCAAATAGTGTTTTTTTTAAATTATAGGCGTTTGCGTTATTCAATCACGCCCATTTTTGGCACAGTGTTGGATAACGGTACCCTTTATATATATACCAAATTTCAACTTGATAGACATAGTATTGTGCGATATATAATTTTTTAAAGATACAATTTTTTCGAGGTATGATGAGATTTTCGTTTATTGTGGGCGTGTCTCTTAATTGATTTTGTCCAATTTTAATACGGAACAGCGAAATTGAACTAAGAATACGTATGCAAAGTTTCAATTTGATATCTCAAAAATTACGACCGTGAGAGTGCCAACAACAGACGGACACACGGTCACACGGACACACGGACACACGGACGGACATGTCTCAAACGATTTCTCTTTTCATGATGATTAAGAATATATATGGTTTGTGGGGTCTCCGACGCTTCCTTCGATGTGTTGTAAACGGATAAAAAGTGAATATACCCTCTTCCCTAAGGTGGAGGGTATAAAAAAAAAGAAATAAATTTTTCTCTTTTTAAATAATTTATTGGTTTCACTTTGTGTTTCGTTTCATTACCGCTGAACTGAATAATATCAATTGTTTAGTTTAGTTATAAAATTACCAAACATTGAAGCGAATGAAAAAAAAAGGTCTTCTCAGAGCTACTTATAAATTATTTTATTCAAACTTGACTTATAATCTCAGTTTATTCTTATTTTTTCAAATTTGAAAAAGAAACTCTTTGAAAAAGAAATAATATGCCTAGAAAGAGATCGCAACTATCTACACGTAGTTCCCAAGCAAGAATAGCAAAACTACGTCGTATTGAGGAATCTTTCTCTGAAAATTCAGATCGTCTCGCAAATATGAGATAGTACGTGTCGCAATCGCGGGCCAAAGAATCTAGCGCCGAACGTTCTATTCGTCTTGTAGAACAAAATGCAAGATTGTCGCAGCTAGACGTAGGACAGTCGGGCGCCGAGCGCTCGCAGGGTCTTGCTGAAGTCGCGAACGCGTGCACGAGAATCCAGCGCTGAACACTCGTAGCGGCTTATGGCACAGAGAGATAAACAACGGTCATTAACAACTAGGGCGCGCAATAGAATTTTAGCTCATAGTAATAGATCGATCCTCAAATTGATTACGCTCATCCAAGTCGGAGCAATGAATAAGATTTTTCCCAAATGCTTTGCTAAAAAATGGATTGATGAAGCGAAAGGTATGTGCTGCGCGTCTGGAAAAGTAATGCTTCCAAACATTGAAGAGCCACCAGAATCAATAAAAAGTCTTTTGACATACATTATCTGCGCATTTTTTTATTTAAGTTTTCTTTCGCAATGATTTATTGATAATGATTAATTATAATGTACTGTACATAACAAAGAAAGGTTTGGTACTTTGCCTTCGGCTGTGTGTAATTAAATGAGTTAACTATGTTTATCTTGCATTGCTTTGGGTCTTGGCTAAGCGTAATGATGTGCGAGTTGTGTCTTTGCTAAGTTCAAGTGTAAATAGTGCAGACGATTCTCTTGCTTAAGTATTAGCTAAGGTTAGTTAGCAAGGGCTCAGCCTGTGTTAAAACCTTGTTTGAGATTAAGGGTTTAAGTCGACTCGTATGTCACCTAAATTGTTTGTTAAGGGCTTAATATGTTTTAGCTTGCCTAATGAAATGTTCCTAGCTATTTTTACTCTCTACCTATGCTTTGCCTGATTTAGTATACCTATCTGTGTTAGAAAGGAATTTCACTCTTGTGCCTATTCTTTGCTTGATTTAGTATACCTAGCTGTGTTTGAGAGGAATTTCACTCTCGTGCCTTTTTTCCCTACGGTGATCTGACTACCTACCTCTCAGCCCTAAGACTCGCTACTTTCCTATGCGGTGATCGGCTTTTTATAGGCCAGTGGCTGAGCTTTTGCTTGTTGTTTACAAGAGCTTTGTTGAAAGTTTTCACCAATTACAGCTGATCTTAGCTATTAGTGTGTAGAGTTGCCTATGACAGAGTTACTTAATAAAAAGGTAAACAAGCATCAAGGAATGCAATGTATGCAATAACAAAGAAAAATAAACTTAGCATATATGTAATAATGATTTATAAAGAAAAACAATAGTTCACAATAATTCAAAAACGATTTCAAAAATAACTAAGCATAACAATTCAAAGAATTCAAAACTAAGCATAACAATTAATAACAATTCAAGAAACATTTTATAAAGAGAGAAAAGGGAAAAGAAAAAAATACTAAGGATAATTTGTGTGATAAATATTTTATTTCGCGAAAAATTTCCTCATCACACTACCTCCCCCCTTCGGTAAGGATTACGATTTCGCCATTTCTCCTTATTGTCGCCCGGTATGTTTCCCCTTGGATCGTATAATATCTCATTACTCGCACTCGTGCTGGCAATTGAGCATAATCCTCAAGGAGGCGTGTCTCTAAATTCATATGAACTTCGGTTGGTGCAGTTGTTTTATAGATGCATTTTACTCCAGTACGAAGGCTTGGCAGTTGGGTTTTGGCCTCCTGGAGTACCCCGGCGGTGTCCATGATTCAACGGTTGCTGTTTGACACAGCTGGAACGGGTTAGACACCGACGACGGTTGTAGGTGATCAGTCACTGGCGTCTACTTACACTGCCCAGATCGCTCGTAAGTAGGACTTGGCGGTTGGAGGTCCCGTCGACGTCTGGAACAACCCGGAGGTGTCTGGTTGTTGATATTCAGTACGGCCTGAACGGACTAAGCATTGGTCGTGGCTGTTGATGATTAAATACCGGTATATGTTCACGGCGTTTACGATGTGTGTCTGTAGAACTTGGCGGTTGAGGGCTTGGTTGTCGTCTTCTGGGGAGGTGTCCATGGTTTGATTGTTGCTATTCGGCACGGCTGGAATGGACTAAACGTAACTCGTGTCAACGTATGCTTACGAAGTGGCTGAGAAGTAGTCTTATTGCTTGGCTGAATACTGGGTTGCTTGTTCTTTGCGGGAACGTCACACGGTTGAGTTTGGACTCTCACATCTTGTATTTTGGCTCGTGTAGGTTGGTATTCATTTGTCGGAGTGACTATTTTGTTTATTTGGTCGAGCAAGCGTGATAAATCTGCCGGACTGGATGACTGCTGGGTAGTTTGCGTAGCTTCTTCTTTGGTTAGATTGCTTTGTAGCAATCTCATAGATTTGTTCGGTCGGTTGTGGTAATGATTTTGGTATGTGTGGTACATCATCATCACACACTGTGTCCCTGCTGATCGTTAGGATATATATATAATCTATAGGCGTGTTGCCTATCAGGACTGCGGCTGAGATCTTGTTGTCATTGAAAGATAACGGTAGTGGGTTTTCTTGAGTTTGTAATCTGCATCCTCGTTCCGGTGGCGTTTGTCGGCTTTGTTGGTGAGCAGCCTGTGATGTCGTTGGTTTTTGTCTACAGCAATCACGGGTGCTAACCCCTATTGCACCACACACCCAGCAAAATAAACGGCTTGTATTCTGGCATGATGCATGTGTATGCCCTTGGTTGCCGCACCTACGGCAGGCGGTATTTTGCTACCTGGCCCACCAAACAAACAACAAAATTGTAAACAAATTGGTTGACTTGGTTGCCCGACGTTCTTGACCTGGGGCCCTGTGTTATGCTTTTTATTTTGTCGCCCAATTCAAGTAACTCGGGTAGAGATACAAAATCACGTCTGCGGATATACCAACAATAATCCGGCAGTGCATTATTGTAAATTCTTGACAATTTCTTTTCCTTGGTCATTTCTGAGTAACGCATTAACTCTTGTAATGCGAGGGAATAATCTTGGAAGGGCTCATTAGGCCGTTGGGTGTGTAAAGAAGTTTTGTCGTAGCTGGGGTATGACTCAGCGAGTCCAAGGTTCCTTTACAAAGAAATTTGTAAGACGGGCTGTTTCTTGTCTCTTATTCTTAGATTCGCCTTCTTTATTCGACGTTTTTTTAACGCGGTAACGGCATGTGGTGCGGGGCACGGCGTTACTGCAAATCGGTGTGTGAGCGGGTTTTGTGTGGTGAGTGATACAGAGTGGTGAGCGGTACAAAAAGCGACGTGCGGTACTGGTCGATGAGCGGTTAGATACAGAGCGGTGAGCGCTGCAAGACACGAGACCGTTACTGGGTTTAAACGGCAAGCGGTACAGTATACAAGCGGCGAGAGCTGCAGAGCGGCGTACGATACAGAGCGATGAGCGTTGCAGATCGATGAGCGGTGCAAGATGCGGAGCGGTGTGCGCTGCAGGATACGAGAGCGTTACTGAGTTCGAACGGCAAGCGGTACAGGATACAAGCGGCGAGATCTGCAGAGCGGCGTACGATACAGAGCGATAAGCGTCGCAAATTGATGAGCGGTACAAGATACAGAGCGGTGTGCGCTGTAGGATACGAGAGCGTTCTGGGTTTAAACGGCAAGCGGTACAGGATACAAGCGGCGAGAGCTGCAGAGCGGCGTACGATACAGAGCGATGAGCGTTGCAGATCGATGAGCGGTGCAAGATGCGGAGCGGTGTGCGCTGCAGGATACGAGAGCGTTACTGAGTTCGAACGGCAAGCGGTACAGGATACAAGCGGCGAGATCTGCAGAGCGGCGTACGATACAGAGCGATAAGCGTCGCAAATTGATGAGCGGTACAAGATACAGAGCGGTGTGCGCTGTAGGATACGAGAGCGTTCTGGGTTTAAACGGCAAGCGGTACAGGATACAAATGACGAGAGCTGCAGAGCGGCGTACGATACAGAGCGATGAGCGTCGCAAATTGCTGAGCGGTGCAAGATGCGGAGCGATGTGTGCTGCAAGACACGGCCGTGGTTATTGTGACCACGACGGCGGCGCGACCTAGGCGCTTGCAATATAAATATTGCAGGATTTCTAGGCGCGGGGAACAGAGAGACTGCGACGTTGTAATAACGATGGCGCGGCCTAGGCGCATACAATATATCAATATTGTAGGATTTCTAGGCGCGGAAAACAGAGCGACTGCGACGCTGTAAAACGATGGCGCGGCCTAGGCGCATACAATATATAAATATTGTAGGATTATCTAGGCGCGATAACAAAACTGCGACGTGACGACGATGGCGCGGCCTAGGCGCATACAATATATAGATATTGCAGGATATCTAGACGCGGTAACAGAGAAACGAGCTAGCGACGGTGGCGCGGCCTAGGCGCATACAATATATAGATATTTTAGGATATCTAGGCGCGATAACAGAGAAACTGCGGCGATGTAGCGACGTTGGCGCGGCCTAGGCGCATACAATATGTAAATATTGTAGGATATCTAGGCGCGGGGACAGAGAGATGAGCGAAGCGACGGTGGCGCGGCCTAGGCGCATACAATATATAGATATTGTAGGATATCTAGGCGCGATAACTGAGAAAACTGCGACGTGACGACGATGGCGGCCTAGGCGCATACAATATATAAATATTGTAGGATTATCTAGGCGCGGGAATCTGGTTAATGCTATGCTCGCAAGAAAACAAACGGGTTAATTCATTACATTAGCTTTATTACTTTAAAATAAAATTCTTGAGCTCACCTTACTAGCTTGACGGCTCCAGCCACACTGTCTCATTTCATGAAATTTGCTTCGTCTTTTATAGTGTGGCAGGGCTCACAATTATTGTAAATTTAACTAATATTTATAAGAGATCAACGGTACAGGACTAGCAACAATAACGCAGGAATTTATATATGCTTACAATAATAATAACAATAATGCAAGAATTCATATATGCTTACTAGATATCAACGGTACTTATGTTTCAAGAATTAGAAATAACAAAGCAAGAGTTCATATATAATAACAACAATGCAAGAGTTCGTATATGCTTACTAAATGACCAACGGTATTATGCTTCTAAAAATAGCAATAAAGCAAGAGTTCATATATAATAATAACAATGCAAGAGTTCGTATTTGCTTACTAAATGATCAACGGTATTTCAACTACGCTTCCAATTTTAAATAAATGATTCAGAGTATGTATTTGACAATAGGTTTTTTTCCCTTTTGATTGCAAAATAATGGAGGAAATATTTGGTGTGTTTGGTGATACATATATGTTGGAACAGAATGTGTGGCGCAAAACGAAAGGTAGTGACTTTGCGCCTTACACTACTCCCTCCCCTCGCGGATAAAGATTTCGCCGTTTGCCTTGCGGGTTATTGTATAACGTCGGTTCCCAATGAAGTATTGGCAGCGGCGTCGCTGGCGTGTTTCTGTGTTTTGCATGTCTGAGCGTTTGCTGAGGTATGCTTCCAGTTTCTCTCTATCATTTGGAGTCACCTTCGAATCATAAATGTAGGTTGGTTTGTTCGCGTGAACCTTTGTAGTCCCTTTTGTGTACTGAGGTGGTGGATGGTACAGATCCGCTATTGTCCGGGTGGACGCTGTGGGTTGGGTGGACATCTGGTATAGGATTGGGAAACCCATGCTGTACCCCTTATAATGTTGGACATCGACATGTGCGTTGTGAGAGATCATATGGCTGGTATTCGGTTTGGCCCTCTTTGGTACGCATGACCTTGCGGAACTGGTACTGCTGGTACTCCATGGACTTGGCAATACCCCTATTGGACCACTATCGATTTCGGAAAACAATGGACTATGGCCACTACTCTGTTGGGGTGTTTGTGCTTTGTTCGTTTTTATACCCTTTGAGGTGCTCGGTCTTTCTTTGACCATTTCTATATTGCAGGTTTGTGTGCTGACTTCCCTGGTGAGCGGTTTTTGGCGGGTTCGTATCTGGGTAAACATTTCGCCGGCAGGGCGTTGTTGGTTCACCTTGTACTGCTGGCAGATTTTGCAACTAAGAACATACTTTCGTATATCTCTAAACATGCCTGGCCAGTAGTATCTACCTGTGATGCGAGAGGTTGTTTTGCGAATTCCTAAATGACCTGAGGTTGGGTTGTTGTGGTTTTCGATTATTACTCTCTTTCGGTTGTGAGTGGGTACACATAGCTTCCAATTCTGTCCTTCTATATCTCTGTATTGCGTCGGGAAGTGGCGGTAGAGTTGGTCATTGGCTATAGTGTAGTCCGCATATTTTTCCGGATACTTTATCACTTTGTAAAGACGACTTTCTATCCTCTTAGCTGGGGTAGGCCAGCGGCTCAAGGTTCGCCCAACAGTAGAATTTATTTTTGTTGGGACCACGACGCTTACTGTGATAACTCTGTGTGACTAAGGGCTGGCAAATGCGGCACCTTCGTCAAACACAGATCTTGGTCAGTGGATCTACTCGGCAAGCGTCCCTACGGACATTCCTATCGGATATCTTGCGTCGTAGAGGGTCAGAGAGTCTCAAGGTGGGTTTCTCCTTGTTGAGGGGGGAAAAGTAAAAAAAAAAATTGTGTTGACTCACCTCGTTTGGGTACCCAGATTTAATTACGGCAGTAATAAATTAGAATATTTACTTAAATAATCTTTCACAATATTTCTTCACTACACAATTGGTTTTGATTTTTTTCTTGATTTTTATTTAAAAAGGAATAGGAACAATTTTGTACAATGGTTGTATAGCAACTGACTTCAATATCTTCTTTTCACTACCATCCAACCCTTAGTTCTCCTCGGCTCTCTCCTCGTTCCCTCTCTCGTCAGAGAGAAGAAAGAAAAGAAAAGAGAAAGAAAAATGTTGACAGAGAAGAAGGGGATGTCATACAAGAAAATATATAGTAAGCACGGTGGAGGGCGAAAGTATGTAGATAGTTTCGTCCTCACACTCCATCCCCTCCTCGGGAAGGCACATGTTTCAGCACGAAACACCCTTTCCGTGTTAGCGTTAGCCGGTAGCGCCGATCCTCGAAAAACACCAGGCGTTCGCAACGTGGCTTAATATGACGGCGTTCCCACATTGCACGTGCGATTGGCAGCGCGGTTTCGATCACCTCGTCAGGTAACCCAGGTGCGTAGATACGGTCGACGATGTCGTCCCGCACCTCATTGTAGACAGGCACTTCCCGTTCCCTTACAAGTCTTGGATTCATTCGGCTGGTCGACGGCTGCGGTTCCTCGTCCTCCTCAACTTCCATGCTATATGGCTGTGTCTCGACACCAGCCCTGGCGGCCCCGTTCGGCGCGCTTCGACGATCGTCAGAAATTTGTTCGGGACTTGGCGGCCTCGGTTCACTGATATCCTCGATCGTTACGCCGTAGTTCTGTTCGGTCGGTGTTTCATCATCTGGTGTGGTGACTATTGGTTTATCCGGGCGCCTCAAGATGTCATATTCATCTGGTATGACTAACATTAATTTGATAGTCCTCTGGTATATGGTAGCGTTTGGGGTCTTATCAACCTGCACCGGGTCACCAGTAATGCGAATGTACGGCCTGTCGTCGGCTCGTGCACTGCCTCCAGCTGGTCCCTCACTTGTGTTTTCGGTGGGGATTTCATCCTCACTAGCATCCTCCATACGCGGATCTCGTGACTGTGCTCCGTTAGAATCATCATCACTTATCTCAATCGTCTCTGCAGGTGGTGATTCAGGGGTCCTGTAATTCCAGTAAAATGGGTTCCGCCTGCGCGGATCGTTGGGCGGCCAAAAGAATCCGGCTCGTCCACGTCCTGTCATATTGTACTGCGAAGATACGAAGAATAAGACATTAGTTAATTATGTTAGGTGGTCAATAGAGTCTAAGAAGACAAAACTATATTCATTCGAAACGTTTTAAATCACTGACATGAGAAGTTTTGACGCTGTTATTACAGCGATCTTTGATGACGTAAATGACTTTGGACTTAGCTTCAACGACCTCAAAAGGACCTATATATTTCGGTGCTAGCTTGGCGGCATACTGGTCGGTAGCCTTTGACAACGTATGATTCCGCATTAGGACTAACTCTCCAATTCTAGGCTCCCAAGCGCGTCGACGTAAGTTGTAATGCCTACGTTGATCCTGTGATGCCTTTTCTAGGTTTTGACGTACGATTTTAAATATTCCCTGTAGTTCCTGGGCCCTTTGAGTCGGCGTGTTATGAGAATGGGGTATTCCAACGATATTGACCTCGTCATACAGTGACTTCGGTAATCTTGGTTCACGACCTTGTGTTAGATAGGCAGGTGAAAATCCTGTTGTGTCGGATTGTGCCGTGTTGATTGCTAATGAAATTTCTGGGAGTAAGTCATCCCAGCGATTGTGCTGATTTCGACAAGTCTGGGCAATGATCGTTTTAATTGTTCGGTTGACACGTTCCGTTGGATTCTCCTGAGGTGTATATGGCGCTGTGAATTGATGAAGAACGCCTAATTCGTCAAGAAACTTTCGAAAGTTCCGACTGGCGAACTGCGTTCCGTTGTCGCTTAGAAGCACTTTCGGCATTCCAAAACGAGCAAGTATTCGTTCTCGGAAAGCCTTGATTAACCCATCGCTAGTAGCATTTCTCATGGGTATAAGTTCGACCCATTTTGAGAATTGGTCAAAGAAAACGAGTAACATAATGTTTCCGTGCTTTGAGCGAGGAAGTGGACCTATAAAATCGGCGCACAGCGTTGACCATGGCTCCTTCGGAATATGCGTGAGCATTTCTCCGGCAGGGCGTTGTTGGACTGCTTTATACTGCTGGCATGATTCGCACTTGCGGACATAGCGGCTAACATCGCGAAACATTCCAGGCCAGTAGTATCTTTGGCAAAGTCTGCGGATGGTCTTTCGTATACCTAAATGTCCAGCGGTTGGAGCGTCATGGTTTTCTTTGAGCACGCGTTCCCTCAGCGGTGAAGCGACACAAAGTTTCCACGCTTGTGAATCCTCATCCTCTAGTGATCGTGGGAGATGTCGGTATAATTGTTCTCCGATGAGTTGGTATTCGGGGTATTTAGCTGGATTCGCTAGAACCTCTTCCTTCTTTCGTTTTAGCCAGGCGCATTCCGTATCTGGTCTTTCGTCACAGATAGCCCTCTGACATGTTTCGACCGGTTGTCTAGAGAGTGCATCTGCGACGACGTTGAATTTTCCTTTGCGATACTGGACGTTGAAATTATACTGCTGCAGCTCCAAAGCCCAGCGCGCTAATCGACCCGTAGGATTATCTAGAGCATTTAGCCATTTAAGTGACAAATGATCCGTTAATACGGTGAAGTGATACCCCTCTAAGTAGTGACGCATCTTTCGGATGCCCCATACTACGGCTAGGCATTCCTTTTCCGTAGTTGAATAATTTCTTTCTGCTGATATCAGGTGCCGGCTGGCGTAAGCAATTACTCTTTCCTGGTTGTCTTGAACTTGGGTGAGAACTACTCCTAAACCATTTTCGCTAGCGTCGGTTTGTAAAGTAAACTCGGTACTGAAATCTGGACAGGCTAGTATGGGAGACTCTGTGAGTCGGTGCTTGAGTAACTCAAATGCTGTCTGCTGTTCTTCGGTCCACTTGAAGTGTTTACCTTTCTTCAACAGTGCAGTTAGAGGTGACGATATCTCGGCGAACTCAGGGACGAAACGTCGGTACCATGATGCCATTCCCAAAAAGCGTCTCACTTCTTTCACGTTTTGAGGTGGTTTCAGATCCGAAATCGCTCGCGTTTTATCCGGATCTGTGCATATACCTTCCTCACAAATGACATGTCCAAGATATTTTATTGTTTTCTTAAAGAATTCACATTTCTCTGGATTCAAACGTAGATTAGCAGCTCTTAGGCGATTAAAAACTTCTTCGAGATGGTGTAGATGTTCATCAAGTGTTTTGCTAATCACGATGATATCGTCGAGGTAAGCGAATGCATGTGGCTCCATTTCGGGCCCAATGACAGTGTCGAGTAACCTCTGAAATGTAGCTGGGGCAGAGTGCAGGCCGAACGGCATGACTCGCCATTGATATAGTCCTCGTCCCGGTACGGTGAAAGCCGTGTATTGTTTGCTAGATTCGGCAAGTGGCACTTGCCAATAGCCATCACGTAGATCCAGTGTGCTAATAAATTTCGCTTCTCGTAACCTGTCCAGAATAGCTGATATTTTCGGCAATGGGTATGCGTCTGGGCTTGACCTACTGTTTAGGTGTCTGAAGTCCATGCACAATCTCCATTTTCCGTTTTTCTTCCGTGCCAGGGTGATCGGTGAATTGTATGGGCTGTGGGAACGCTCTATGCAACCATTGGTAATAAGTTTGTTGATCTCCGTATCGATGATGGCTTGCATAGCCGGGTTCCTGGTGGCATAACGGAATTTAAACGGTCTATCATCTTTAACGCGAATTGTGTGCTCTAAACGGGCGGTGGTGCCATGTACGTCATTAAATTTCTGCAGCTGGTTTTCGAGGAAAACATAAACTCGTGGTGCATCTAGGGCTGAAATGTCATGTAGGTCGATCTTTGGTTTAATTATATCTTGTTCGACAGGTGCTATGCTGTCGTTCACGTCAGTATCGCTCGGCGGACTATATTGTTGTGGTACTTGATTGGGTTCTGTTGGTTTTTCTTGAGCTTTAGTTGATGCATCGTTGTGCTCTTGGGGTCGTCCTATTTCATGAATCGATGTATCTTGAGTTTGGACGATTGCGATTTTGTGAGATTCCGTGGCAGGGGAATCATACCACGCGGAATGTCCTGCACAATGCAAAAGCGCTCCAAACTCTCGTAAAAAACTGTATCCAAGAACCACGTCTTCGGTAGTCCCTGGCATAACGTCGAATCTCATCATACGAGTTTTGAGTCCGAAACGTGTTGAACAATTTAGTGACTGCGTTGCGTTTCTCCGGGACCCATCGGCTAAAATTATATTTGCCCTACGTGGAATAATTTTGCAACGATGTTTCAGCGAATCAGCGAATCTTTCGGACACGAAGCACTGAGTTGCACCCGTGTCTACCGTGGCAGTGACGGTGCGATCTTCAATAATTACCCGTGCAGCTAAGCGGTTGTCTTCAAACATTAAGTCGGTATCGGTTGACGATTCTGGGATCTCCGTGTTGTTGTTGGGTTGTATTTCCATGTTTCTTATTTCTGGCTGTGTCGGTGAGTTTTGTTTCATTGCCGCTTGTTGATTTGTTGCTGTTGTTACTGGGGAGGGGCTCGCTGCTGCGTCGAGTTCACTTGCCCTCCGGACCGGTGAACTCTCTGCTCGTTTCCCGATCTCCTGTTCCTGTCGCAACACTCGATGGTTTTAATGCCTCTACGACCGCAGCGCCAACAAAAAAGATAGGTAGCGTTTTGGCATTCCGAGCGTCTATGTCCATCTTGACCACATTTTCGGCATGCCGTAGAGACGTTGATCGGGTTTGTATTAATCGTGTTTATAGGTGGACGAAGTTGTTCTTGGGACGATCTTGAACTACTGCATTCGTGCGGTGAATTCAAACCACTGTTTCTTACATCAATCCCTCGTGCGGTGCGGTAATGTTCTCGTTGAGGCGGTGGGCGACTTTGTTCAGCTATTACTCGGTGATAGTCACGATGTGGTGCGGTTGGTCTAGATATCCCTTCAAAATCATCCGCTAGTTCCAGTAATTCGTCAAGGTTAATGAAATCCCTCCGTTTGACGTAATATAAATATTCGGGCTGTGCATTCGTATAGATCCTTTCCAATTTCTGCCTTTCGGTCATACTGGTTGGTTTCATTAGTGCTTGTAGACTTAACACATAGTCTTTAAAACTTTCACGCGGTCGCTGTGTTCGTTTCCGGATCTCGTCGTCCAAGCGTTCGAAATACTTATGGGGCAGGAAAAACTTAAGGAAGTCCTGACGGAACTCTGCCCAAGTTGTCCATCGTCGATTATTGTTGCAATACCATGTGAGAGCCTTATCACGCAACATTTCGACCATAGTATTTGGTAATTTATTTACGTCGACACCGTATGCCTCCGCTAAAGTTTCCACCCGTTCGATAAAATTTAGTGGTTCCTTTTGTCCAGTGTAATTGAGACCCCATTTACGCACAGTCTCAATAACTGGTTTCGACTCGCATGTGACGGTCGGTACATTCGGTCGGTATGCGCCAATTGGTTCGGCACCCGGCAAAACTGTCGTTTGCACTGGGCCTACGTTTTCACGTCCGTGAGTATGACTACTATAAATGTCGATGTTATCTTGACGTGCTTCCAGTAAGGTATACTGAGTAGTTTGGCTTTGGGTAGTTCGGACTGGAAAAGTGACAGGTATTTCTACGCTTTTCTGTGAAACTTTGTCTTCATTTTCCTCGTGTACGCGTATATCCGGTATGGACGGCGGAGGTATTGGCGAAACGTTTGTGCTTGTCCTTTCGTATGTGATTCGGATTACCATTAGGCGTTCTTGCTCCTCTGGCTCATGACCTTCTTGAAGATAAAATATGATGAACCTTTTGCGTAACTCTTGTACCGTTCCCGTTGGATCTAGACCGAATTCGATTAAATATTCGATTAAATCCTCCTTATGGATGTGGTATATCCACGAAGTTCATGTTTTCTTTGTTTTTTTTTTTTTTTTTTTTTTTTTTTTTTTTTTTTTTTAGTTAGAATTTTAGTTATAATGTTCTAGTTTAAGTCGAAATGTTCTAGTTGTTTTGTTGTTTCTCGTTTCTTTTTTGCTTATAAAAAAAAAACTTTCTCTCTTACGATATAGAGTGCGTTATGTTAATTCTCTCTGTTGTCTCTCTTACGATATTAAATATCCCTTACGCTTGCTCAAATGAGTTTCTTTTATGTTATTGTTCGTTGGTATTTCTTGTATGTACTCAACGTTTTTTTTTTTTTTTTCTCTCTTGTTTTACATATGTTTGTATGATAACGTGAGAGCGAAAGAAGGTTTCGTTACTTAGGTATATGCGCAGTTACATCGAAATATGTGCGTAGACAATTAGCAGAGGAATGTGTGTATAATGGTTCAGTGGTATGCTTACGCTGTTGTTGTTTTTCTTTTTTTTTTCTTAAAACTTAAGCATAACGGTACCCAAAAGAATGTGTATACTCTTGTTTGCGTATATATATAAAATTTTGTCTTTTTGATTTTGTGATGTCCCGTTAGGACTCGTTTGCCTCGTTTGGCGTTCAAGGTTATTATCACGTTTTGTAATTTGTTCGTTTAAATAATTTTACATATTTTCTCGTTTGGGTAAGTACAAATTTGTAACAATACTGAGACTGAGGTATTGATCGTGGTCCCTGCTCGGGCGCCAACTGTAAAGACGACTTTCTATCCTCTTAGCTGGGGTAGGCCAGCGGCTCAAGGTTCGCCCAACAGTAGAATTTATTTTTGTTGGGACCACGACGCTTACTGTGATAACTCTGTGTGACTAAGGGCTGGCAAATGCGGCACCTTCGTCAAACACAGATCTTGGTCAGTGGATCTACTCGGCAAGCGTCCCTACGGACATTCCTATCGGATATCTTGCGTCGTAGAGGGTCAGAGAGTCTCAAGGTGGGTTTCTCCTTGTTGAGGGGGGAAAAGTAAAAAAAAAATTGTGTTGACTCACCTCGTTTGGGTACCCAGATTTAATTACGGCAGTAATAAATTAGAATATTTACTTAAATAATCTTTCACAATATTTCTTCACTACACAATTGGTTTTGATTTTTTTCTTGATTTTTATTTAAAAAGGAATAGGAACAATTTTGTAGAATGGTTGTATAGCAACTGACTTCAATATCTTCTTTTCACTACCATCCAACCCTTAGTTCTCCTCGGCTCTCTCCTCGTTCCCTCTCTCGTCAGAGAGAAGAAAGAAAAGAAAAGAGAAAGAAAAATGTTGACAGAGAAGAAGGGGATGTCATACAAGAAAATATATAGTAGGCACGGTGGAGGGCGAAAGTATGTAGATAGTTTCGTCCTCACAACTTCTGACTTTCGTTTCTCTAACCAGCGGCATGTCTTGTTGCTCTCCAAGGTATTTTTTTCCTTTCTTGTCAGTGCGCAAGCCTCGTCGGGTTGTCTGGATAGAATGTCTGCCACCACATTGTTTTTACCTTTTCGATATTCCACAGCATAATTGTATTGTTGAAGTTCCAGAGCCCATCTTGCAAGCCTTCCTGTTGGGTTATCAATTGCGTTTAACCATTTTAACGCGAGGTGGTCCGTGATTACTGTAAACTTATACCCCTCCAGGTAGGGGCGCATTTTCCTTATTCCCCAAACGATGGCTAGACATTCCCGCTCCGTCACACTGTAGTTTCTTTCGGCTTGGTTCAACTGGCGGCTGGCGTAGGCTATCACCTTCTCACCTATGGACGTGTGTTGAGTTAATACGGCACCTAGGCCGACGTTACTAGCGTCCGTTTGTAATGAAAATGGTGCGCTGAAGTCTGGACAAACAAGGATTGGCGCCTCCGTTAACTTTCGCTTCAGTGTTTCGTATGTATTTTGTTGTTCCTCTGTCCATTTCCAGTGCTTTCGTTTTTTCAGCAGTGCGGTTAGTGGTTGGGAGATGTTGGCGAAGTCTGGAACAAACCTTCTGTACCAGGAGGTTACCCCAAGGAAGCTCCTTAGTTCTCGTATATTCCGAGGCGGTTTGATATTTAGGATGGCTGATATTTTATTAGGATCTGTCTTTATTCCGCAATCCGTGACGACATGTCCAAGGTATTTGAGTTCCTTTTTAAAGAATTCACTCTTATTGATGTTAATCTTTAGGTTGGCGTCTCGTAGACGTCGAAATACTTCTTGCAAGTTCCTTTTGTGCTCTTCCAATGTTTTCCCGATGATTATTATATCATCTAAGTAGGCAAATGCGCGTGGCTCCATGTCGGGTCCGATGACTTGATCTAATAATCTTTGGAAGGTCGCGGGTGCTGAATGTAATCCGAATGGCATTACCTTCCATTGGTATAGTCCCATACCTGGTACCGTGAAGGCTGTATATTTGCGGCTTTCGGCTGCCATAGGCACCTGCCAATATCCGTTTTCTAGATCCAAACTAGTGATGTAACGGGCTTCCTTGAGTTGGTCCAATATTTGGGCAATCTTGGGCAGCGGGTATGCGTCAGGTTCCGAACGTTTGTTCAGTTGCCGATAATCAATGCACAACCTCCACGTAGCGTTTTTTTTCCTTACAGGTATAGCTGGGAAAGCATAGGCGCTATGTGATAATTCGATTAACCCCTTTTCCAATAGTTTTTCTACTTCGGTTTTTACAATTGCTTGTATGGCTGGATTCCTTTGTTGGTAACGAATTTTTATTGGTTTGTCGTCGGTTAAGTAGATTTTATGCTCTATGCGGGAAGTAAGTCCAGAGACTTCAGAAAACTTATCTAATTCCTCCTTCAGAAAAATTTCTATTTGCTCTCTTTCATGTGAATTAGTCGCGGTTGAATTTTCCTTTAATGAAACAGGAACTTGTATCGTTGTTTCAGCTTGGGTTGGTCTATTTGTCTCGTTGTAATTAAGATTAGTCTTCATGCTACTTTGATTGAATTCTGGTAGTCTGTTGTGTGTTATACCAGTAATTTTCCTTACCGTAGATATGTGTTGAACTTCTGATGTGTTATCCTTCGCGCTTTCTTCCTCTTGTAGCTTACAATTCAATGAGATGCCTGCGCAAGTCAGGGTGGTACCAAATGTTGATAAAAATGTTAAACCTAGGATTATGTCCTCGACGGCGTTGTCCATTACGAAGAATTGTAACGCTTTATTTTGTTCTCCAAAGTGCACCGTGTAATGTACCGTTTTAGTAATTTGTACCGCCGAACCATCTGCCATTAGAATGGGCATATTGATTGTTTGGTAATATCCACCCTCGCCGAGTTGTCGTGCCATGGCTGAGCTTATTATGCAGCTTGTGGAGCCAGTGTCTATCAATGCTGTTATATATTGTTCGTTGATGCAAATAATGGCCGTTATTTTGTTGCTATCAATTTTCAGGGTTTTGGTGTGCAGGGGCATCGATACGCCACATCCTCTTTCTTGTGGATGTTGTTCGTTCGGTTGGCGGGCCTCTCGTGACGTGGTTGGCTGGTTGTTGCAGCAATCACGCGTCCTTACCCCTACTTTACCACACTGCCAACAAAATATACGCAGCCTATTTTGACATGTTGCACCAATGTGTCCTTGCTCACCACACTTGTGACAAGCCGTTCTGGGATTTGTGATTCTTGTTGGTGGCGCATTTCTTCCTGGTTGATATGGAGTTTGTCGGGGAAATTCGGTCGTTTTTATCGTTTCAAGATCTCCGGCCAATTCTAGCAGTTCGGCCAATGACTTGAAATCCTTCCTTCGGATATACCACTGATATTCTGGGAGGGCATTATGGAAAATTCTAGTTAATTGCTCTTCATGTGACAATTCTGAGTGACTCATTAAATCTTGTAGCGCAAGCAGGTAATCGTGAAAACATTCACCTTGGCGTTGTTTACGAGCGCGTATATCGTCACCCAATTTTTCAAAGAAACGAGGCGGCAGGAAAAATTTAAAGAAGTCTTTTTTGAAAGAACTCCATGTTGCCCAGTGCTGGTTATTATTACGATACCATGTGAGTGCTCTCCCCCTAAGAAGTTCAGGCATGGCTTTTGGCAATTCATCACATGGTATGCCATAGGTATGGGCCATCTCTTCGACACTTTCAATAAACTGGAAGGTGTCTGTGACCCCATCATACCGTATTTTCCAATCGCGGATTACCTGCATCATTGTTCTTTTATTTATGCTGGATTTTGTTGGCTCAGGACTTGATGATTGAGATCTTTGTTTATTCTCGGTTGCGTTTTGTGACATCAATAGCTTATTTTGAATTTCTTTGACTAGTTTTTCCAGGTCATCTTTGCTCATAGCTTTTGGTTGCGGGATAGGTGAATGACCCCTACTGGTTGCATCATTACTCGGTAATAACGTTTGTATTCTTGATTCGTATTTTTCTTGTAACTGTAGGATCTGGTATGTTTCTTCTTCGGTATGTTCTAATGACAGGTATTGTGCGCAAGAGCGCCTCAGTTCATCCACTGTGCCTGTGGTTTCGAGCCCAAGTTCGTTCATCAATGCCATTAACTCCTCTTTTCGTAAGGAGCGGATCCAGGATGTACGAATTTGAGACATCTTGATTAATGTATATTATAATAAACGTGCAGTTGTCAAATATTTTGGATGGCAAATCGTATGTGATTTTATTTCAGAGACTTAAAAAGTCCCTGCTCGGGCGCCACTTTGTAAAGAAGTTTTGTCGTAGCTGGGGTATGACTCAGCGAGTCCAAGGTTCCTTTACAAAGAAATTTGTAAGACGGGCTGTTTCTTGTCTCTTATTCTTAGATTCGCCTTCTTTATTCGACGTTTTTTTAACGCGGTAACGGCTTGTGGTGCGGGGCACGGCGTTACTGCAAATCGGTGTGTGAGCGGGTTTTGTGTGGTGAGTGATACAGAGTGGTGAGCGGTACAAAAAGCGACGTGCGGTACTGGTCGATGAGCGGTTAGATACAGAGCGGTGAGCGCTGCAAGACACGAGACCGTTACTGGGTTTAAACGGCAAGCGGTACAGTATACAAGCGGTGAGAGCTGCAGAGCGGCGTACGATACAGAGCGATGAGCGTTGCAGATCGATGAGCGGTGCAAGATGCGGAGCGGTGTGCGCTGCAGGATACGAGAGCGTTACTGAGTTCGAACGGCAAGCGGTACAGGATACAAGCGGCGAGATCTGCAGAGCGGCGTACGATACAGAGCGATAAGCGTCGCAAATTGATGAGCGGTACAAGATACAGAGCGGTGTTTTTTTTTTTTTTTTTTTTTTTTTTTTTAACGAAGGGGAAAGCGTTGAAAGCCTAGTCAGTGTGGGACCCTCACCCACTAAAACCCCTTCAACGTCCGACGGTAGATCTCCTGGAACCACCGTTAAGTATTACGTCAGGAGAACCGTCTGAGCCTAAGCTCACATCGTACGTTACATGTCGGTCATTGTTTGTCTATGTCTGTGCCGCTCCAATGTTCTTAGGTGCTTCATAATATTGGCAGCCACACCTTCGATACATCTCCATACGCCGCAATCATTTATTATGCCTCTTGCTATTTCGTTACCGCTAAGTGGCTCTATAGTCGCCTCTCTTATTTTGGATCGTTCTATATCGAACCTGGGGCACCTTAGCAAAACATGTTCTGCTGTTTCTTGTTCTTGGGGGCATACTGGACACCACGGCTCATTATCATGTCCAAAACGGTGCAGATAATCACGAAAACAGCCGTGACCGCTAATGATCTGCGTTAGATAATAGTCTAAATGCCCGTGCGGCCTATTCGTCCAGGAATCAATATCAGGGACAATTTCATGTGTCCAACGGCCTTGTTGAGACTCTTGCCACCTATTTTGCCATTCACGATAACTTTGTTTAATTATACTTTGTTTTTCTTCCTTAGCAAGCCTTCTATTACGTTGTTTTTGCATAGCGTATATATTAGCTGATTGTCGAGCCAAGATATCTGGTGGGAAAATGCCCGATAAAATCAGCGCGGCATCCAAGGATATGGTTCTGAAACCACAGCAGACTCGAAGTGCAGTTACTCGGTACACCTTATTTAAGTGCTTACAATAACTTGGATACTTTTCTAGAGCATTACTCCATACCGGTGCAGCGTACATCGTTATAGATGTTATCACTTTGGCTAGTAAAAGTCGTCTTGGTTGCCTAGGTCCACCAATATTTGCCATCATACGTGCAAGTGCCGAGTATGTTTTGTCTGCTTTGTTACACACTGCTGTTATATGCTGCTGAAAGTTTAATCTCGCGTCGATATATACTCCCAGGTATTTAACCTTTTCCCCTGTTGTGAGCTGGTGTCCGTCAATATTTAGCTCTATCACCTCCTTTTTTTTCCTGCTAGTAATTAATACTGCCTCAGTTTTTTGTGGTGCTAACTGTAGTTTATGCTCTGTAAGCCATTGCTTGATTTTGACAACAGTGTTTGCACACATACGTTGGACGTCTGTTAGTTCTTTCGCAACAATAGTAACAATGATGTCATCTGCATACCCTATTATGGAAACACCTGATGGTACTGGCAATTTAAGTACCTCATCATAGACTATGTTCCATAGTAACGGGCCCAGTATCGAGCCTTGTGGGACTCCCGCTGTGATATTGTACACTCGAGTGCCTTCATCCGTTTTATACATTAGTGTACGGCACGAAAGATAGTCCTTTATAATCCGTATAAGGTATGCAGGGACTTCCTTTTTGATCATGGCGTCAATTATATGGGGCCAACTAGCAGAGTTAAATGCGTTTTTAATATCTAAAGTTACTAAAGCACAATATTTTTTATTCCCATTTTTCCAACGTTGACCTTCGATCGCTTTTTCAGCAATATCTTTCACGTGCATTATTGCATCAATAGTGGATCGACCTTTCCGAAACCCGTATTGGTTATCTGATAGAGCATTCGTCTGCATAACATGGTGTTCGATTCTGGCGTATAAGATCTTTTCTAAAACTTTACCTAAAGTATCTAGCATACAGAGTGGGCGATAGGAGCTAGGGTCACCTTCGGGCTTATTTGGCTTAGGCAGCAAAACCAGTTTTTGCCTCTTCCATATTTTAGGAAATATACCACTTTTTATACAATTATTATATACTTGCCAGAAAAGATGTGTATTGTGCAGGGCTGCTATTTTAACGGCTTCCATAGGTATACCATCCGGACCGGGTGCCTTATTATTCGCAAATTTATTGACGGCGTCTTTGATTTCATCATATACTAAATCTTTTAACCCTTGTGTGGTTAATGGCGTTTGTGTATCTACAGTCGCATGTCTGGGAAAGAGTGTTTCAACTGTTTTTTGCATAAATGTCGTATCAGTTGGTATGTTCCGCTTACAACATTTGATTTTAGCCATGACTACTTTATATGCCCCGCCCCATACATTAGAGTCAGCAATATCACATAGTTCTTTAAAGCATTTACTCTTACTAGCCTTTATTACCTTTTTAAAAGATTTACGTGCCTCGGCATATCTTTTTCTGTAGACTTCGTATTGAGCAGTGTGTCTATACCTTTGGGACTTTCTTCTTGCTGACAGACATTGTTGCCTAAGATTGGCAATTTCCGAGTTCCACCAGTAAACGGGTTTACGGCCTGAGCAATTCGCTCTTCTTATCATGGATGCATCACAAGCTGCAGTCATATACTTAACTAGCCTATTAGCTTGCTCTTCTGCATTAGGTGTAAGCTTTAGGTTTTCACTGACCATAATGTTGAAAATGTCACGATCCATTGTTTTGGTTTTCCAGCCTATTTCACAGGACCTATTAAGCGCATTTTGTTGCTGATTTATCGCTATTGTTGTAATTATCGCCAAATGGTCGCTATTTGTATAGATATCGCTGACCTCCCATTGACATTTCCGCACTAATGAGGAACTAACGTACGTAATATCGATGATAGATCCATATCCATTTTTTTCAAACGTATTTTTTACTCCATCGTTTAATAGTACCACGTTTAGGTTATTGAAGGCCCTCACTATAATTTCGCCCCTCTTATTTGTATACCTGCTTCCCCATTCCGTTGACCAAGCGTTAAAGTCTCCTGCGATGAACACGGGGTTGTATATTGATGCGTCATTACATAATGCGTCAATTCCAGCCTCAAACTGTGGCAAATCTAAGCTTGGGGGGAAATAACAGCTGAAGAAGTATATGTCCTTTATTTTAGCTGCAGTATAGTACATATTAGACGTTTTCATATGCTCTTGCATGGAACACAATGCCCATATTGCTGATTTGTGACTTTTGTCGTCGATCCATTGCCCCTGATAAGCGATGTTCTTGTATGGCTCTGACAGGAGTGTTACATCCACATTTTGCTCAAGTACTGTCTTTTTGAGTAAGTCCTGTGCTGCCTCGCAGTGGTTTAAATTTAATTGCAATATTCTCATTATATTTCAGACGCCGCGTTTTAATACTGCTAAGTAGGCCGGGCAGGTCCTGCTGGAGGTGCTGTGCCTTGAGTCTAGGCCCTTATCATCACAGATTACACACCTACCTACTACAGAGCGGTGTGCGCTGTAGGATACGAGAGCGTTCTGGGTTTAAACGGCAAGCGGTACAGCATACAAATGACGAGAGCTGCAGAGCGGCGTACGATACAGAGCGATGAGCGTCGCAAATTGCTGAGCGGTGCAAGATGCGGAGCGATGTGTGCTGCAAGACACGGCCGTGGTTATTGTGACCACGACGGCGGCGAGACCTAGGCGCTTGCAATATAAATATTGCAGGATTTCTAGGCGCGGGGAACAGAGAGACTGCGACGTTGTAATAACGATGGCGCGGCCTAGGCGCATACAATATATCAATATTGTAGGATTTCTAGGCGCGGAAAACAGAGCGACTGCGACGCTGTAAAACGATGGCGCGGCCTAGGCGCATACAATATATAAATATTGTAGGATTATCTAGGCGCGATAACAAAACTGCGACGTGACGACGATGGCGCGGCCTAGGCGCATACAATATATAGATATTGCAGGATATCTAGGCGCGGTAACAGAGAAACGAGCTAGCGACGGTGGCGAGGCCTAGGCGCATACAATATATAGATATTGTAGGATATCTAGGCGCGATAACAGAGAAACTGCGGCGATGTAGCGACGTTGGCGCGGCCTAGGCGCATACAATATATAAATATTGTAGGATATCTAGGCGCGGGGACAGAGAGATGAGCGAAGCGACGGTGGCGCGGCCTAGGCGCATACAATATATAGATATTGTAGGATATCTAGGCGCGATAACTGAGAAAACTGCGACGTGACGACGATGGCGGCCTAGGCGCATACAATATATAAATATTGTAGGATTATCTAGGCGCGGGAATCTGGTTAATGCTATGCTCGCAAGAAAACAAACGGGTTAATTCATTACATTAGCTTTATTACTTTAAAATAAAATTCTTGAGCTCACCTTACTAGCTTGACGGCTCCAGCCACACTGTCTCATTTCATGAAATTTGCTTCGTCTTTTATAGTGTGGCAGGGCTCACAATTATTGTAAATTTAACTAATATTTATAAGAGATCAACGGTACAGGACTAGCAACAATAACGCAGGAATTTATATATGCTTACAATAATAATAACAATAATGCAAGAATTCATATATGCTTACTAGATATCAACGGTACTTATGTTTCAAGAATTAGAAATAACAAAGCAAGAGTTCATATATAATAATAACAATGCAAGAGTTCGTATTTGCTTACTAAATGATCAACGGTATTTCAACTACGCTTCCAATTTTAAATAAATGATTCAGAGTATGTATTTGACAATAGGTTTTTTTCCCTTTTGATTGCAAAATAATGGAGGAAATATTTGGTGTGTTTGGTGATACATATATGTTGGAACAGAATGTGTGGAGCAAAACGAAAGGTAGTGACTTTGCGCCTTACAGGTGCGAGAGCGTTAAGGTTTTCAAAATATCTTGAAGGGAGGAAAAACTTGAAAAAGTCCCTTTTTAACGAGCTCCATGTGGTATAGTGCATATTGTTGTTCCGGTACCACGCCAGCACTTTTCCTTTTAGGAATTTGGGTATTGCAGTTGGTAATTCCAAAGATATATCATATGTGAGTGCCATTTCCTCGACATCTTCCACAAACTGGAAGGTATCTGCTCCCCCGTCATAATGAAAATCCCACTTGTTGATTATGCTCATTAGTGTCTTTTTGTCACTTCTGGTTGGTATTACACAGAATCAAGCATACCAATTATTTTTTTCCTTATGCTCTGATACAATTAAAAATTTTGCCTATATTAAACTAGAAACGTAAATGAAAATCCCGCTATTTATTATATTACTTAGTAAGCATGTATGAATTCTTTTCTTTTGTTGTTGGTACTTCTATGTTTAAGAAAAACATAATACCGTTAATCATTATATGAATATTAGTTAAATTTAGTATGATTGTGAGCCCTGCCACCCTATAAAAGGCGAAGCAATTTTATGAAATTATACAGTGTGGCTGGATCCATCAAGCTAGCAAGGTGAGCACAATGAATTCTTTTTAAAATGAAGTAAACGTAATGAATTAATCCATTGTTTTCTTTCTGAGTTATTTGGCTGCGAGCATAGCATTGGTCAGATTCCCGCGCCTAGATATCCTGCAATATTTTTATATTGTATGCGCCTAGGCCGCGGCGTCGTCGCTACATCACCGCTCTCTCTGTCCCCGGGCCTAGATATCCTGCAATATATATATATTGTATGTATATATTGTCATCGATCAGGATCGCACACCACTCTTGCACCGCTCATCGCTCAGCACCACACATCACACTTGTACCGCTCACCGCTGTGTCCTTCCTGTACCTTGCACCGCACGTCACTCTTACTCTGTTCATTTCTCAGCACCGCACGTCGCTCTTGTACCGCTCACTGCTCTGTACCATTCACCGCACTTGCACCGCTCCCACATCGATTGGCAGTAACGCCGCGCCCCGCACCACAAGCCGTTACCGCGCTAAAACGTCAAATAAATGAAGGCAAGTCTAAGGATTAGAGACAAATAACATCACGTCTTACAAATTTCTTTGTGAGGAACCTTGGACTCGCAGAGTTAGACTCTAGCTACCTTCAAAAATGTCTTTAGACTTCTGATTAACAATTCAGACAATCAATACAATCTGGTAATGCAATTACCAAATTGTATAAAAAAGGAAACAAAGATTATAAACGAGCTGCCATATTATTGTGTAAAGTTTTCTTTGGTTAATGACATCCCACCCGTGAAACAGTTAAGTTTCACCATTTACAACGTCTAATACTGCTAATTTTGAAGCAGCCCGTTTTAACAAACCGCGATTAGTACGAACTTCAGCATGATGCACAACACCTTCGAATCCAGGAAATACATGTTCTATATGGCCTCGACGTCAATATATTCTAGGCATGTTGGCATCGCATTTGATCGCATATCTTTAGTGTACACCGTTTATTTCTTTTTTTTATACTTGTTCTTATTTATTGGATCTTCCTATTTGAAAATTACAATAAGTAATAAAATCTTACATCTAGTGATTACTAGGGGTGGTTGTCAGTACGACCACCTCAATGAGGTTGGAGTTTTGGTTCTCGTTTTAGTTGTTGAAATACTATGCAGCATCGATAATTAGCAGTGTGATTTTCACCACAGGTTTTTGAACTATGCGTATTATATAGCCCTCTGCCTCATCTATCCCTTCTGCTGTTAACCCATATTCTTGACATTTTAATGTCCGTCTTCTTGTTTTGTTGGTAAAATCCAGCATTTCTTAAGCTTTAAATAAGAAGAAACACGGATAAAGTCCATTACACTACTACTTACCACGATTAGAATTGGTTTTGGGTTTAGTTCTTCAGCACCGACTTGTGCGTTAGCGGGCATCACTGGCCAAGTTTTGTCAGCATGATACAAGAATACAGGGCCTTTGAACCACCGTGAGTTGGAGTCAAAATTGACGTTCGTGTTTAAGCATGTAGCTTCATCAGCTACATTTTCATTTGTCGGAACCCAGTTCCAGTCACTTGTGCTTGAACACTCAAGAATTTGTGCAATCCTGTGCGCAACTAACGGCTTATACCTTCGGTGCTGACTGTTGACCCAATTTATGACAGTTACAGAATCTGTCTATAATATTTTGCGGCTAACTGTTATATTTTGCTCCGCCAGTATCGTCCTAATAATACGCGTTCCCAAAACAGCTGCTTCAACTCCAAACGGGGAATTGTAAGCACCTTCATCGAAGCACTCCTTGTTTTCGCACTATTGGCAGTGTTACCACACTGTCCATTCAGCGACCCTCTTAGATCTGTTGTTAGTCAATAATTTATATAAAGTTCTCTTGTATAACCAGCTAAACGCTTCAAGCTTCTACAATCATGACCTAATCTTAATGACGTATAATTTTCAACTACAAAATGCGCACACAAACCATACATTTAGGGATTTTTAAAGTGTTGATATTAACGAACTGGAATATGCAGCGAATCAAATTGACTGGAGTGAGATTATGTATAAACCGAATAGTGAATGCAAAATACTGTGGTTCAATAATAATGTCCGGTCACTGTTTGATGCCCACGTCCCAATAAATACAGTTAGAGCGGAGTCGCACAAGTGTCCCTGGTTTAACCAATACATCCAGCGTTTGACGCCATCCAGGGACGAGGCCTATACCAAATGGAGGCGTACGCGTATGCCTGTGCACAATTAGCATTTTAAGCAACTACGTAGGCGGTCAACCCATGCTATTAGGCGTGCGAAAATCGCGTTATATGGGACAAAATTTTCTTCAACTCTGAACATAAGGCAGAAATGGATTGTCATTAGAGTTATCGGCATTAATAGTAATACATTGCAGACTCCACTTAATGGTGTGAATGAAACTGAAGTACTTCAGTGTATACTTAGCACCAAGTCAAATGCCATAGGACTTGACGACATTGATCCCAGGTTTATTAGACTTATTTTCCCGTTTGTTTTGAAGAGTACTACGTTGATTTTTATTGATGTCATTATGCGTTCGACCTTTCCGAGTTGTTTGAAATTAACAAAAGTATTGCCCAATCCGAAAAGCAATGGTGACCAATCGCGATCCTTCCGTTTCTTTCCAAAGTGTATGAAAGAATTATTAAAAAACAAATCTGCGACCACATTAGTCTCAACTCATTATTAGTTGTGCTATTGTGTGCGCATATAGCCGATTCCAAGGAACCAGGACCGGATGGTGTTCCTAACAAAGCACTTAAAGCGATGATCGAGGACAGGCCTGATTTATTTGTCGAAACATACCAAAAATGTCTGGAGGAAGGTATTTTGCTGGAAGAAACAAAGCCTGGTGCTTATACCGAAAGGTAAACCAGAAGTGGGCGCAGTGCAGGCATACCGTCCAATATTCTTGCTGGACACGTTGGGCAAGATATTGGAGAGAATCGTATACCCGCTAGTGGAATTAGCAGGCGCTCATTTGTGAATTTTGTTCCCCTGTCTGATTTTAATATCTTTAAATGACCATATTTTAGTATGCCTTGTTCAATAATTGTTTTCGCTATTGTTTTAGAGTCTTTACTTTGTATCGTACATGCTATTATTAGGAAGGTATTTTGCTGGAAGAAACAAAGCCTGGTGCTTATACCGAAAGGTAAACCAGAAGTGGGCGCAGTGCAGGCATACCGTCCAATATTCTTGCTGGACACGTTGGGCAAGACATTGGAGAGAATCGTATACCCGCTAGTGGAATTAGCAGGCGCTCATTTGTGAATTTTGTTCCCCTGTCTGATTTTAATATCTTTAAATGACCATATTTTAGTATGCCTTGTTCAATAATTGTTTTCGCTATTGTTTTAGAGTCTTTACTTTGTATCGTACATGCTATTATGTATTTTGTTATGATTAGTTTATACTTAAATCCATTTGCTATCCTCAATGGTCCTACTGTATCTATTTTACTATTTCAAAGCTTGTAGTGGGTGTGTTTGTTATAACTTGTGGTTCTTTGACATGTCTTATTTGTTTATTTAATTTACAGTCTTTGCAATTATTCACGAAATTCTTAATCATTTTGTTCGTGTTTTTCCAGACATATCTTTGTTTTAATTTTAAAAGAGTTTTTCTGATACCTAAATGTCCTTCTAGTGGACTGTTATGAAATTCGTCAATTAATTTATATTGTATCACTTTATTTGTTATTCTCTGAGGGTCTTTATATAATATAATATTTAATAATTGTTCTTTTTTATTTTTCTTTTGTTGCAACTTGTTAAATTATTCTTTAAAAGCATTCTCAGTTATGAACTTGAATATCATATCATTCTTGTTCAATACTCCATTAAATATCATTAATATTTCTAATTGTGATGTCAGCTTCTCCATAATCGAATCTAAATTCGGAAGATTATCACTGCATCTTATTATTATATTTTTACTTTCTGTGTGTATTTTAACATTGTTTTTTCTTGTAATGTTTTTAATACATTCAAATTTTATTTTTCTTAAATTGTTAATGTCAGAAATAGATGTGCAATCCCACATATGAAGTTGATCAGACTTCTGGGGGGTTGAACTATTCTGATTTTTCATATCGTTAGTTAACTCAATATTTTTCAATTTTTGCCCTCTGGTTACAACTTTTGTCTTGGTATCATATCTTTTAGAGTGTTTGAATCTATCTTTATTCTTGATAATGCATCAGCATTTGTATTGTTTGAACCCTTTTTATATACTATTTCAAAGTCGTAGTCAGATAACTCCATTCTTATCCTTGTCATTCTAGATGAATGATTATTATGTGTAAATAATGATATTAATGGTCTGTGATCAGTGACTACTATGAATTTTCTTCCAAATAGGTAGGGTCTGAAAAATTTTATTCCCCAATATATTGCCAATAATTCTTTTTCTATAACTGATTTATTGATGTCGTGTTTAGATAATGTCGTACTGGCATAAGAAATTGGTAAATCATATCCAATTTCTCCTTGGGAAAGAATTGCTCCTAGAGCAAAATCAGATGCGTCTGTAGTTAAGACAAACGTTTTGTTAAAGTCCGGGTATTGTAATATTGGTGGATTCATAAGTTTATTTTTTAATGTGTTAAATGATATTTCACATTCATTTGACCAAATGAATGGTTGATTCTTTTTTATTAAATTATTCAAGCATTTTGTTTTTTTGGCAAAGTCTTTAATAAATCGCCTATAATAATTACAGAGCGCGACGAATCTTCTAACTTCGTCTGGATTTTTTGGTGTTGGATAATTTTTTATTACTATATATTTTGATGGGTCGGTTTTTATACCATCTTTTTTTATTAAGTGTCCTAAATATACAACTTCATGTCGGAGAAAATGGCATTTATTGGCGTTTAATTTTAAATTATATTTTCTTAAGCGTGAGAAAACTTTTAAGAGATTATTGTTATGATGTTGCAAACTGCAACTAAATATAATTATGTCATCTACGTATAAAAATGCATTTGCGTCTAGTCCAGAGAGTGCAATTGTTAGCATTCTTTGAAAACTATTAGATGATATTTTTAAACCGAAGGGTAACCTTTTAAATTGGAAATGTCCTTTGTTAGTGGAAAATGCTGTTAATGGTCTAGATTCTTTCTCTAAATCAATTTGATAAAAGGAACTTGTCATGTCTGGGGTGGAAAAATATTTTGCTCTCCCTAAGGCGTCTAATACGTCATCCAGTCTTGTCAATGGAAATTTATCGTTAACCAATTTTTTATTTAGTTTTCTAAAATCAACTACTAATCTCCATGTTTTTGTATCTTTTGTTCCTTTTTTTGGGACAATGAGTAGTGGGGAATTGTACGGACTTGTAGAAGGTTCGATTATATCGGATTCCAGTAATTTTTCTACTTGGTGATTAATATCTGTATTATGTGACTGAGGTAGTCTGTAATTTTTAGTATATACAGGAGTATTGTCATTCATTATTAATTTTTGGGTATAGAAATTATTAGCAGTCAGGCTTTCTCCGTCTAGGTGGAAAATGTCTTGATATTCTCTGAATATGTCTATTAATTTTTTTGAAGCGGCTGTGTCCGCGTGGTCGATACGAATTTTTTTCAAAAGTTTATTGAAGCGTTTTTCGGAATATTGTGCATTATTATTAGTAATAATGTCATAGTTGTCCAATGGCTCTGTGTTTATTTTTATGGTTTTTATTGTCACTTTTTTATTGTTTGAGTTTAGAATTTTATTGTGAGAATTACCAGATTTGGGTACAATGGAATTTGCTATAAACACTCCTTGTTGAAGTTCATCATTCAATATTACAGAGTCTTCTTGAAGTTTAAGGGGTTTTATTATTTCTGTCCTTGGGGGTATTATAATATAATTGTTTATATAGTTTGTTTCCATCGGAAGAGTAATGGTTTCCTTTTCTATGATGATATCTAGTGTCAATGTCTCATAGTCTATTTTACAAAGAAATCGTTGTAGAAAATCTATTTCTATTATTCCGTCAGTCGTTATTGGGAAAGAATTGTTTACTATATGAAACGTATGGTTAAATTTTGTCTGTCCGACATATAGATCTAAAAGGGTGTTTTCAAGGGTATCTATTTTTTCCGAAGATATTCCACTCAGTTTACAAGTATTATTTGTTATTTTTGGTGTAATGTTTTTTAATGTATTTAACTTTAACAACGAAATTTCTGCTCCGGTATCGACGAGAAATTTGATATTTCGATTGGTTTCCAATCTTAGAACAATGAAGTGTGTGTGCTGATTGGATACATTTAAAATTTTGTATTCCTTTACGCGTCGGTGATGGTATCCATCATTACCAGCGGTGATTCGTTTCTCTGTTTGTGTATTATGTTGACATTCCGACGCCTGTTATTATTATTTTGTTTTAAATTTGGGTTGTTGTTAGTGGTATTGTTTTGGTTTTGTCTATAGTTATTTTTTGGGTTTATTTGACGTCTGTTATTGTCATTTTGTCTTAAATTATTTTGGTTTTGTCTGAAACTGTTTCTATGATTTCTTCTTCTTTCTATAGTTATTGCTTCTATAGTTATTATTTTGATAATCATAATTATAATTCCTATTTTGCCTGAAATTATTTCTACAATTGCCATGATTATTTGTATTGCAACAATTATTATTTTTCCTTTGGCTGTACGTTCGATTTTGAATTTTGGTGTGAAAAATTTGAGAGTTTGCTTGGAAGTTTTGGTCTCTCTCAAGTTCTAAAGCAATATTTGCAGCTTGGTTTAATATTTGTGGTTGTGCTGGATATATATATAGTTTGTTTATATGGTTCACTTACACCGTTCTTAAATATAGTTAGAGCATAATTTTCATTTGTTCTCGTTAAGACATTTTTAGTTTATGCAGAAGCATTGCCACCTAGTTGGTTAATTTGTAATTCATTTATCTGACTTGTTAAATCTAGTAACTTATCTACGAAATTTTGAACGCTCCCTAATTGTTGGGTGTTGTTTAAGGTAGTCTGTAAATTAGTAATTGTGTTTGGATTCTTATAAGTCGATTTTAGTTTATTTATCAACTCCTCTAAACAACTTGGAGTTTGTATCGAACCAATTGCTGTTTTAATATTTTGTGATAACTTTATGTGATAGGCTAGTTCTAATAGTTCTTTTTTTCCATCGTCATTCAGGTTTTTACCAAGGAGTTCAATTATTTTACAGAAGTTATCGACTTCCTGTAAAAAGTGGGGCTGTTTTTAAGCTAATTCGAAATTAAAAGTCATTGTATCAGTCTGATTTGATAAGGTAGACTCCAATAATCCCGATAACGAGCACTCTAAATCTTTATAAGTTTTATCAAATGTAATTTTAAGATTGAGCCAGTCCAGATCCATTTAAGAGTTGCCCCAATAATGTAAACTTTTGTTTTAGTTTAATTATTTCGTCTAGCTTTGATTCTAGTGTTTCTTTCTTGTAAGGTATATTTGGTGTCTTTTTTAAATTTACTAAAATCTTCTTTAAACTTTCTAAAATTGCTTTGCTGTCCTACATGAGTTACCCATATGTTTTTGTGTAATACATGTATGTTTTTATATATTAACAATATTTTTACTAAGTTTTATATTTTTCTTGTATTTACGTATAAAATTTTTTTTTTCTCTCTTAAGTTTGTTTCAATTTTTATAAAGGTTTGCAACAGTAATGTAGCTTGGTCCATACGAAATATATATACATAAAATTGGTAAAAACTGAAACTGTTTAAGTTATTAAAGAAAAGTGTTGCAAGTGTGTTAAATGTGTGAACTTATATATATATTAATGGTAAAATGAAGTATTTTTTATATACTGCGCACGAACATTAACAGCAAGAAAAAGTATTTTTAAAAATTCCTGCGTCTTCTTATTTTCTTGGACCGATTTAAAGTGTTATTGGGAGTCAATTAACTAAAGTAGATGACGACTCTGCTAACACTACATGTTAAAATGGAGTTGAAGCTGTAGAGTGTCAAATTTTGTGTCCTCTATTATGGCAATAAATTAGGCAGTATCGTAATAGGATCGAAAATTTATCATAATCGTAGTCTACAGGATCAAAAATTTATCAGGATCAAAAATTTTTTCTTTAGGATCGTGGTCGGCAGGATCGCCATGTAATATGTTTGTTGTTATATTATAAAGAAGTTTAATTTGATTATTCTCGAATACTCACATTTGCTTAGGAAGAAAAGTCCACTAGCATGGAATGCTATGAGTGGGTGAGTATCCTTATATTTGTTTATTTTTATAAATACTGACATTTGCTCCATTAGAGCAAAATCCAGTAGCATTAACTGCTTTGTCCGGGTAAGTATTTATTTTTAATATTTTTAATGAGAATCAATCTTATTTAAGGTTACTTTATTGATTGATTGATTATTTTACAATTACTTCTGTTTATATACTAATTCTACTTTTGTGTATGACCTACTTACCTACTTACTTACTATTTACAAATTGCTTAACGTTCAAATGCTGAACTTAAAAATAACGCTAACTATGCTTAACGTTTAAATGAGTACAAATATATTGCTTAATATGCTTAATATTTATTACATTAAAATTGTGCAGTACCCTGCGTAAAAATCACTAGTACACTACAAGACATTAAAGTACATTCCCAAATATAAAGTTGGCCAGATTTAGGTTGGTTAGTACAGTCTGTATTGTTAATATCATTATTCTTGTTATTATTCTTATTGTTATCTTTTCATGATTCATCATTATTAACTTATTAACAGAGCAAAAATGAAAAACAAGCCTTTTGCTTTGATAGAAGAATTTAAAGAGAATAATGAAAAATTTTATTTCCTTAACAAATCAGAACAATCTTCCTATGTTTAAAATACGATATTATCGAACAAGTACACGAAGAACAAGTGTATCAGCGAATGTGTATAAATAAAAAACTTCAACACTTCCACTTTTATTTATAAGGTCATTCGCTTGTAATGGTATTACGTTAAGCATTACTTTAATTTTTGAAAAATGCTTCTTTTTTTGTTGGCTTTGTAAATTTGTCTGCAAGTTGCTCGCTAGTTGGAACGTACTTCAACTTTGTAAAGAATCTGAAGGGTGCTGGGGTATACCCAGGGCCAGCCAGAGTTCAATGCAAAGAAAATTTGTTCCTTTTTTCCGAAAATTGTAAAAAAAAAAAAAAAATGTTTTTTTTCTATGCAAGTTTCTTTCGCAATGATTTATTGATAATGAAGATAATGATCATGTACTGTACATAAACAAAAGAAAGTTTAGTATTTTGCTTTCCGATTGTGTGTGATTAAATGAAATATTTATGTTTATTTAAATGAGTTAATTATGTTTATCTTATGTCTTAGCTAAGTGTAACGATGCCCGAGTTGTGTCTTAGTTAAGTTCAAATGCAAGTAGTATAGACGATTCTCTTGCCTATGTGTTAGCTAAGGTTAGTTTAGCAAGAGCTCATCCTATGTTAAAATCTTGTTTGAGATTTGAGGAGTTAAGTCGACTTATGTGTCACCTAAATTGTTTATTAAGGACTTAATTTGTTCTAGCTTGCCTAATGAGATGTTCCTAGTTCTTTTCGAGAGGAATTTACACTCTCGTACCTATGTTTTGCCTAAGGAAATATACCTAGCTTGTTTGAGAGGAATTTACACTCTCGTACCTATGCTTGGTTTAAAGAAATATACCTAGCTTTGTTTGAGAGGAATTTACACTCTCGTACCTATGTTTTGCCTAAGGAAATATACCTAGCTTGTTTGAGAGGAATTTACACTCTCGTACCTATGCTTTGCCTAAGAAATATTCCTAGCTTTTTTGAGAGGAATTTACACTCTCGTACCTATGTTTTGCCTAAGGAAATATACCTAGCTTGTTTGAGAGGAATTTACACTCTCGTACCTATGCTTTGCCTAAGAAATATTCCTAGCTTGTTTGAGAGGAATTTACACTCTCGTGCCTATTTTCCCTACACTTGAACTGACTACCTGTCAGCCCTAATACTAGCTACTTTTACAAGCTTTTACTGAGTACAATAATTCATGGAAAACGTTCCTAAAAGAAAAAGAAAAAGAGATGAGACGTGTGATGGAAATTTTATTCTTGTGAAAAATTTCCTCATCACAACTTGAAGCCTTTATTTTCATACACCTCCCTTATGAAGTGGTACTTCACATCTATATGCTAGGTTCTCTTGTGGAACTGAGGATTTTTAGTAAGCTTGATGGCACTCTGGTTATCAATCCATAAAGTGGAAACGCCAATTTCTTCTTTTAATAGTCTTTGGACCCATATTAATTCCCTTACACCTTCACTTGCTGATATATACTCAGCTTCTGTAGTAGAAAGAGCCACGGTTTGCTGTCGATTCGACGACCAAGACACTGGATCTTTAGCAAGTATATGACATAACCACCTGTCGAATGTCTCGTTTCTAAATCTGAATCTGTAAAACAATCGACACAAAAATTATCAGTTTTATTGAAAACAATTCCATGACCAATCGTTCCACAGAGATATCTAAAAATCCGTTTTAATGCTGCGACATGTTCTTCTTGATAATTGTCTAAGAACCGACTAACATATGAAACAGCAAAAGCAATGTCAGGACGCGTTCCAATGGCTAAATACATTAAAGAGCCAACAGGTTCGCGATATGGAAATTTGGATTGTGATGTTTCGTTTGTACTTTCAAAAATATTTTCTATAGGCGTACTCGCTGCTTTTGCATTAGCCATGTTGAACTTGTCTAAAATTTTTTTGGTATAAACAGTTTGACTGATAACTGTTCGATCAGTTTCAATGGCTATTTCCATGCCCAAATAAAAGAAGTAGTCTATCACCTTGATTTCAAATTCATTTTTGAGAAAATCAATAAAAATAGTTGATGCTTCAGTTGACTCTGCCGCAATAATGCCATCATCTACATAAATTGCCAATATGAGACGTTTATTATTTATGCTGCCAATAAAAACACACCAGTCTGCTACTAACTGTGAAATTTAACCTTTTGATCATTTCCGTAAATCGCTTCTTCCAACATCGAGAGGCTTGCTTTAGACCATAAAGGCTTTTCTTCAATTTACAGACCTTACTGCTGCCATCTTTATAACCGATTGGTTGAACCATATAAATGTATTCTTGTACATAGCCATACAAGAATGCTGTTTTCACATCAAATTGCAAGATGTTATATTTTAAGGAAGTACATATAGCTAAAATCGTATAGAAGTAAATTTTGCTACTGGACTAAAAGTTTCTTCGTAATCGACTCCATATTTTTGCGTAAAACCACGTATGACTAAAATTGCTTTATAACGTTCCATAGCCCCATCCTTGTGACGTTTAATTTTGTATACCCACTTGTTAGTTATAGCAGTTTTGCTTTCCGGAAGATCTACCAAATTCCATGTGTCATTCTTTATGAGAGACTTAAATTCTTCATCCATGGCTTGCTTCCACTGTGCATTAACATCACTTGAAATAGCTTCCTTATAACTCTTAGGTTCTTCTGTATCCGCAAAGAAAGCACTGTAAAAATTTAAACCAAAATGTTTTTCCCTGGAGCGAAGGTTATATTTATGTTTTGGTGTTGGCGACACTTGGTCCATGTTATCTTGAGGACTTTCAGCATCTTCAAATTCATCAATTGCATGCTTCTGACTATCCTCTTTAATGTTATCTTCTGGCAAATGTGCTACTTCATCGTGCTCCTTAATAATAACTGGAGAATCACATACTTCTCGAACTAACACGTTCCTTGAAATTTCAATGCGTCTTTCTAAAGGTATCCAAATGCTCTTCATAACCAACAAAAACACCCTTTTTAGACTTCGGATCTAACTTGCGCCGTTTTTCATCTGGTATATGAACATAGCATTCTGATCCAAAAATACGTAAATTTAATATGTCTGCCTTTTTCTTAAACCACAGTTCATAAGGAGTACTTTCCTTAATAGGACTTTTATCAGTTCTGTTCAGCGTATACTCAACATTGTTGATGGCCTCACCCCAATATTTAAGGCTCAAGTTTTTAGCATACATCATTGACTTAGCTGCTTCTATAATCGTCCGCATGTCTCTTTCAACACGTCCGTTATATTCCGGTGTAGATCTCTGATGAGTAATTCTTCGCTTCTGCAATATAGCGTATACCTCCTTATTGCACCCTCTTGCCCGTGTCTACTTCTACTTGGTCTAGAAATTTATCAAGCATGTCCACTACTTTTGATTTACTTATAATGCAATACACATAACGATAATTTGAATAATCATCTCTGAATAGGAGCATGTAACGCGCACCTCCAAAAGATGTCTCTTGCATTTGTCCACATAGATCAGTGTGTACTAGTTCGCCAGGCTCTTTAGCTCTATTTTGATTTTCAACAAAGGGCAATCTGTGTTGTTTACCCATTACACAACCTTCACAAAAAGTATTACCCTCAGAAAACTGAACATTAAAATGTCGAAAAACACCTTTAACATGGTTTTTTGCTTGATGTCACATACATACATTCATGCCATAATTGTAATTCATTTTTGTTGATAGCAACATTAGAAATAGTGCGTACCTTTAACGGTAGTTTAAAAAGCTTTGAGTTTTCTTCTCTTATGCCTTTTAGGATCACAACACCATGCCGTTTAAAAATACATTCATTCGCTTGAGCCGTCATTGAGTACCCTTTATCAAGACACGAATTGGTTGAAAATAGATTTATTTTGATATTGGGTACGTATAAAACATTTTTCAAATGTTTATCATTCCACATTTTGCCATCAAATGCCTTTACCCAAATATCACCTTTACCAAAGGCTGGAATGGCTGTCCCATCTCCAATACGTATTTCTTTAGGAGGCTTGAAAGGAATGAAATCACGGAACCATTCTTTCTTGTTGCACATATGGTCACTTGCTCCTGAGTCAGCATACCAAGCATTTTCTTCAGGACCCATACACAAAGTACCACCAATGAACGCATCTCCAGACGATTTTGATTGGCGTTTTTTAAGTGGACAATCCTGCTTCCAATGACCATATTTTTTACAAATAAAACATTTTCCTTTGGGTTGAGTATACTTTTTATTTTGTGTCGTTTTATTATGCTGCTTCGCCGCAAAAGCTTCAACCCTTGGCGGTTGAATACCCAATCTGGATTCTTCCATACAAAGACGAGAGGTAAGATTTCGCAAGGTTCTCTCGCTCTTTTTGGTTGCTTCCCATGACGCAAAAAAATGTTTGTTTGGGCAAAGTCAATAATATTTTAGTTCAACTGTGATCTGGCAACTTTGTTATCAAATTGTATCATTATATTCGCTTGTGCAAAAAATTGCGATATTTAGTGAAATAATTAAACTTTTTATTTGAATTTTTTATTCATTTGTATATAAATATTGCAAATTAATAATTTCTTTTATTTGATTTTGTGAATAACTGGTTATTTGCCTCTTATTTAGTGAACATTTCGTTACTGTTAAGCAATTGTTGTTGCCGTGACGGTAAATTTTCTGTTATTGTAAGAGATCTTTTATTCTTTTGTTCTTTACCCTATTTTTTTTTTTTGTACAAGTTGCCAAGATGGAATGCTGTTATTCTAAATTCAAAAGCAAGAGTAGCCCAAAGGATAAAAATATTAATTCTTCCCCGGAACGATTTCTGTTTTGTTGGCTATGTGAATCAGCTGCTCATCTTAAGTGTGCTGGGTTCTCGGGTAGACAATTTGACTATATTATTAATCGCGCAAAAGGATTGCGCTGGTCTTTTCCGAGTTGCCGACAGAAGGATGTCGATTTTTACAAATTGTTTATTCAGACTCAAACTGGCTTTAAGGAGTTATGTAGCGATTTAGCTAAGCTAACCGCTAAGTTTGACTTCTATCACGACCTGTTTGCGTCTTGTAAATATTTGGATGGCTCTTTTCAGGATCGTAGTGGATTTGTGAAACAGGTTGATGTGCCATTAGCCCCAAAAATATCGGATGTAACCTATCGGACGACATCTATGTCGTCTTTAAATTCGGATACGATTCCAACAATTGTTATTGATGATAACTTACCCTCTACCTCTAATGCTATGTCTAAGGCTGTTGAGGATATTCCCCAAATCCAACAGTAATTGTACGGATGCTGTTTATAATGCTGAGGTAGTGAATTTGGGCAATGTACAGAATGTTCTTTTAATGGAACCGTGTTCTAAGCCCGCTTCTCCAGCTAGTATTTCTGATTGTAACAATGTGTGTGAGTCAATGAAATCTGTTCCTCCTAAAAATGTTTTAACTGTTGTACCAGCTCGCAAGGCAATTTTTATTTCTCGTCTTGCTGCTGATAAAACGGTTGACATGATTATGGAGTACGTTAAGGCTAAAATTCCTAATGTGGGTACAGCTAATATTGGCATCTTTAAATTTAATGTCCCCCAACAGCGCGATATTTCGTCTTTCAAATTGCAAATACCGGCTAATCTTTATAATCGGTGTCGAATAAAGCTTTTTAGCCTGAGGGGATTTTCATTAAGGACTTTTTTCCACGTAAAAGAGCTGTTATGTCACTTAGTTCTAATTCGGTTGATAATGTTCCAAAAAACTGAACAGTGTCCTGTCTTTAGTGTACCAAAACGTGCGTGGGTTAAAAACTAAATTGTCGACTTTACTCCTTAACACTCTTAACTGTGACTACCACATTGTTGCCTTCACCGAAACCTGGCTTAGGCCAGGGATTCATGATTCTGAATTCTTTAGCACTAGGTATCAGGTTTATAGGGAGGATAGGATTGGGAAAGTGGGCGGTGGTTACTATTTCTAACTCCTTTTCTCTCGTAAACTTGATTTTTTTATTCCTCTTGATATTGAATTTATTAGTATTCAATTACGTAGTCGGTAATATTTTTGTTTATATTATTTGCTCGTACGTTCCTTCGTCATCTAATATTGATATCTATTTAAAGCACTTTACCCACATCTCTGATGTGTGTTCTCGATTAAGACCGAATGATTTAATCCTTGTATTAGGAGATTTCAACTTACCTGATGTAACGTGGACTTTTGATAAGGATTGTGGGTATTTTTCACCCATTAGCTATCCCTCTTATTATGATAAAATTTTTGAGTTAATTTTTGATCTCAGCTTAATGCAATTAAATCATGCATTAAATTTTAATAGTCGGCTATTAGACTTGGTCTTTTCTACTACAACTAATCTAACTATTTTACGGGCATCTCCTCTTGTTCCTTCTATTTCTATTTTGCTAAATGTATCTTTTGAAGAGATTAATAATAATAATCGTTCAACCAATAATCGTTACCTTTTTCATAAAACTGATTACAACGTGTTATCTGACTGTTTGTCTAATGTGGTCTGGGAATTGAATTATAAGAACATTGATAATTGTCTGTCCGTTATATATGATAAACTTTATTCTGCTATTTCCCTAAGTGTACCAGTAGGATTAAGTCATGGCACACAAAGTTGCCCTGCCTGGTTTTCGGATGAATTGAAATCTATCAGAAATAGGAGGAATAAGTTTTTTAAGCGTTATAAGAGAACTGGTCTCTCTGCGGATTATATCATTTATTCCAAAGGAATGCGTAAATTTAATACTGTTAACAAGAATTGTTATGACGATTATGTTCTAAAAAACAGAATGTTAAGTGATCCGAGGAAGTTTTATGATTTTGTTAACTCCAAAAGAAGGGTTAAAGAATTTCCATCATTATGTATTACAATAATATTGAATCTTCTAACCCCTTTGAAATATGCAATTTCTTTGCAGATTTTTTTGCTAATTGTTATGGTGATAAAATTATCGATACGGATGCTTATCCTTATTATCTTGAATCGTTTGATATCTTTCCCCAAGTACGTTTTTCGGAAACAGAAGTACTAAACGCTCTTAGGTCCATAAAAAGATCTTATTACCCTGGACCCGATGGTTTACCGTCTTGTATTATCATCTATTGTGCTGATATTTTAAGTGCACCATTAACAGCCATTTTTAACAATTGTCTCAATAATGGGTACTTTCTTAAAATTTGGAAGGAGTCATACATTATACCACTTTTTAAAACTGGTTCGCGAAATTTGATTAGTAATTATAGGGGTATCTCTAAACTTAGCGTTATCCTTAAACTATTTGAACGCTTATTGGTGAATAAACTTCAACCTTACATCTTTTCAATCTTATCGTCCGTTCAACATGGTTTCACTAAAGGTAAATCTACAACAACTAACCTTCTTGAATTAGGATGTTGTATATTTTGTTCTTTTTCTGAGAAAACTCAAACTGATGTGTTATACACTGATTTTTCTAAAGCTTTTGACAAGGTTTCGCATTCCCTTCTGTTATATAAGTTGAATCGTATAGGTCTTCCGCTTAATTTGGTGCATTGGGTTGGGTCTTATATCTCTGGGCGAACTCAACGTGTTCTTTATCAGGGTTACATGTCTTCTATTATTAATGTTTCATCCGGTATACCGCAAGGCAGCCATTTGGGGCCCTTGTTGAATATCCTATTTATTAATGATCTTCCGTCATGCATTAGGCATTCTAATATTTTAATGTATGCCGATGAAGTTAAAATTTTTCACTCATATCATCATATCAGTGCGTTGTTACAGTCAGATCTGGTGGAATTAGTTAAGAGGTGTAAATTTAATGGTATGATATTAAACTTAGATAAATGTAAGAAAATTACATTTTCAAGATATGCTCCATTAGTTGTTGATTACTTTATTGGCAGTCATAAATTGGAAAATGTTCTATTCTTTAAGGATCTAGGCGTTATTTTTGATCCGAAACTTAACTTTAATATGCAAATTCGCTCTGTGGTTAATAAGCCCAAGTCCCTTTTAGGTTTTGTAAAGCGTTGGTCCAAAGAATTCTTGGATCCGTACGTGACCAAATATCTCTATGTTACATTGGTACGTCCGTTTCTTGAATATGCTGTTAACTAACTATAATATGAATAGTATTGAATCCGTGCAAAAGTCTTTTTTACGATTTTTTACGCGGTTTAGGTTGGGACCCCCAAAGACCTTTACCACCCTATGAAAGCCGCTTAAAACTTATTAACATGACTTCGCTATCAAATATACGTATTTGGTTAGGTGTCTCTTTTTTCATTAAACTTTTGAATGGGGAAGTTAACTGTCCTGCTTTGTTGAATGACGTTTATATAAATGTGCCCAAAAGATGTAGTAGGCATTTTGTTTTAATTAAACTGTCACAGTGTCGCACCAATTATGAGATGTTTCATCCATTAAGTGTTGTATCCAGTTATTTTAATGGGTATTATTATTTATACGATGGATCACTCAAATCCATTGAGAGTATTAAAAGTTTAATATTAAATTAATAAGATGCCGGATTGTTCTCTCCCTTTTTTTTTACCTTATTTTGTAGTTTGTATGAAAGTTTAATATCTTATTTTATTTTATTTTTATTTTTTTTTACATTTCATTGTATTATTAATTTGAATTGTATTAATATTATTTAACTTTCTAGTTCTTAAGTATGCTAAATTTAATAAATAAGTTTCTAATATGTTGCACCTGCAGTTGTTGTTGTTGTTGTTGTTGCTGCGGTTTGGAGACTGTTGCTGATTTTAGTTAAGCATATATAAAATAAAAATTTCGATAAATAAATAAATAAATAAATCAACACGTTATCAGATATTTGCTCACCCAGATCTGCAAGCTGTTTTGACATCCGTTGTAACTTTGATATATGAATGGATATACTATCTTGCGGGTCTTTTACATATTGAAAAAACTGCTGTTGCAACAAATGTATTGATGCCTGTGACTTCTGCTCATGTATACTTTCTAAAGTTGACCACATAGACGCTGAACTTTCACAGTTTATAATGTGAAGCATAGCTTCTTCACCCATGGATACCACCAAAACCTTTTGTGCTTTAGCATCCAACGTTTTCCACGCTTCTAATCCTTGACCAGCTTCTGCAGGCTTCTGCTTCACGCCAGAAACAACGTCCCAAAGGTTACTACATCGTAGCACCACCTTTAGCGGGAACTTCCACAAAGTCCAATTATCTGCAACTTTAAGCTTGGCAATTTCTTAATCTTCCATGACTATTTAGCTATTTCAAGGGTTAAGCCCATATCCTATTAGCAGAGCAAAAATGAAAAACAAGCCTTTTTCGCTTGAGCCGTCATTGAGTACCCTTTATCAAGACACGAATTGGTTGAAAATAGATTTATTTTGATATTGGGTACGTATAAAACATTTTTCAAATGTTTATCATTCCACATTTTGCCATCAAATGCCTTTACCCAAATATCACCTTTACCAAAGGCTGGAATGGCTGTCCCATCTCCAATACGTATTTCTTTAGGAGGCTTGAAAGGAATGAAATCACGGAACCATTCTTTCTTGTTGCACATATGGTCACTTGCTCCTGAGTCAGCATACCAAGCATTTTCTTCAGGACCCATACACAAAGTACCACCAATGAACGCATCTCCAGACGATTTTGATTGGCGTTTTTTAAGTGGACAATCCTGCTTCCAATGACCATATTTTTTACAAATAAAACATTTTCCTTTGGGTTGAGTATACTTTTTATTTTGTGTCGTTTTATTATGCTGCTTCGCCGCAAAAGCTTCAACCCTTGGCGGTTGAATACCCAATCTGGATTCTTCCATACAAAGACGAGAGGTAAGATTTCGCAAGGTTCTCTCGCTCTTTTTGGTTGCTTCCCATGACGCAAAAAAATGTTTGTTTGGGCAAAGTCAATAATATTTTGGTTCAACCGTGATCTGGCAACTTTGTTATCAAATTGTATCATTATATTCGCTTGTGCAAAATATTGCGATATTTAGTGAAATAATTAAACTTTTTATTTGAATTTTTTATTCATTTGTATATAAATATTGCAAATTAATAATTTCTTTTATTTGATTTTGTGAATAACTGGTTATTTGCCTCTTATTTAGTGAACATTTCGTTACTGTTAAGCAATTGTTGTTGCCGTGACGGTAAATTTTCTGTTATTGTAAGAGATCTTTTATTCTTTTGTTCTTTACCCTATTTTTGTACAAGTTGCCAAGATGGAATGCTGCTATTCTAAATTCAAAAGCAAGAGTAGCCCAAAGGATAAAAATATTAATTCTTCCCCGGAACGATTTCTGTTTTGTTGGCTATGTGAATCAGCTGCTCATCTTAAGTGTGCTGGGTTCTCGGGTAGACAATTTGACTATATTATTAATCGCGCAAAAGGATTGCGCTGGTCTTTTCCGAGTTGCCGACAGAAGGATGTCGATTTTTACAAATTGTTTATTCAGACTCAAACTGGCTTTAAGGAGTTATGTAGCGATTTAGCTAAGCTAACCGCTAAGTTTGACTTCTATCACGACCTGTTTGCGTCTTGTAAATATTTGGATGGCTCTTTTCAGGATCGTAGTGGATTTGTGAAACAGGTTGATGTGCCATTAGCCCCAAAAATATCGGATGTAACCTATCGGACGACATCTATGTCGTCTTTAAATTCGGATACGATTCCAACAATTGTTATTGATGATAACTTACCCTCTACCTCTAATGCTATGTCTAAGGCTGTTGAGGATATTCCCCAAATCCAACAGTAATTGTACGGATGCTGTTTATAATGCTGAGGTAGTGAATTTGGGCAATGTACAGAATGTTCTTTTAATGGAACCGTGTTCTAAGCCCGCTTCTCCAGCTAGTATTTCTGATTGTAACAATGTGTGTGAGTCAATGAAATCTGTTCCTCCTAAAAATGTTTTAACTGTTGTACCAGCTCGCAAGGCAATTTTTATTTCTCGTCTTGCTGCTGATAAAACGGTTGACATGATTATGGAGTACGTTAAGGCTAAAATTCCTAATGTGGGTACAGCTAATATTGGCATCTTTAAATTTAATGTCCCCCAACAGCGCGATATTTCGTCTTTCAAATTGCAAATACCGGCTAATCTTTATAATCGGTGTCGAATAAAGCTTTTTAGCCTGAGGGGATTTTCATTAAGGACTTTTTTCCACGTAAAAGAGCTGTTATGTCACTTAGTTCTAATTCGGTTGATAATGTTCCAAAAAACTGAACAGTGTCCTGTCTTTACTGTACCAAAACGTGCGTGGGTTAAAAACTAAATTGTCGACTTTACTCCTTAACACTCTTAACTGTGACTACCACATTGTTGCCTTCACCGAAACCTGGCTTAAGCCAGGGATTCATGATTCTGAATTCTTTAGCACTAGGTATCAGGTTTATAGGGAGGATAGGATTGGGAAAGTGGGCGGTGGTTACTATTTCTAACTCCTTTTCTTCTCGTAAACTTGATTTTTTTATTCCTCTTGATATTGAATTTATTAGTATTCAATTACGTAGTCGGTAATATTTTTGTTTATATTATTTGCTCGTACGTTCCTTCGTCATCTAATATTGATATCTATTTAAAGCACTTTACCCTCATCTCTGATGTGTGTTCTCGATTAAGACCGAATGATTTAATCCTTGTATTAGGAGATTTCAACTTACCTGATGTAACGTGGACTTTTGATAAGGATTGTGGGTATTTTTCACCCATTAGCTATCCCTCTTATTATGATAAAATTTTTGAGTTAATTTTTGATCTCAGCTTAATGCAATTAAATCATGCATTAAATTTTAATAGTCGGCTATTAGACTTGGTCTTTTCTACTACAACTAATCTAACTATTTTACGGGCATCTCCTCTTGTTATACCATCATCCTTCTATTTCTATTTTGCTAAATGTATCTTTTGAAGAGATTAATAATAATAATCGTTCAACCAATAATCGTTACCTTTTTCATAAAACTGATTACAACGTGTTATCTGACTGTTTGTCTAATGTGGTCTGGGAATTGAATTATAAGAACATTGATAATTGTCTGTCCGTTATATATGATAAACTTTATTCTGCTATTTCCCTAAGTGTACCAGTAGGATTAAGTCATGGCACACAAAGTTGCCCTGCCTGGTTTTCGGATGAATTGAAATCTATCAGAAATAGGAGGAATAAGTTTTTTAAGCGTTATAAGAGAACTGGTCTCTCTGCGGATTATATCATTTATTCCAAAGGAATGCGTAAATTTAATACTGTTAACAAGAATTGTTATGACGATTATGTTCTAAAAAACAGAATGTTAAGTGATCCGAGGAAGTTTTATGATTTTGTTAACTCCAAAAGAAGGGTTAAAGAATTTCCATCATTATGTATTACAATAATATTGAATCTTCTAACCCCTTTGAAATATGCAATTTCTTTGCAGATTTTTTTGCTAATTGTTATGGTGATAAAATTATCGATACGGATGCTTATCCTTATTATCTTGAATCGTTTGATATCTTTCCCCAAGTACGTTTTTCGGAAACAGAAGTACTAAACGCTCTTAGGTCCATAAAAAGATCTTATTACCCTGGACCCGATGGTTTACCGTCTTGTATTATCATCTATTGTGCTGATATTTTAAGTGCACCATTAACAGCCATTTTTAACAATTGTCTCAATAATGGGTACTTTCTTAAAATTTGGAAGGAGTCATACATTATACCACTTTTTAAAACTGGTTCGCGAAATTTGATTAGTAATTATAGGGGTATCTCTAAACTTAGCGTTATCCTTAAACTATTTGAACGCTTATTGGTGAATAAACTTCAACCTTACATCTTTTCAATCTTATCGTCCGTTCAACATGGTTTCACTAAAGGTAAATCTACAACAACTAACCTTCTTGAATTAGGATGTTGTATATTTTGTTCTTTTTCTGAGAAAACTCAAACTGATGTGTTATACACTGATTTTTCTAAAGCTTTTGACAAGGTTTCGCATTCCCTTCTGTTATATAAGTTGAATCGTATAGGTCTTCCGCTTAATTTGGTGCATTGGGTTGGGTCTTATATCTCTGGGCGAACTCAACGTGTTCTTTATCAGGGTTACATGTCTTCTATTATTAATGTTTCATCCGGTATACCGCAAGGCAGCCATTTGGGGCCCTTGTTGAATATCCTATTTATTAATGATCTTCCGTCATGCATTAGGCATTCTAATATTTTAATGTATGCCGATGAAGTTAAAATTTTTCACTCATATCATCATATCAGTGCGTTGTTACAGTCAGATCTGGTGGAATTAGTTAAGAGGTGTAAATTTAATGGTATGATATTAAACTTAGATAAATGTAAGAAAATTACATTTTCAAGATATGCTCCATTAGTTGTTGATTACTTTATTGGCAGTCATAAATTGGAAAATGTTCTATTCTTTAAGGATCTAGGCGTTATTTTTGATCCGAAACTTAACTTTAATATGCAAATTCGCTCTGTGGTTAATAAGCCCAAGTCCCTTTTAGGTTTTGTAAAGCGTTGGTCCAAAGAATTCTTGGATCCGTACGTGACCAAATATCTCTATGTTACATTGGTACGTCCGTTTCTTGAATATGCTGTTAACTAACTATAATATGAATAGTATTGAATCCGTGCAAAAGTCTTTTTTACGATTTTTTACGCGGTTTAGGTTGGGACCCCCAAAGACCTTTACCACCCTATGAAAGCCGCTTAAAACTTATTAACATGACTTCGCTATCAAATATACGTATTTGGTTAGGTGTCTCTTTTTTCATTAAACTTTTGAATGGGGAAGTTAACTGTCCTGCTTTGTTGAATGACGTTTATATAAATGTGCCCAAAAGATGTAGTAGGCATTTTGTTTTAATTAAACTGTCACAGTGTCGCACCAATTATGAGATGTTTCATCCATTAAGTGTTGTATCCAGTTATTTTAATGGGTATTATTATTTATACGATGGATCACTCAAATCCATTGAGAGTATTAAAAGTTTAATATTAAATTAATAAGATGCCGGATTGTTCTCTCCCTTTTTTTTTACCTTATTTTGTAGTTTGTATGAAAGTTTAATATCTTATTTTATTTTATTTTTATTTTTTTTTACATTTCATTGTATTATTAATTTGAATTGTATTAATATTATTTAACTTTCTAGTTCTTAAGTATGCTAAATTTAATAAATAAGTTTCTAATATGTTGCACCTGCAGTTGTTGTTGTTGTTGTTGTTGCTGCGGTTTGGAGACTGTTGCTGATTTTAGTTAAGCATATATAAAATAAAAATTTCGATAAATAAATAAATAAATAAATCAACACGTTATCAGATATTTGCTCACCCAGATCTGCAAGCTGTTTTGACATCCGTTGTAACTTTGATATATGAATGGATATACTATCTTGCGGGTCTTTTACATATTGAAAAAACTGCTGTTGCAACAAATGTATTGATGCCTGTGACTTCTGCTCATGTATACTTTCTAAAGTTGACCACATAGACGCTGAACTTTCACAGTTTATAATGTGAAGCATAGCTTCTTCACCCATGGATACCACCAAAACCTTTTGTGCTTTAGCATCCAACGTTTTCCACGCTTCTAATCCTTGACCAGCTTCTGCAGGCTTCTGCTTCACGCCAGAAACAACGTCCCAAAGGTTACTACATCGTAGCACCACCTTTAGCGGGAACTTCCACAAAGTCCAATTATCTGCAACTTTAAGCTTGGCAATTTCTTAATCTTCCATGACTATTTAGCTATTTCAAGGGTTAAGCCCATATCCTATTAGCAGAGCAAAAATGAAAAACAAGCCTTTTTCGCTTGAGCCGTCATTGAGTACCCTTTATCAAGACACGAATTGGTTGAAAATAGATTTATTTTGATATTGGGTACGTATAAAACATTTTTCAAATGTTTATCATTCCACATTTTGCCATCAAATGCCTTTACCCAAATATCACCTTTACCAAAGGCTGGAATGGCTGTCCCATCTCCAATACGTATTTCTTTAGGAGGCTTGAAAGGAATGAAATCACGGAACCATTCTTTCTTGTTGCACATATGGTCACTTGCTCCTGAGTCAGCATACCAAGCATTTTCTTCAGGACCCATACACAAAGTACCACCAATGAACGCATCTCCAGACGATTTTGATTGGCGTTTTTTAAGTGGACAATCCTGCTTCCAATGACCATATTTTTTACAAATAAAACATTTTCCTTTGGGTTGAGTATACTTTTTATTTTGTGTCGTTTTATTATGCTGCTTCGCCGCAAAAGCTTCAACCCTTGGCGGTTGAATACCCAATCTGGATTCTTCCATACAAAGACGAGAGGTAAGATTTCGCAAGGTTCTCTCGCTCTTTTTGGTTGCTTCCCATGACGCAAAAAAATGTTTGTTTGGGCAAAGTCAATAATATTTTGGTTCAACCGTGATCTGGCAACTTTGTTATCAAATTGTATCATTATATTCGCTTGTGCAAAATATTGCGATATTTAGTGAAATAATTAAACTTTTTATTTGAATTTTTTATTCATTTGTATATAAATATTGCAAATTAATAATTTCTTTTATTTGATTTTGTGAATAACTGGTTATTTGCCTCTTATTTAGTGAACATTTCGTTACTGTTAAGCAATTGTTGTTGCCGTGACGGTAAATTTTCTGTTATTGTAAGAGATCTTTTATTCTTTTGTTCTTTACCCTATTTTTGTACAAGTTGCCAAGATGGAATGCTGCTATTCTAAATTCAAAAGCAAGAGTAGCCCAAAGGATAAAAATATTAATTCTTCCCCGGAACGATTTCTGTTTTGTTGGCTATGTGAATCAGCTGCTCATCTTAAGTGTGCTGGGTTCTCGGGTAGACAATTTGACTATATTATTAATCGCGCAAAAAGATTGCGCTGGTCTTTTCCGAGTTGCCGACAGAAGGATGTCGATTTTTACAAATTGTTTATTCAGACTCAAACTGGCTTTAAGGAGTTATGTAGCGATTTAGCTAAGCTAACCGCTAAGTTTGACTTCTATCACGACCTGTTTGCGTCTTGTAAATATTTGGATGGCTCTTTTCAGGATCGTAGTGGATTTGTGAAACAGGTTGATGTGCCATTAGCCCCAAAAATATCGGATGTAACCTATCGGACGACATCTATGTCGTCTTTAAATTCGGATACGACGTCTATTCCTCTTGTGATTCCAACAATTGTTATTGATGATAACTTACCCTCTACCTCTAATGCTATGTCTAAGGCTGTTGAGGATATTCCCCAAATCCAACAGTAATTGTACGGATGCTGTTTATAATGCTGAGGTATTGAATTTGGGCAATGTACAGAATGTTCTTTTAATGGAACCGTGTTCTAAGCCCGCTTCTCCAGCTAGTATTTCTGATTGTAACAATGTGTGTGAGTCAATAAAATCTGTTCCTCCTAAAAATGTTTTAACTGTTGTATCAGCTCGCAAGGCAATTTTTATTTCTCGTCTTGCTGCTGATAAAACGGTTGACATGATTATGGAGTACGTTAAGGCTAAAATTCCTAATGTGGGTACAGCTAATATTGGCATCTTTAAATTTAATGTCCCCCAACAGCGCGATATTTCGTCTTTCAAATTGCAAATACCGGCTAATCTTTATAATCGGTGTCGAATAAAGCTTTTTGGCCTGAGGGGATTTTCATTAAGGACTTTTTTCCACGTAAAAGAGCTGTTATGTCACTTAGTTCTAATTCGGTTGATAATGTTCCAAAAAACTGAACAGTGTCCTGTCTTTACTGTACCAAAACGTGCGTGGGTTAAAAACTAAATTGTCGACTTTACTCCTTAACACTCTTAACTGTGACTACCACATTGTTGCCTTCACCGAAACCTGGCTTAAGCCAGGGATTCATGATTCTGAATTCTTTAGCACTAGGTATCAGGTTTATAGGGAGGATAGGATTGGGAAAGTGGGCGGTGGTTACTATTTCTAACTCCTTTTCTTCTCGTAAACTTGATTTTTTTATTCCTCTTGATATTGAATTTATTAGTATTCAATTACGTAGTCGGTAATATTTTTGTTTATATTATTTGCTCGTACGTTCCTTCGTCATCTAATATTGATATCTATTTAAAGCACTTTACCCTCATCTCTGATGTGTGTTCTCGATTAAGACCGAATGATTTAATCCTTGTATTAGGAGATTTCAACTTACCTGATGTAACGTGGACTTTTGATAAGGATTGTGGGTATTTTTCACCCATTAGCTATCCCTCTTATTATGATAAAATTTTTGAGTTAATTTTTGATCTCAGCTTAATGCAATTAAATCATGCATTAAATTTTAATAGTCGGCTATTAGACTTGGTCTTTTCTACTACAACTAATCTAACTATTTTACGGGCATCTCCTCTTGTTATACCATCATCCTTCTATTTCTATTTTGCTAAATGTATCTTTTGAAGAGATTAATAATAATAATCGTTCAACCAATAATCGTTACCTTTTTCATAAAACTGATTACAACGTGTTATCTGACTGTTTGTCTAATGTGGTCTGGGAATTGAATTATAAGAACATTGATAATTGTCTGTCCGTTATATATGATAAACTTTATTCTGCTATTTCCCTAAGTGTACCAGTAGGATTAAGTCATGGCACACAAAGTTGCCCTGCCTGGTTTTCGGATGAATTGAAATCTATCAGAAATAGGAGGAATAAGTTTTTTAAGCGTTATAAGAGAACTGGTCTCTCTGCGGATTATATCATTTATTCCAAAGGAATGCGTAAATTTAATACTGTTAACAAGAATTGTTATGACGATTATGTTCTAAAAAACAGAATGTTAAGTGATCCGAGGAAGTTTTATGATTTTGTTAACTCCAAAAGAAGGGTTAAAGAATTTCCATCATTATGTATTACAATAATATTGAATCTTCTAACCCCTTTGAAATATGCAATTTCTTTGCAGATTTTTTTGCTAATTGTTATGGTGATAAAATTATCGATACGGATGCTTATCCTTATTATCTTGAATCGTTTGATATCTTTCCCCAAGTACGTTTTTCGGAAACAGAAGTACTAAACGCTCTTAGGTCCATAAAAAGATCTTATTACCCTGGACCCGATGGTTTACCGTCTTGTATTATCATCTATTGTGCTGATATTTTAAGTGCACCATTAACAGCCATTTTTAACAATTGTCTCAATAATGGGTACTTTCTTAAAATTTGGAAGGAGTCATACATTATACCACTTTTTAAAACTGGTTCGCGAAATTTGATTAGTAATTATAGGGGTATCTCTAAACTTAGCGTTATCCTTAAACTATTTGAACGCTTATTGGTGAATAAACTTCAACCTTACATCTTTTCAATCTTATCGTCCGTTCAACATGGTTTCACTAAAGGTAAATCTACAACAACTAACCTTCTTGAATTAGGATGTTGTATATTTTGTTCTTTTTCTGAGAAAACTCAAACTGATGTGTTATACACTGATTTTTCTAAAGCTTTTGACAAGGTTTCGCATTCCCTTCTGTTATATAAGTTGAATCGTATAGGTCTTCCGCTTAATTTGGTGCATTGGGTTGGGTCTTATATCTCTGGGCGAACTCAACGTGTTCTTTATCAGGGTTACATGTCTTCTATTATTAATGTTTCATCCGGTATACCGCAAGGCAGCCATTTGGGGCCCTTGTTGAATATCCTATTTATTAATGATCTTCCGTCATGCATTAGGCATTCTAATATTTTAATGTATGCCGATGAAGTTAAAATTTTTCACTCATATCATCATATCAGTGCGTTGTTACAGTCAGATCTGGTGGAATTAGTTAAGAGGTGTAAATTTAATGGTATGATATTAAACTTAGATAAATGTAAGAAAATTACATTTTCAAGATATGCTCCATTAGTTGTTGATTACTTTATTGGCAGTCATAAATTGGAAAATGTTCTATTCTTTAAGGATCTAGGCGTTATTTTTGATCCGAAACTTAACTTTAATATGCAAATTCGCTCTGTGGTTAATAAGTCCAAGTCCCTTTTAGGTTTTGTAAAGCGTTGGTCCAAAGAATTCTTGGATCCGTACGTGACCAAATATCTCTATGTTACATTGGTACGTCCGTTTCTTGAATATGCCGTTAACTAACTATAATATGAATAGTATTGAATCCGTGCAAAAGTCTTTTTTACGATTTTTTACGCGGTTTAGGTTGGGACCCCCAAAGACCTTTACCACCCTAAGAAAGCCGCTTAAAACTTATTAACATGACTTCGCTATCAAATATACGTATTTGGTTAGGTGTCTCTTTTTTCATTAAACTTTTGAATGGGGAAGTTAACTGTCCTGCTTTGTTGAATGACGTTTATATAAATGTGCCCAAAAGATGTAGTAGGCATTTTGTTTTAATTAAACTGTCACAGTGTCGCACCAATTATGAGATGTTTCATCCATTAAGTGTTGTATCCAGTTATTTTAATGGGTATTATTATTTATACGATGGATCACTCAAATCCATTGAGAGTATTAAAAGTTTAATATTAAATTAATAAGATGCCGGATTGTTCTCTCCCTTTTTTTTTACCTTATTTTGTAGTTTGTATGAAAGTTTAATATCTTATTTTATTTTATTTTATTTTTTTTTTTTACATTTCATTGTATTATTAATTTGAATTGTATTAATATTATTTAACTTTCTAGTTCTTAAGTATGCTAAATTTAATAAATAAGTTTCTAATATGTTGCACCTGCAGTTGTTGTTGTTGTTGTTGTTGCTGCGGTTTGGAGACTGTTGCTGATTTTAGTTAAGCATATATAAAATAAAAATTTCGATAAATAAGTAAATAAATAAATCAACACGTTATCAGATATTTGCTCACCCAGATCTGCAAGCTGTTTTGACATCGGTTGTAACTTTGATATATGAATGGATATACTATCTTGCGGGTCTTTTACATATTGAAAAAACTGCTGTTGCAACAAATGTATTGATGCCTGTGACTTCTGCTCATGTATACTTTCTAAAGTTGACCACATAGACGCTGAACTTTCACAGTTTATAATGTGAAGCATAGCTTCTTCACCCATGGATACCACCAAAACCTTTTGTGCTTTAGCATCCAACGTTTTCCACGCTTCTAATCCTTGACCAGCTTCTGCAGGCTTCTGCTTCACGCCAGAAACAACGTCCCAAAGGTTACTACATCGTAGCACCACCTTTAGCGGGAACTTCCCCAAAGTCCAATTATCTGCAACTTTAAGCTTGGCAATTTCTTAATCTTCCATGACTATTTAGCTATTTCAAGGGTTAAGCCCATATCCTATTAGCAGAGCAAAAATGAAAAACAAGCCTTTTGCTTTGATAGAAGAATTTAAAGAGAATAATGAAAAATTTTATTTCGTTAACAAATCAGAACAAGCTTCCTATGTTTAAAATACGATATTATCGAACAAGTACACGAAGAACAAGTGTATCAGCGAATGTGTATAAATAAACAACTTCAACATAACTTTTGCCCTCTTGTTATTACATTTATCTTCTTAGGTATCATATCTTTTAACATATCAGTATCAAATTAAACCGTGATAACGCATTTGTATTATTACTTCCTTTTTTATATATTACTGTAAAATCATAATCGCATAATTCCATTCTAATGCGCGTCATTTTGGATGTGGTCTATGGTCTGTAATAACCACGAATTTACGACCGTACATATATGGTCTGAAAAATTTAATACCCCAATGAATAGCGAGTAGTTCTTTTTCTATTGTGGGTTTGCTTATATCATGCTTTGAAAGGGTAGTGTTGCATATGAAATTGGTAAATCGTGTCCAATTTCTCCTTGTGCATCTGTTGCCTATATAAATGGTTTGTCAAAGTCAGGGTATTGTAGTATAGGGGGATTCATTAATTCTTGTTTTAAAGCTTCGATTGCTTTTTAGCATTCGTTTGACCATATAAATGGTTGATGCTTTTCTAATAAGGAGTTTAGACATTTTGCAATTTGTGCAAAATCTTTTATAAATCTTCTGTAATAATTGCACAGTGCTACGAATCGTCTCACTTCGTCTGGGTGTGGGATAGTTTTTTATAACATTAAATTTTAAAGGATCGGTTTGGACGCCATTCTTAGTTATCAGATGTCCAAGATATATGACTTCGGGTATCAAAAAGTTACATTTACTAGCATTGAGCTTTAAGTTATATTTCTGTAGTCTAGTGAATACTTTTATGAGATTGTCGTAATGGTATTTGAGTGTGCAGCCAAATATAATGATATCGTCAACATAGAGGAAGGCGTTGGAGTCCAATCCACTTAAAGCTATTGTGAGCATTCTCTGAAAACTGTTTGATGAAATTTTGAGTCCGAATGGTAGTCGTTTAAATTGGAAATGTCCTTTATTTGTTGAGAAAGCTGTTAGGGGTCTGGAATCTTTGTGTAGGTTTATTTGGTGAAAAGAACTAGTCATATCTAATGTAGAAAATATTTAGCTCTTCCCAGTTTGTCAAGAACGTCTTCAAGTCTGGTTAGTGGAAATTTATCGTTTACTAATTTGTCGTTCAATTTTCTAAAGTCTACTACAAGTCGCCATTTTTGTGTGTCGTTAGTTGTCTTTTTAGGTACAATTAGTAAGGATGAATTATAAGGGCTTACCGAAGGTTCTACTATGTCTTCGTATTAGCTTCTGTACTTGATTATTAATTTCCTCAGTTTGGGTTTGTGGAAGACGATAATTTTTGATGTTATCGTTTGTCTGAAGTTTCTGTATATAGAAGTTATTCGTCGTGAGTTTTTCTCCCTCTAAATGAAATTGGAAATCTTTGAATATTTCTATTAGTGATTCCTTTTGATTTATATTTAAGGTTCTCAGTAGTCTATTTAGTCGTTCCTTACTGGCCTCGTTTTGTGTTTTTGCATACATTATATGGTAATTTCGAAGGGATTCAGTTTGTACATTAATATTTTTAAGGTTTATGGTTTGTGCTGTTGTATTTTAAATTCTAACGTGTTTTATCCCATTACGTGCTAAAAACACTCCTTTTTGAAATCCTTTATTTAAGATAAGTGAATCCTCTTTTAATTTTATTTATATTGGATGTATTATCTCTGATCTGGGTGGTATTGAGATAATTTTGGGTTTTTTTTTTTTTTCTACGAAGACGGAAGGGGAAATCCTCAATGGGTACCAATGCTAAACATGGTTATGTGGAAGTCATCACCCTATGGCGACATACCCACTAAAACCCACTCCTTCGATTTCACTAATGTGTTTGGCTACAATGGCTATTGCTACGTCGTCCGCAAAGCCTATTATTCTAGCAGTTTCTGGGACGTTGAGTCGGAGAATACCATCATACATCATATTCCATAAAACAGAGCCTTGTAGGACTCCTCCTTTGACTTGGTAGGTTCGTTTACCTTCTATAGTGCCATTCACTAGAAGTCTGTGGCAACTATTTTTAACAAATAGAGAGGTACATTTATTCTCCGTAGGGCCTCTACTATCATATCCCATCGCGCCATGTTGAAAGCATTCTTGATATCTAATGTAACTACCAGACAGTATTTCTTTTGCCCGTGTTTCCACCTTCTACCTTCAATGGCGTTGGCGTTTAATCACCGTGCCGATTGCATCGGTAGTACATTTTCCCATTCTAAAACCAAACTCGTTATCGGAAATGCCTCCTAACGCTTCTATTCCCGCTGATAACCTGTTTTTGATCAGCTTTTCGAGCAATTTGCTTACTGACTCAATCATACAGATAGGGCGGTAGCCAGCCGGGTCATTTCCCGGGTTGACCCTTTTAGGGATCAACACCAGTTTTTGTATTGTATTAGTTAGAAATATCCCTTCTTGGAGACAGCTGTTAAAAACCCTAATAAACAAATCAGGTTTTATCTTTACCGCCACTTTTAGGACACTGTTTGGTATACCATCAGGCCCCGGCGCTTTTGTATTACTGAAGGACTTAACAACGGCCAGTATTTTGCTCTCTGTGATGTCCTGCGGGTCAACAGTATTTGCTGAATCAACAGGCTCGCCACGATTAACGTCCTGCCGTCGAAATAGGTTTAGGACTATACTGCCCAATATTTCCGGATCTGTTGGTGGCATCTCAGAGAAACACTTTAGTTTTTTTAATACTAACTTGTAACCTGTGCTCCATGGGTTTTGGTCCAGCTCTTCCAGGAGATTGTTGAAGCAACTGTGTTTACTCCTACGTACAGCGATTTTTAAAAGTTTCTTTTTCCTTTTAAGGGTTGTCCATCATATCATATCATATATCATATCATTTATACTTTGGCCCCTTGTCCGCGTGTACAGCCTCCTGACATGGTTACAATCGGCGCGGAGCTGAGCTATCTCCTCATTCCACCAGTAAACCGGTTTGCGCTTATTACATTGCTTTTTCCTACACATTGCAACATCACACGCACTCGCTAGATGCTTCGCCATCTCTTCGACATCTCCTTGTACACGCATATCGCTAAAAAATACTGTAAAGCCTGCTTCATCGAAAGTAGTTATTTTCCATGCCGGCCAGCTATCTCTCTGTATTTGGTGGTTCCCTGTAGGTGCTGTCTGCAAATCAATGATAACCGCCTTGTGATCACTGTATGTGAATCCGTCGGAGAGTTGCCAAAGCGAGCTTGTGTCTAGTACACTACTCACAAATGTGATATCAATGATAGAGCTGCGACCATTCCTCTCAAAGGTTGCACGGTTCCCCTCATTGAGCAGTACTACGTCCAGCTGCGCCATGGACTCAAGTAAGACTCGTTTCCATTGGTGGTACGATGTCTTCATTATTTGTATGGATTTCTATATTCATGGTTTCGAAGTCCAGTTTGCACAGGTAATCTCTTAAGAAATCAATTCCTAATATATCCTCTGGATATTACATGGAATTCATGTGTTAGTTCTGTTTGTCCAACTTGTAGTTGTATAAATGTTGTTCCAATAGAATGTATAGTTTCTATAGTTATGTATTCCACTTAGATTGTATATATTGTTTATTAGGTTAGCTTTTGTGATATGTAATATGTAAGATTTTATTATTGAAATATCTGCTCCTGTATCAACTAGTAATGTTATAGTTTTTTTTTTGCTTAGTCTGAAGTATAACATAGAAAGTGTTTTTATTAGATATATTGAGAATTTTATGTGTGTTTATACGCCAGTGATGGTGTCGTCCACCACCAGCGGTATTCCGCTTCCCTGGTTTTGTACAACGTTCAAGTGTCTTCTTCTATTATTTTGATTGATGTTAGGTATTTTGGGGGTATCTAGGATTGTTTTGCATGTTCGCATTCTGCCGAAAATTATTACTGTTTTGCATATTTCTGAAATTATTGTGCTGCATGTTAGAATTCTGTCTGAAATTGTTATATGTGTTTATTGGTGGCGTTCTGTTATTGAATGTGGGGTTTCGGTTTCTTTGTGTAAAATTTCTTTGAGTGTTGAAATTTCTTTGGTTATTGGTCCAGTATGAATTTTGGGGGATGTATTGGAATTTCTTTCGTGTTTTGTTTGTTCTATTGTTCTGGTTGTTTATTCTAAGTATTTGAGATTTATTTTGAAAACTATGGTCTTTTTCCAATTCTAAGCTAAGTTGACTGCTTGGGTTAACGATTGAGGTTGAGCAGCGATTAGGGTCTGTTTGTCTCTTTCATCGATGCCCTTTTTGAATACTGTGAGTGCATAATTGTCATTGATTTTTTTTATGACCTTATATATTTTTGAAGAGAAAAAAGAATTTTTGTTTATTTATTGTGTATTTATATCAATAATTCTTGCGATTATCTCGTATGGACCGACATAGGGTTTTTCTTTTTTCCGTTTTGTCATATTTTGTCGCGGGCACGAATAGGGCAGCACTGGTTTGCGCATATGAGCAGTGGTGCCAGGCCAGCAAACAAGGAGGAGAGTAAAAAAAAAAATAAGAGAAAAGAAGTGAAGAAAAAAAAAGATGGCGTCATGAGAAAAAAGAAAAATTTAATGCGCAGTGGTTGAGTGATGTTCTGACGGAGAAGAAAAAGAAAATTTTATTGCGCAGTTGGTGAGTGGTATGCTGACAGAAAAGAATAAGAAAAATTTTATTGCGCAGTTGGTAAGGAGTGATATGCTGATTTTGGTTCGTGAGTGCTACAGTGTTTGATGGAACATAATAAAAAAAGAAAATTAACGCAAGAAAAAGGGGCAAATAGAAGTTGTAAAACTGTTAAAGTTATTATGCACTTCATGTCATAAAAACGTGGAGGTTACATTACAACATCGAGAAGTAGATGCCTGATAACCTACAAGGCATACGTATTCTTCTACGTCATCAGAATCCGAGCCGATATGTGGTAGTAAATGATCCGCGTACAGTGCAATTAGGGCAACAAAGTAAATAGCGAAAGCTAGTTCAGCCAGATCAGGAACAGAATTTTAAACAGGAACTGTAACACGAACACACTCAATGATTGCTAACTCAAAATTGTGATGACGAATGGAAATGATTGACGGTTAAATAAACTGCTCGCAACTGCTATTGTCAGAGAAAACGTGAATTAGTCCAGAACAATAATGCAGTGATGGTATTACCAACGGTAGGGAGGCCAACGGATTCGGAACTGTCTTCCTGCTCTTCTTTTTTTTGATATACTAAATGATATAGATATCATGTATGAAACTGTATGTATTGATATGTTATTTGACTTCAGCAGGATTTGGTAATTCAAATTGAGTAGAAATCATACCTGACTAACTGTCCTTTTTTGTAACTAAATTTTTTTTTACCTCCCCCTAAATTTTTTTTTTGCCTCTCCACAGGTACCTCATGCAAAGGCTTCGAGCGAGCTCATTCGGAGTCAGCATGAAAAAAAAAAAAAATATAAGGTAACTGTTTGTTTTCTTTTTCCTTTTGGTTATTATTATATGGCGGTTATTAGGGCAAGACTAGCTTTACTATATTGGGATAGATAGGCAAGAACATAAAAAAAAATTATAAAATTTACCGTAAACTAGATTTGGATTCAACAGGCAATAACATGAATAAGTACTGTAAATTATATAGGAACTAGATAGGCACGAACATAAAAAAAAATAAAAATATATATATATACATATATATAATTCTGAGTGCATTATAGTAAAACTATGTTGTTTATATAAAGCAAGGAAGCAAATAGGGTAAGTGGTGTAGTGCGCATAATGTGGTGAGGGAGGCCTTTTATTTTTTTAGGGTAGCCTCATAATTAGCACCATAAATGGCTACGATGGAGGGGAGGGCTAAATGGTAAAGTGGTTTTACATCTTTAGCCACTGATCAACTGGGCTCATCCGCGTGCTCCACACGAGCAGGCGTGGTGGTATTTTTCTTTTTTTTTATCACACTCTTATTTTTTTGTTACCCGCCCAACCTGTGTCACACTATGGGTTGAGAACCCCCTGAAAAAATTAGCTGGCCGGAGCTGATAGTTTGGCATATGCACCTCGATACGAGGCGCGACAAGTAGTTGCGGCGGATAAAAAGGAGAAAACCATCAACACCATCTCTAATCATTTAAAAAAATAAGTAAATTGTAACAATTTCTTAATAGTACATAGTCTCCTATTTCCAAATTCAAAGGTTTGCTTTCTTTAGCATTATTCTTTAATGTTCTTTTATGTTTTTCTTTTTCTAAAAATTTCTTTGCTCCTTGTATAGAAAATTTTATTCTGGTTTTTAATTCATCATAATAATTGTCTAAATCTTGACTTATTTTATTTGTATTAATGCTATCATTTGGCAGATAGGCTATTCTTCCAAATACTAGTTCGTAGGGTGTATATCCAGTCGTTACATGTGGGTTATATGCAAAAAAAAAATAAGGTATCCATTTATCCCAATTGTCATTTTCTGCGAATGACAACACGTATTCATTCATAATGCGATGATTTCATTCAACGGAGCCTAAAGTTTGATGATGGTAAGGGGTCGAAAATATTTGTTGAATTTTGAGGAGTTCACATATGTTTTTCAGTAGTTCATTTGTGAATTCTGTTCCTCTGTATGATTTTAATATCTTGAAATGACTATATTTTAGTATGCCTTGTTCAACAATTGCGTTTTTTTCACTGCATTGTAATAGAATATCTTTTTCATTTATATCTATATTAACTTTCTTCTTTGTTTTGTTTTTGCCCTTGATAAATTCAATTTTTAATTTCTTTAATTTATTTACATCAGACATTGAAGTACCATCCCAAATATAAAGTTCGCCAGACTTCAGTTGGTTAGTATTATTTTTATTTTTAGCGTTATCTGTTATCTTTTCATTATTCATCATTTTTAAATTTTGGTCTCTTGTTATTACATTTATCTTCTTAGGTATCATATCTTTTAACATATCAGTATCTAATATAATCCAAGATAAAGCGTCAGCATTTGTATTATTGCTTCCTTTTTTATATATTACTGTAAAATCATAATCGCATAATTCCATTCTAATGCGCGTCATTTTGAATGATGGGTTATTGTGAGTGAATAGTGGCACTAGTGGTCTTTGGTCTGTTATAACCTTGCTATATGGTGGTGTCGTCCACCACCAGCGGTAGTACGTTTGTCTGGTTCTATACAACGTTGGTGTGTCTTCTTCTATTATTTTGATTAATATTATGGGAATCTGAAATTGTTTTGCATATTTGTGTTCTGTCTGGTGTTGTGCATATTTGTGTTTTGTCTGGAATTATTGTATGCTGGTTGTGTTCTGCTGTTCAGCGTCGAATTGGACATCTATTTGTGAAATTTCTTTGTGCATTGAAATTTTTTTGTGTGTTGAAAGATGTATCTAGTATCGTTATGTTGGTATCTATTTTTATTTGATTTGTTTATTCTAAGTACTTGGGATTTATTTTGGAAGCTATGGTCTTTTTCCAATCCTAGAGCTAATGATTGGGGTTGTGTAGCGAATAGGGTATATTTATATTTTTCGTCAATTTCCATTTTAAATACCGTGAGAGCATAGTTGTCGTTATTCCTTCCGTTCAGATGAGGATGCGTATTTCCTAATTCTTGAATCTGTAGGTCATTTAGTTGGGTAATTAGACTAACTACCTTATCTCTAAAATTATCAATGCTACCTCGTTGTTATAAATTGTTTAAGGTGTTGTGTAGTGTAGGTATTGTCTGTGGGTTTTTAAAATTGCTTCTGATTGAACTATAGAGTTCTTCTAATGTTCTGGGTATTTGAATTGAGCCTATTGCCGTTTTTACCTTTTGGGTGAGTTTTATGTGGAAAACAAATTCTAATAGATATGTTTTACCAACTTCTGAAAGACTTTTTTATAGTATTTCGACAAATTTGCAAACATTTTCGACTTCCTCAAATTTGCCAGAAAAACTATGCAATTTCTTCATTGGCGTGCTTAATTCGTTTACCACCACGTTTTCTTTGTGGTCTAGGTGGCACAAATTGCTTAGCCTGTTTAGCGTAATTCTGTCTTAGCCTATATTCTCCAATGGTCAGGCGTTTGGGACTGGGGATTGGCGTTGGTATGTACGGTGGTATCTGCGGGTTGGTTGATTGGGAGGTATCAGTCGGTATGTATAGTGGTATTCGCGAGTTGGTTGACCGAAAGGCAGTAATGGTGTCAGCCTTCATATGTGATATGTTTTGTCAGGATGTCCCGCGAGGATCAAAAGTTCAATAGTTTGGCAGGATCAAAAGATCAAAAGTTTGGAAGGATCGTCGCGCAACGCGCAACGCAAGAATCCAGCTGAGAAGCTTGATATTTTAATGTTAGAAACTAAATGAATGAGACTCACGCAAATACGTTTTTTAGTCTGCTTTATTGAATCAAATTTGCTTTCTTATATACTAAAATTACTATAATAAATTTACAACAAATTACTTAAACTAGGTTATTCTTATTGCTTACTTGACATAAATTCTATTTTTGCATATACATGCAAACGGTTATTCATGACATAAATTCTCTTTTTGCATATTAATTTAAAAATAAAAACAAGTTAGAGAAGTTCGGTTAAGACCGAAGCTTAAATACCCTCCACCTTTTATAACCCTCTAAAAATAAGTTCCTATTGCCATATTTTCATGTACTTACGCAAATAGTGTTTTTTTTAAATTATAGGCGTTTGCACTGTCTTCTGGTTGAATCAGAATTTGGTGAAACATTTCCTTTATGTCACCACATGCGGCTACAGCACCTTCGAGGAAATGGAATAAGATTAATGCTAGTGGACGATATTCCTGCGGTCCTTTTAGCAACTCGAGTTTAACGATATGCCATCAATTTCTGCCGTGGCATCAAAAAGTAAGCAGATATTTATGGGTTTGTTTGGGTTTACTGCACCACAGTGTGGTAAGTACCAAGTTTTACGTGTTGCTAATGCGATTTCATGTTGCGTCATTCTACGTGCATAGCCTTTTTCAATATAGCTTGTAATTATGGTTTTATATGCAAATTCAGTGTCACGCTGCATCCCTTTTTCTATTCCCACTAATCTGGATTTGGACATACATTTACACTGGTAGTTGTACAGCGTCAGTTTTCCATAACAGTCCCGCCTGAAAACGGCGTTTTTTCACAGTTGCCTTTAAAATATTTTTGGTACGCGTATCCTCTTCACTAACTACAGGTGGTAATGGTCGAACACCAAACGATTCAGTGCTAAAATAATCAGTTATTTTTCATTTATTCTTCAGTCGATGGGCCAATTACAAAGCAGGTTTCTGTTGTCTGTTTATACTTGTTTGAAGGTCCAAAAACAACCCAGCCTAGCTCTGTGTTTGCTGCATATGGTCCACCGGGTCTCAATCGTTCATTTTCGCATGGCAACCCGAGATTACAATTGTTTAAAGCAATTAACAATTTTAGCTTGGCATTTTCTAAATCCATACATGCAAGAATTTCAAATGTTCCTGTACATTATTTTCGTACAGAGTCTGTGTTGGTAAATCCAAAGTTGCTACGCTATAAACGTTTCTTAGTGTAAACTTTTTGGTCATTCCAACACCGCTAATAAAGAAGTTCACCAGTGTTGCAGCTTCTTTTGTTATACGGTTGCTGAACCATTGCACACTTAATTGCCTTTTTTCAACTTTCAAATTAAGAGCTCTTGATAAGGAATGATGGATCATTGTGACAGATGAGCCTTCGTCGAGCAAGGCATATTTTTTTTTTTTTTTTTAACGAAGGGGAAAGCTTTGAAAGCCCAGTCAGTGTGGGACTTGCACCCACTAAAACCCCTTCGAACGTCCTACGGCAATTCCCCTGGGACTACCGTTAAGTATTACGTCAGGAGAAACCGTCTGAGACTACGCTCAATTCGTTCGTATGATGTCAGTCATCATCTGTCTTACTCGTAGTCTTTCTGCCACTCTAAGCTTCTTCATAATAACGGCACTGACGCTTTTGACGCAGGACCATACCTTTTCATCGTTAATCATGTGCAGAATTATATCGCCATTTGGTTCCATGATTAAGTCTGCAATTTTTGAGCGTTCTGCCTCGAACCTTGGGCATTTTATCAGTATATGCTCAGCTGTTTTCTCGTCGTCATGACACTCAGGGCACCAAGGTTCAGTGTCATGACCAAAACGGTGCAAGTAGCTGCAGAAGCAACCGTGTCCGCTGAAAATTTGCGTCAAGTAATAGCCCATACAGCCATGTTGTCTGCTCAACCAGCACTCAACATTTGTTATTACTTTGTGCGTCCATCGGCCTTGAGAGGATTCGTCCCATCTCCTTTGCCATTCTCTATAGCTTTCTAGCATTATGTCCCGTTTTTCTCCATTAGAGAGCTTCCTATTAAGAAGTTTTTTGGCACAGTACATTTTTGTAGCTTGTTGGGCTAGGATATCAGGTGGGAGCATGCCTGACAGGATCAGTGCTGCGTCCAGTGATACGGTACGGAATCCACAGCAGACTCTCAGTGCAGTTCCGCGATACAGCTTATTCAGGTGTTTATTATAGCTGGGATATTTCTGTAGTGTATCACTCCAAACAGGTGCAGCATACATAGTGACAGAGGTGATCACTTTGGCTAGCAGTAATCTTCTTCGTTGACTGGGGCCACCAATATTTGCCATCATGCGTGCCAGCGCTGTATATATTTTGCTAGCTTTGTCACACACTGAGCTAGGATCTCCTTCAGGTTAATTGGGCTTAAGCAGGAAAACGAGTTTCTGCCTTTTCCATATGCGGAAAGATTCCACCTTTCATACAATTATTATATACTTTCAAGAAGAGAAGAGTATTATACCATATTGCTGCTTTTACTGCTTCCATTGGTATTCCATCTGGGCCTGGTGCTTTATTACTGCCAAATTTATTCACTGCCTCTTTAATTTCGTCATGCATTAAGTCCTGATATTCTTATTCAGCTGGCGGCATCTGACATTCGAACGGCATGTGTCTTGGGAAGAGCGTTTCGACCACACTTTGCATAAACCTCGCACTAGTTGGTGTGCTTCTTTTAGAGCATTAATTTTTGCCATAACTTCTTTGTATGCTCCACCCCATGTATTAGAGTCAGCCATATCACACAGTTCCTTAAAACATTTGTCCTTGCTAACTTTTATTGCCTTTTTAAGAGATCTACGTGCTTCCGTGTATCTTTTTCTATATATGTCATATTGGGATGTACCTATATGTCTTTGTGATTTTCTTCTAGCTGCCAGACACTGCTCTCTGAGGCTAGCAATTTCTGTATTCCACCAGTATACGGATACACGTTCTGGGCACTTAGTTCTCCTTACCATGGAAGCATCACATGCTGCAGTTATGTATGTTGTAAGCTTTTTAGCTTGATCTTCAACATTTGGTGGTAGTTCAAGGTCTTCGCTCACCATGTATTTCAACATATCACGGTCTATTGTTTTAATTTTCCATCCTAGTTCGTAGGGCCTTCTGGGTGGTTTTCGTGGCTGCACCGTTGCTATTGTTGTAAATACCGCGAAATGGTCACTATTGGTGTAGATGTCACTGACATGCCAATTACATTTTCGCACTAAGGAGGTACTGGCGAAGGTTATGTCAATTATTGAACCACGTCCATTTTTTTCAAATGTATTTTTGGCGCCATCGTTGAGCAGTATTACATTTAAGTTATGAAATGCTCTTAGTATAACTTCTCCTCTTCTATTCGTGAATCTGCTTCCCCACTCAGTTGCCCATGCGTTAAAATCTCCTGCAATTATCACGGGGTTGCATGTTGATGCATCCCTGCATAAGGCATCAATTCCAGCTTCAAACTGCAGTATATCTAGACTGGGTGGGAAATAACAGCTGAAGAAATGTACACCACCGATTTTAGCTGCCGTATAGTATAAATTTGCAGTTGTTATATACTCTTGTACTGGCCAGAGAGCCCATATTGCTGCTTTGCGGCTATCATCAGATATCCATTCTCCCTGGTCAACCATACTTGTGTATGTTTCACAAAGAAGGGCTAGATCGACATCTTGCTCAAGAATTATTTTATTTAGTAGTTCTTGTGCAGCCTCGCAGTGATTCAGGTTTAGTTGCAGGATCTTCAGTTTATGTGTTATTTTTTAATACTGCCGCATAGGCCGCACATAACCTACTTGTAGTAGCGTGGCTAGCGTCTACACCCTTGGCATCACAGATTATGCACTTACTCTCATTTTTACATTCTCGTGCCAAGTGACCGTTTTGTCCGCATTTGAGGCAGCATTTGCTCCTATCGATTTTGTTTTTGCACGCTTTCGCTATATGGCCGAATTCTAGGCATTTAAAGCATCTAGTAGGAGTATCATAGGGTCGTACTCTACACATTACCCAACCTATTTTAATTTTACCATCTCGGAGCAAGGATGTTCCGACGTTAGTGGGTACATTAAGTACTGCTACCTGTGTACCTGCATACGACTTCCTTAATGTTTTAATTGCAGACTCTACAATTTCCGCATCTCTTATCTGATTGTTGATGGCGTCTACTATGTCCAGCTTAGTGGTGATTTCATCTATATCTCTAATTATTATTGTTTTGCTGAAGAAGTTTAGCCTGCTCGCCTAATATTTGTTCTATTTGCTTCTTATATTCCTGGCAGTTTCCATCTTGGGATTTTCTAAGTTGGAATAGAATCTCTCCGTTCTTTGTCTTTCGTATTTTATGTACGTTCTCACCCAACTTTTTAAGATTGGCATTATCTTTGACCGTTTTTAATATTTCGCTGTAGGATAGGGTGCCCATTTTTTCTACCACGATAGCTTCCGACTTCGGGATGTATTTTATGTTATTTTTTTCATCTCGCTTACGCTTTGACACAACTGTGGACCATTCATCATATTTCTTGGCCTGTTTTTCTAACCGGTGTGAGAGCTGTAGCGTCTACACTTTTATTGGTGGAATTTTCTTGCCTGCGTTTAGCATTCGGCACCGCGGCAGCTTCGGCATCATGTTTCCGCTTACTCTCACTGTTTTGCTTCAACATGGTGAGGTTTGAGAGTGTTTGCTGCTTCTGATGACTTCTTTGGCCTTTTCATCATGAAAGTTGATAGCAGCCAATTCGTAGAGCGCTTTTATGCTCTCTATGGTGTCCCTCGAGCAAGGCATATGTATCAGTTTGTTTGTTTGCGCTATATAGAGTTACGGGTTATACTTTAAACAGAAGTTTTCTCTCATTTTTTATGACCGAACAATTGAGGATAGTCTCCTCAGGGACTCCATTAATTTTTTCGGGTTGTACTACACTATGCGTTTTTAAATTTTCATGCAATAAATTATGGTGTATTTTAGGACGACCTCCAACATTACACTGCTTGCGGCGGCGGCACGTGCGTGAACTATGTCCTTTTTTTTTTATACCCTCCATTTTGGGGAAGAGGGTATATTCATTTTGATCATCCGTTTACAACACATCGAAGGAAGCGTCGGAGACCCCATAAACCATATATATTCTTAATCAGCATGAAAAGAGAAATCGTTTGAGACATGTTCGTCCGTGTGTCCGTGTGTCCGTCTGTTGTTGGCACTCTCACGGTCGTAATTTTTGAGATATCAAATTGAAACTTTGCATACGTATTCTTAGTTCAATTTCGCTGTTCCGTATTGAAATTGGGCAAAATCGGTTAAGAGACACGCCCACAATAAACGAAAATCTCATCATACCTCGAAAAAATTGTATCTTTAAAAAATTATATATCGCATAATACTATGTCTATCAAGTTGAAATTTGGTATATATATAAAGGGTACCGTTATCCAACACTGTGCCAAAAATGGGCGTGATTGAATAACGCAAACGCCTATAATTTAAAAAAAACACTATTTGCGTAAGTACATGAAATACATAAATATGGCAATAGGAGCTTATTTTTTAGAGAATTACAAAAGGTGGAGGGTATTTAAGCTTCGTTCTTAACCGAACTTTTCTATCTTGTTTTTTTTATTGTATTAAGTTGATATGGCCGAGTGACCAAGACTCTTATAGCCAGAGTAATTCGCACTGACAAAGACGCCAACAGCCTTCACTGCCAGGATCACATCAGATTTAGATGAAGTAGATTATAAATAAAACACAAGCACAAAATCGTGCAAAAGATAGAGTCCCGTTATTTTATATAAAATGAGTGCGCGCAGTCCCCAGTCATAGGTCCGTCGAGTTCAGAAGTCAAGCGCGCACTGAACTATGTCCTTTATTAAAGCAACTGAAGCACAAATTATTTTGTTTCACAAGGTTTCAGCTGTTCGAAACACTCGTGTCTAATATTTGTTTACAACTGGATATCTCGGGCGCGCCATGGCCTAACGAACATTTTAACTCTGGGTTTTGGTTAACCTTACTAGCAGTGTGTAACACTGTGCGGCGTTTATGTTCGTGGTTGTCATTGTCTTGTATTAATAACATGAGCCTGGCGGCTTCTGATAAGCAATTACTAAATTCTTTAATAGTAGGGAATGGCTTTATAGATATTGCACACTTGGCCCATTCTAGCCGTTGGCTCATTGGCAATTTTAATACCAATTCATCAAGTAAGGTTGGATTTGACAAGTGATATTTTACCATTTTCTTAAAGCGTTTCCTGGTATCACAGGCACTCACGGACCTGTGTAACTGGCTCCTAATTAATTTCTCTGGGCGACCATAACTAAACTGCAGTTACTGGGTGGATTAACAATGCCTTAACTGTTTCCTTTGCATCACCCTTTAAACACTTTATGAGTCGCTGATTATTTCCCAAATTTGTATACTTATAGGCGGTAAATCTTGTAGTTTCCGCAATGACTTCATCATAGTGTGATAGTTTTATTTATTTCATTTTATAAATTAGCTACAATTTTATAATAGCCAACTAAATTAAACTTAAATTAAGGTTAATCAATAACTAGAAAGAGTACAGGAAGCAGCACCGCAACAACAATCGGCGAAACAGCAATAGGACTAAGGCTAAAACTAATGTAAACTTAGAGCTACTTAAAAATAAAAAGTAGAACATCGATATGATACAATTGATTAAAACTAAAATAATCTTATAGGTTATAAGAATAATGAATACAAAATTATACTATAAGATATGTTTACAACAATATGTTATGCTTATGATATGTTTACAGTAATATGTATATATTGTATACGTTTGTAATACGTTGGAAATTGTATCGGACAAATCGAAAACAACGTAATATTCGTTAAACATTTTACACAATACTCGAAACGGACTATAAAGTAGATAATTTGTGCGGCAGTGAGGTAGTTTCAAGGGTACATAGTGCCTAGAAAAACGAGGGGGCATATTAAATGAAATTAATTCCAATAATGATGAAGAGCAAATATCGCCTCTAATAACTTTAGCAATGAAAGTAACTTCTAACGTATTACACGTTTTTCCCATATTGCGCGCAAATAGTGAAAAATTTCGTTGAACTGATTCAATGCTGTTAACATAAATTCTACAAGTTGGTACCCATACAGCAACTGAGTATTCAAGGATAGGCCTAACAAGCGACGTATATAACCTCTTGGTGACATAAGGATCATTAAATTCCTTTGATCATATTTTATAAAGCCAAGAACAGATTTCGCCTTGTTAACAGAATATTCAATATGTAGGTTATAACGGAGCTTCGAATCTAAAATAACCCCTAAATCATTGAAACTGGATACATTCACTAGCTCATGCTTGTTTAATGAATCAGACTAAGAAAACGTTAGCTTTTTACATTTGCTTAAATTTAAAAGCATGCCATTAACTTTGCACCATTCGGACAGACTACATAAGTGGGACTGCCAGTAAGAAGATTTTTACATCGTCAGCGAACATAAGAACGCGAGAAAATTTAATACAATTTGGGAGATCATTTAGAAAAAGTATAATAAGTAGAGGACCAAGATGACTACCCTGAGGGACTCCAGAAGACACAGAAATTTCGCGTGATAAACAGGACTTAAACAAGACTTTTTGCGAACGACCGGTAAGGTAATTGCGAAACCAAGCTAACATACTGTTGTTAAAGCCAAATAATTTAAGTTTGAGAATTAACAGATGATGATCAACTTTATCGAAGGCTTTAGAGAAGTCCGTATACACTACGTCAGTCTGCATGTGTTCAGAAAAACCCTGAAATATAAACCATAAATTCCATAAGATTTGTAGCAGTCGATTTACCCTTAACGAAGCCGTGTTGATGAGGGGAAATATCAGATTTAATTATCGGAGTAAGTCTTTTAGTAATTATTAGTTCGAATAGCTTTGGCAAGGCACTAAGTTTAGCAATACCACGACGGTTATTGATAACAATTTTAGATCCATTCCTATAAAGTGGAATAATAAAGCTACTTTTCCAACATAGTGGGAAATAGCCTTTTCTGAGGCATGTATTGAAAAGGTTAGTTAAAAGAACAACGGCGGCGGCGTTGTGCGCCGCAGTATACAAGAAGAAATACCGTCACGGCCGGAAAAAAACACAACTTAACCGTCTTTAATGTATCTAGATCAGATCAATATTTTAAATCGTATAAATAGCTATCACTCGGTACGCTTTCAAGTGAGTAGGATTTTTCAAAAAAATCGGCAAACATGTTAGATATCTCCTGAATATTTGAAGATTCCAAGTTGTTATGTCGCATTACTACCGGAAAGCCAGCAACTTTGCGTTTAGAGTTAACAAACGAAAAGAAATTTTTAGGATCATTAATCAATTTGTATCCCATAGACCATATATAATTATAATAACACGATTTATTTAAGACGTTAAAATCATGCCTTGCCTTCGAATATAATACATAATAATAATCTGTTTTTTTTTATTCCGGACCATTTTTAAGTTTTTGTTAAGTCAGACTGGACATTTCATAGAACTATATATTTTTAAAGGAACAGACTCAGAAATCGCAGACAGAAGTATATCATACATAACAGACAACGATTTATCTGTATTGTTTACATCGACAATAAAGTTAGAGACAGACGCTAATAAAATTCCTCTGATTTTATTATAATTAGTCTTATTGAAGTTAAAGTTTGTATTATATACAACTCTAGACAGAAAATTACTTAAAAGAAGATTATTTAAGGTAAGCAACAGCATAGGATGATGCTTATCCTCTGGTAAAACAAAAGGAAACGTGCGATTGATTAAAATGTTCGTGTCATCCAGGAAAATTAAATCGAGAAGTTTATTATTATAATTTAGGATATTATTCTAAATCATAAATTGCATCGAAGAACTCTATAAGATGATGAGGAATCATAATTGATGTGAGATGATCCATGTCATCATTAACGATCTAGTTAATGTCAGGAAAATCACCTAAAACCAGTAACTTATCACATGGTTTAACAAATAAAAATATGTTTCTGATTAAGTGAACATGCTTCATGTAAATTATAAGGACAGACGCTGGAGGAATGTATGAACAGGTAATAAATAAGTGGCAATTACCCAACGATACTTTTACACAAACAAATTCAACGTCAACAAAATCAGAAGAAAGATGGCAAAATTTTTTTACACGTATAAGTATCCCACCACCTATTTTACTAGTGCGATCACACCTATGCAAAATCGGCAGAAAAAATCTCAGCATCCTTAACCCCTGGTTTTAACCAAGTTTCAGAAAAAACTATAATGTGGTATTCACAGCCCGAAGAATTCAGTAGTGCATCATGTAATTTGCTAAGCAGACCACGGACATTTTGATATAACATCATTAAGTTATTGTCTAGCTATTTAGAGGCAGTAATAGGTAACTCTAAATTAACTGGAGGCTTAAAATATACTTTGAGAACAAATTCTTTCACCAGCGCACCATTAGGCCAGAACTCTTTTTTTATTAAGCAGTCAAAAAATGATAGAGGAGCTAATATTTTAAACGAAGATATATCTCATTTTTGAGTTGTATTAAATTTAAAAATATTTATTTTATTGAGGTCTATCTCACGCGCATTACGTTGAATATAGTTTTTCACTGTTTTAACTGTAGTATTGCAACTAAATCGTGATACAAAAATAGCTTTACGACGCGGAACAACAATTAGATCACCTAGTTGTTCATCTATCAGTATTTCTTTAGAAGTAGAAGACCCATCCTGCTTGCAATTTTGTACAACCAAAGAAACATCAGCAGATACATTGTTTGTAATCCTCGGTTCATCTGGAGTGGATGGAGGATCAACAATAAATATAGGTGTAAAGACAGGATTAGGAACAGTAGCAGTGTCAGAGGGGCCAACTATGTTATTGGAAACATTTTCATTTTCAGAAGAAGCTAAAGAATCAGATGGAGAAGGAACGTTTAAATTAGAAGAATCCAGTGTCTCAAAGTGTTCTCAAAGATGTGTCGAAACTCGTCAGTCTTGTTACGTAGACTTTGGGCATTCAGATGACAAACATGGATAGCAGTATGTTGTATAGTGAAGACTCTAATCATGGTGGGTGTGACGTCTCTTGCTGTCATACCCATAGTAGGACTTGTAAAACAAACAGTACAAAAAGCAAAGTGGCAGTAGATTGTAGTGTGCATACACCCTTATCCTATAGAGAAAAAAAATTTTTTGTATGAAGAAAAAAAATTTTTTTTGTAAAATAAGTATAATAGGTAAAATTTGTTTACAAAATAAATTAAAAGTAATGTTTATACTATAATAATCAACATAATATCTAGTATTAATTTAATTAAAGTATTTAATTAGTTATTCTAAGAAATTTTATTTCTTGAACTTATATATATATTTCATGTCTTATAAGGTTTGAGGATGTTATTGTGAAATGTTTTTAAAGTGTTGTTTATTTTGATGGTGGAATTCACACCATTTCTAGCAATTATTTTGTATGGACCGACATAGGGTTTTTCATTTTTTCGTCTAGTCATGTTTCTTAATAATACATAGTCTCCTACTTTCAAGTTTAAAGGTTTGCTTTCTTTAGCGTTATTTTTTAATGTTCTTTTACTTTTTTCATTTTCTAAGAATTCTTTTGCTTTCTGTGTAGAAAATTTTATTCTGGCTTTCAATTCATTGTAATAATTTCCTAAATCTTTATTTGTGTCATTCATATCAATATTATCATTTGGCAGATAGGCTATTCTTCCAAATACTAGTTCATAAGGTGTGTATCCTGTTATTATGTGTGGGGTGGTGTTATATGCAAAACAGTAATATGGTACCCATTTATCCCAATTATCATTTTCTGCGAATGACAACATGTATTCATTCATGACACGATGATTTCTTTCAACAGAGCCTAAAGTTTGATGATGGTAAGGGGTTGAAAATATTTGTTGAACTTTGAGTAGTTCACATACGTTTCTCAGTAGTTCATTTGTAAATTCAGTTCCTCTGTCTGATTTTAGTATCTTGAAATGACCATATTTTAGTATGCCTTGTTCAACAATTGTTTTAGCTATTGTTTTAGCATCCTTACTCTGTATCGGACATGCTATTATATATTTTGTTAGTTCACATTGCATGGTTAGTATATACCTAAATCCATTGGCTATTCTTAATGGTCCTACTGTGTCAATTTCTACAACTTCAAAGCTTGTAGTGGGTGTGCTTGTTATAATGTGAGGTTCTTTTACATGTTTTATTTGTTTATTTATCATGCACTCTTTACAATTATTCACGAAATTCTTAATCATTTTATTCATATTTTTCCATATATACCTTTGTTTAAGTTTTAGGAGCGTTTTTCTAACTCCTAAATGTCCGCCGTGTGGACTATTATGATATTCATTTATTAGTTTAAATTGTATTAATTTATCATTAATCGTTTGAGGGTCTTTATACAATATGATAATCAATTTTTGGGCATCATTATTTATCTTATTTAATTTTTCATTAACTTTTCTTTTAAAATCATTTTCATCTATGATTTTAAATATATCATCATCTTTATTTAACGCTATAGCAATTATATTCTCTTTAATCAATCTTGATGTCAGTTTATCCACAATCGAATCTAAATTCGGTGGATTTTGACTGCATCGCAATAGTATATTTTTTTCATTTATATCTATACTAACTTTCTTCTTTGTTTTGTTTTTGCCCTTGATAAATTCAATTTTTAATTTCTTTAAACCATTTACATCAGACATTGAAGTACAATCCCAAATATGAAGTTGGCCGGACTTCGGTTGGTTAGTACAGTCTGTGGTTTTAATATTATCAGCATTATTTTTACTTTTATCGCTACTTAAACTTCTTTCATTGTTCATCATTTTTAATTTTTGCCCTCTTGTTATTACGTTTATCTTCTTAGGTATCATTTCTTTTAGCATGTCAGTATCTATTTGGATTCGTGATAAAGCATCAGCGTTTGAATTTTTCGAACCTTTTTTGTATATTATTGTAAAGTCATAATCGCATAGTTCCATTCTTATGCGCGTCATTTTGGATGAAGGATTTTTGTGAGTAAAGAGTGATACTAATGGTCGGTGGTCTGTAACGACCATGAATTTGCGTCCATAGAGATATGGTCTGAAGAATTTTATACCCCAATGTATAGCAAGTAGTTCTTTTTCTATTATAGGTTTATTTATATCGTGCTTTGAGAGTGTGGCACTTGCATATGAAATTGGTAAGTCGTGTCCAATTTCTCCTTGCGATAGAACAGCTCCTAAGGCATAATCTGAGGCATCTGTTGTTAAGACAAACGTTTTGTTAAAGGCTGGGTATTGTAATATTGGTGGATTCATAAGTTTATTTGACGTCTGTTATTGTCATTTTGTCTTAAATTATTTTGGTTTTGTCTGAAACTGTTTCTATGTAGTGTCGCTTCTAAGGAAATCTTACAACTTCTAATTTAATTATACACTTAGAATTTATGGTGCCTACTTTATTTTCTACGTATATTAATACTAAAGAGAAGAGTGAGTGACGAGTGGATGAATGTATAAAATTAAACAAACTTAAGCACTAGAAATCAGAGACGCGCCCCTTACGCTCCCAGTCACCGTAGAGGGTGGGTTCAGGGCCGGAAGGTCCACCAATTTCGCCTGTGTGGGGTTGGTGTTCTTGGGCCAGGGGCTTACGGCAAATGGTATCTTAGTTCTCAGCTTCTTTTGCAATTCAATAAATCGGGTACTTTTGGCCTTCATTTGGCCTTGCACTTGCTGGCACATCGTGGAAGTAGAGAAACAGGCCACTTGTTTGGTCACTCGCGGCATTAGCCATCGGCTTTGTTTAGCAATATTGGCCATTTTATATTATTTTTCAAATTTTTTGTTCTCTATTATGGCAATAAATTAGGCAGTATCGTGATAGGATCGAAAATTTATCAGGATCATAGTTTGCAGGGTCAAAAAAAATTTGTCAGGATCGTGATCGGGAGGATCAAAAATTTTGTTTCAGGTTCATCGTAGTCGGCAGGATCAAAAATTTTGATTCAGGATCATGGTCGGCAGGATCAAAAAATTTTGCTTCAGGATCGTGGTCGTCAGGATCAAAAAATTTTGCTTCAGGATCGTGGTCGGCAGGATCAAAAAATTTTGCTTCAGGATCGTGGTCGGCAGGATCAAAAAATTTTGCTTCAGGATCGTGGTCGGCAGGATCAAAAAATTTTGCTTCAGGATCGTGGTCGGCAGGATCAAAAAATTTTGCTTCAGGATCGTGGTCGGCAGGATCAAAAAATTTTGCTTCAGGATCGCCATGTAATGCAATTACTTTATTTTAATTTTATGGTGATTTTTCAATTTAAGATAATTGTCATGTATCGCGCAACGCGCAACTTCTCGTATCCCGCATACGCAGGTATAGTGACAAATTATTCTTAGAGACAAGAACTCTTTTTGATTTTGAATTAATGTCTGTTTTTATTTTGGAAAATACAAATCTTATATACAAAATTTCTTACAACTAAACTAGATTACTATGATATATGATACACTATTACAAATATTATTAGAGTTAAGGTTATTGAAATAGGAGTATTAATGACTTTGATTATTTGAGTGTGTTTATGTTACAATTTTTATTTAAGTTAAGGTCGGTAATGAATGAAGAATAATGTGTGATATAATATATGTGAAATTGAACTCTATTAAATTTGTGTCAAGTTTGTATAGTAAAGTATGTTACTGTTTATGTTTAAGTTAAGGTCAATACTAAAGAATGTGCACTTTTTGTATGCACACTACACCATATTTCAAAAACTAAAGTTTAAGCCAACCAACTCTTCCGCACCAACTTCTAGCCAACATGATGCTCCTACCACTCAACACCTGGCTCTTAAACATACAACTATTGCAAATTCCAATGTAAATCCTAATTTCTCATACGCAGACATTCTACGCACAAGCCAAAATCGATCTGATCTGCAGCCATCCACATCAACATGCCACCAACCGGCCGCTTCGAACCTGGAAAATACAATTGCTATGCTGGTACAACAGATGCAGACGTTCATGAGCACCATGCAGTTCATGATGCAAGAAATGGTTAAAAACCAAACAGCACTGATCCAGGTGTTAATAAACAAGCCATAAACAATATAAACTTATGGTCTTGTATTAGCGGCAAACCTTTTGGTGTTTCCCTTTTTACATGGAAAATTTTTTTGTATTTTATTCGTATTTATATAGAGTTAATCATAATATCTCTCTTAATATCTTGTAGTGTGCATACAAAAAGTGCACATTCTTTAGTATTGACCTTAACTTAAACATAAACAGTAACATACTTTACTATACAAACTTGACACAAATTTAATAGAGTTCAATTTCACATATATTATATCACACATTATTCTTCATTCATTACCGACCTCAACTTAAATAAAAATTGTAACATAAACACACTCAAATAATCAAAGTCATTAATACTCCTATTTCAATAACCTTAACTCTAATAATATTTGTAATAGTGTATCATATATCATAGTAACCTAGTTTAGTTGTAAGAAATTTTGTATATAAGATTTGTATTTTCCAAAATAAAAACAGACATTAATTCAAAATCAAAAAGAGTTCTTGTCTCTAAGAATAATATGTCACTATACCTGCGTATGCGGGATACGAGAAGTTGCGCGTTGCGCGATACATGACAATTATCTTAAATTGAAAAATCACCATAAAATTAAAATAAAGTAATTGCATTACAATGGGGCATCCACTATAATTAGCCGAGTGATTCCCACCAGAGTTTCCACATTTTTTGGTGTTAAGATCGTTACATTCCGCTGATTTATGCAGTCCTCCACAGATAACACAAACTGAAGGTAATCTACAGTAGGACCTCGTGTAACCATACTCCTGCCAGTTATAACACTGTGGCGGGTTCGCTCGTTTATGATGTGCTTCTACATTGATTTTGCGGTGGAGTAAGTACCTTAAATTGTAGATCGAGTGTTGAGAGGTTATTTCAATTCGACTCTGAACAGTGGTTGTGATAGCTTCTCTCTATTGAATATGTTTACCCCATATCCTTCATTTTCCAGGGCATCCTTGATGTCCTTAGTTGGTGCTCCGCTCCCTATTCCTCTTATGACTACAACAAGACCTCTCTCACTCCTAAGTTGACGAGTGTAATAACTCTTTTTCGATTTTTCAAAATGTTGAATGCCGATCCTGTAGTTTTCCTCCGTGTAGAATTGGATTTTCACTTCAGCTATCGATCCGCTTCGAATTCCGACTACATTAAATTGATTATATCCAACTAACTGGGCGAGCGCCCAGTTAGTAATGATTAATGAGGTTATTTGTCATAGCTTTCCGCAGATAGGTGGACAGGTGGAGGCTTGTGTTGTATCTCTGCTACTGCGTTTTCGTCATCATCTTTTTTATCAGCGAGTTGTGCAAATCTATTAGTAGTAGTAGCCTGTTGATTAGATGTAGGGTGCTTTTCGTTCGGTTTGTAGATTTTAGACGCGTATTCTGTCGGTGAAGAAATTTTCCTTTTGTTGTTGATATACCTATCGATGCCGGTCTGAATGGGGGCGGCTTTTTTACTTTTGTCTACTTTTATGATGTTGGTACTACCGCTGCTGCTACTACCACTACCGCTGTTAGCTTTAGCAGGTCTCTCTTGAGCTGGCACCTTAATTGTTGTTGTAGCATCATAGTATTTGCTTGACGACGAATCGCTCAATTCAGGATTGCTCGCCACTCTTTCAATATTGCGGCTACTCCCGTTCTTGACAAAGGTAACTAATGTATTTTTCCTTTCAGTTTGTTTCGTGGGAGATCTAAGAACCTTAGCTGACTTTTTAAAGGGGTCGGCATCACTTTCCCTAGCGATTTAATTTTGAAAAAAAAAAATTTTTTTGACAATACCTGGGTAAGAACCAGCGACCACAGCGTCAAAGAATAATGACAAACTTACCCAGCCACCAACCCCAAAAGAAAATCACAATATATATCCTTGTATATGTGTTTATTTTTTGTTATTTTTGTTCTGTTTTCCTTGGTTTTATACCAATGAGAGTGCAATGTGCTCTCAAGGAATTAAGAGAGATGTGCAATACACTCTCTAAGTATATAACAAAGATAACTGTACATAAATCAATCATTAAAAAAATGGTCCAAAAATCCAATACATCGAAGGAAGCCTCGGAGACCCCACAAACCATATATATTCTTAATCAGCATGAAAAGCGAAATCGTTTGAGACATGTCCGTCCGTGTGTCTGTGTCCGTCTGTTGTTGGCACTCTCAGGTCGTAAATTTTAACATATCAAATTAAAACTTGAAATTGGACAAAATCAGTTAAGAGATACGCCCACAATAAACCAAAATCTCAACATACCTCGAAAAAATTGTATCTTTAAAAAATTATATATCGCACAATAGTACCTACCAAGTTGAAATTTGGTATAAGTGGTATCGTTGTTCAACTCTGTGCCAAAAATGAGCGTGATTTAATAACGCACACGCCTATAATAAAAAAAAAACACTATGTACATGAAATACATAAATATGGAAATAGAACTTATTTTTTAGAGGTTTATAGAAGGTGGAGGGTATCTAATCTTCGGTCTTAACCGAACTTCTCTAACTTGTTTTGCTTTAACATCAATACTTTCCGCAGCGTATACAATGAAACATATTTTATGACTAATTCTTTTACACCTTGGGTTAGTAATAGTAGGAATGTCCAGGGATCCCCAACAATTTTTGGCAATAAATATAGCCTATGTCACTCAGTGATAATGTAGCTTTCTAATAGCGAAAACAATTTTGAAATCGGTCTAGTAGTTTTTGAGTTTACTCGTTACATACAAAAATTTTAAAATTGTCAAAATTTAATTTTTTTACTGCAGATGATTTTACGCCTTTAATCTTTTTCGTATTATCCTTTTTATTTTCTTTACTATTTACTAAAAATAAATAAGCTTCTCATTTAAGTTCTCCAAAATTTGTCATTATTTTACCTAATGTTTCATTTTTCATTAAGTCTATTTCTTTTTTATTATGCGGGATTATACCATATATATTATTTACATCATAATCTGATGTATCGAACTATAAAAGATTGCTTTTAATGATATCAAATACATCTGTTGTAGAAGATGGTATAAATGAATCAGTATCCATGTATATGACTTTAATATCATCCGGCTGTTTTTTTAAAAAAGAATAATAAAAATCATACATTAATCATTTCGATAACTCTAAAGCAGTTACCCCCACATATATATGCTTGTCATGTATGACTTCCATTTTCGATAGTTCAACCCAAAATGACCCATTATCAAAAATCGAAATACTATGGAAATTAGGCTAAGCAATTAAAGTTCCATAACCTTCAGAATTTCTACTATCATTGTAATGTCTAATAAGTTTTACTTTTCTACGTTTTTTAACGTTTTCCATGGTTTTTCCATAAATTACATCTTTCATTAACAGTTACCAGTTACTTTGAGAGGAGTTTTATTTTCATAACAAAAAGCTAATGAATTGTCGTATATGTCTGTAGGGTAGTCCAAGTTAGAATATCAAAATTATGAAATTCATCGTTAATTAATAACTTGAAATCGATTATTGGTAATTTTTGTCACATCGCCCATCCATACAAATTATTTGCATCCATATACATTAAATAATTATCTGGAGCATTTGCGTTATAGTCAGCCACATATTTATTATTAGCCTCAGGCAAACTATGCGTACATTAAGTAATACTCCTCGAATCTTTAAATATGTATGAATTTCCGGATGGCTAACTAAATGTAATTTCACCTTAGTAAATTTTAAAATAGCATTCCAAGGCAATGACGGTGCAATTATGTAATTGCAGGGATCTAGTTCACATATTTCAAAGCATATATATCTGAAATTTTCAAAAACATCTGCTAATATTAACACATCAATTTCTAAATACACTTGCATGTAATCTTTTAGCGTTTTACATTGAAAAGTAAGTTTTTTGTTTTTATGTCATATAAAAATTTTATTTCTTACTTCTCAATAAAAATTCATATACATCAGACGTGCGCGTTATTATTAACATTTGTTATGCGCCTTACTCAAGATATTCGCGTTTTTTTAATTGGTGTATAATTAAAACCGCGTTATATAATTATTTATTCTTATTTGATAATGAATAAATAGCAAAAATTATAAATTAATACTTATTATTTTATTTAACAAACACAAAAATGGTTTTCACAGGATGAGATGGACTAGTAAAGAAAAAATTTTGTCAAACCAGTGACTTAAAAACAAATGTATTCTCAATAATACAATAAACAGAAAACTTAAGTATTTAATACAAATACAAAATAACAACACCCCCTCTCAATTAGACAATTTTAGTAAATTTCTAATTGATATAAATGTAGGTTTATAAAGAGCTTTTGTAAAAATATCTGCAATTTGTTTTTTTTTTAGTATCTATTTTAACTATTTTTAAATGTTTAATGATCTCTTATAAAATGATGTTTAATATCGATATGCTTGGCTCTTTTGCACTCATTATTTTTTGCCATAGCTATACAACCAGCATTGTCTTCAAATAACAAAAAAGGTTTTTCTTGTACGACTCCCATATCAACTAAGATGCCATTTAACCAAATTCCTTCAGAAACAGCAAACAGTGCTACGTACTCTGCTTTACTAGAAGATGTAGCTATAGTTGATTGTTTCCTGCTACTCCAGGATACAGGACATCCAAACACATAAAATATGAAACCACTTGTGGATTTACGATCTTCAATATTAGATGCCCAATCAGCATCTACATAGCCAACTAAGACGTTCTCTTGTGTTTTTGTAGGCTTTTCGAATTTAAGTTTTAATTCATTTGTTCCTTTAATATATCTCAAAACTCTTTTTAATGCTATCCAATGCGAATTATCATAGTTTTCTTGGAAGCGTCCATATATCCAACCGCATAACAAATGCCTGGTCGAACACAGAGCATCAAATACATTAAACTCCCAAGTAATTCACGATATTGATGTGTAGACGATTTTTCTTTGCTAACCCTCAACTGAAGTCCTTTTTCCATAGGAGTATCACAAGCATTGCATTCCTCCATTCCAAACTTTTTCAATATTTTTTCTATATTAGCAGTCTGACTAAATGAGAGAACTCCTTTTTCATACGTTATTTTCATTCCAAGGTAATGTAATAAAGGTCCACAGACGGACATTTCAAAGTTTGAAAGTAATTGTGATTTAACTTCCTCAATCACTTTAATATTTTTTCCCGCTAAGAGAACATCATTAACATAAATTATTAATAACAAAATATTCTCTTCAACACCTTTTAAATACAAACAATTATCATGGGCTGATCTTCGAAATCCCAAGTTTATTAAAGATGAGTTAAATTTATCATTCCAACAACGAGGACTTTGTTTTGGAACCACTTCCCATACCTTGTTTTTTATCATGGAGTCCAATTCACTTTTAACAGCTTTTAACCAATCATCACGGTTTCTTAAACTATAAATTTCTTCAAACTTTGTTGGTAATTCAGAACCAAATGCTTCAAATAATGAAACATATAAATCTGAAAATTTAGGATTTGGTTTTTTCTGTCGATCACTCTTTCGTATTGTAGTTTGAATTTGTTTAGTAGTAGCATTAGTATTTTCATTTTCATCATTAATATCTTTATTAATAACATCTTTTTCTTCTGATTCTATTTGAATAGAATTTTCTGTTTCTTTAGTAGTAGAAACGACAAAATCTTCTACGTCCCCCTCTTGCTCGTTTCGGTATATAATAGGTACATCGTGTTTAAAATTTGTTTCTTTTTTAAATGGAAAATCATATTCATTGAATATACAATCACGAGCAAGAATTATTTTACGATTTTCATGATGCCACAATCTGTAACCGTTAGGGCAATATCCAACCATGACATACTGCAGACTTTTAGGATCTAATTTTTTACGTTTCTGATTAGGTACCCATGCATATACAGAGCAACCAAAAATTCTTAAATTTGATACATTTGGTTTTGAACCGTACCATAATTCAGTAGGTGTGCAATTAACAGATATAGCTTTAGTTGGACTTCGATTTATAATATATGCTCCTACGCGAATTGCCTCACACCATAAAAATTTAGGAACCCTCCTTCAAATGCACCAGCTTTTTCAACAACAGTTCTATTGAATCGTTCAGGATCTCCATTTTGCTGAGTACTATATGCCATTGTTTCGGTAATTTGAATTCCCTTATTTTTGCAATAAGCCAAACATTCAGACGACTTATATTCTCGCCCTTGGTCAACCGTTAAATTTGAAATTCTTTGACCAAATTTGCTAGTTGCCATTGCTTCAAATTCTTTCAAATAATCATATGTTTCAAATTTGTTTTTCATTAAACAGACATGAGCAAAATCGTCAATAAAACTAATAAAGTATTTGGATCCATCATATGCCACCGGACTTATCGGGCCACAAACATCAAAATGAATGTGCTCAATTGGTTTATTAGCTTGTGATCTAGTATTATTAAAAGGACTTCTGCTGTGTTTACTATCAACACACACTTCACAAAAAGAATTTGGTATAACATTCGCAATGCCAGACACCATATCGTGTTTAATTAATTCATTATGGTTATGTGAACTTATGTGACCTAATCGTTTATGCCAAAGCTCACCTGTTTGTTCTTTACTTAAGTTTGCCGAATGTTTCAGTACTTCGAGTTCAACTTCAAATAAGTTACCAACTCTTTTAGCTGCTTCAATGATTTGACCATTCTTTTGAATAATTGCTTGTGATTTTTGATATTCTACTTTAATACCAGCTTCAACTATTTTACTCACAGAAAGTAAATTTTCCCGAAAACTGGGGCTGTACATAACATTTTAAAGTGAACAAGTTATGGAGTGAAGATGGTGAACGTCGAAATGAACAAGAAAGTGACATTATGGCCAAAGAAGGAGCGAAAAGTCAACATGCATATATTACAACTGTCTCAAAGGTCAAATATAACAAAAATAAATCTTCAAAAACACAAAATAAAAAGTTGTCCGGAAAATGTTAGTATGTGGCCAAAAAGGTCATTATGCGAATGATTGCCCTTGTAAATCATCTAGAAATGATAAGCTGAATGCTTTTTCAATGTTAGCAGCTACGGATATTATGTCAAAATCATTATGGTATATTGACAATGGCGCAACCTGTCATTTGTATAACGACAGATCTTTGTTTACAAAATTTGAAGTTTGTAACGAGCAAATTTCTCTTGCTGGTAATCCTTTCATCATGGCAAAGGGTAAAGGCGATGTTTTATTGAGAACTGGAAAGGAAATTTTACTTAAAAAAGTACTTTTTTTATCTGAAGTGCAAGCAAATTTCATTTCTATTAGTAAAGCAGTTGAAAATGCCCTTTCTGCACATATTAACGGAACAAAAGCATACATTACAGACAAAAACGGGTGTATTTGGTTAAAAGCTATTAAACAGAATAGTTTGTTTGTATGTATAGAGAAACAGAAGCAGCGTTTATGTGTGATTGATAATAACAATATGCATTGGCATCGTCGTTATGGACATGTAAATTTTCAAGACCTTAAAAAAGGTTCCAGTTATCACGTTTATTGATGAAAAATCGCGTAGAATTTTTATATATTTTATAAAGAGGAAAAATGAGTTTTTGAAAAATTCAAAAAAAGATAAAATGTCTAAGAACAGACAACGGACGTGAGTATGTTAAATTTTATACCTGAAAACAATATTATATATAACTAGCTGTTGCCCGCGGTTTCACCCGCGTGAAATTCGGTTATCTCGCGGGATGAAACGTTGCCTATGCCCTTCCCTGAGTTCTGAAATTTTTTAAACCGATATTGCCCGATTTTACTTACAACCTGCCTGCAGACACCTAACACATGTGTATCAAATTTCAGCTCGATATCTCAAAAATTACGGCCGTGAGAGTGTCAGGAACAGTCAAACACATGGACACGCGGACGGACTGATTCAGTTTTTGATCTTGAGCAAGAATATATAAAGTTTGTGTTATCTTCGACGCTTCCTTCCGAATGTTGCAAGCGGGAATTCCATATAAATGTTGCTCCTCTCCAGAACCTGGTGGTGCATATGTTCTTCGAATTCCATATAAATGTTGCTTCTATTCCAAATTCATTAAAAAATGGTCCGCAAACCCAGTATTGGCCAAAAATCCTCTCCAGAACCTGGTGGTGCATATGTTCTTCGAATTCCATATAAATGTTGCTTCTATTCCAAATTCATTAAAAAATGGTCCGCAAATCTAGTATTGGCCAAAAATCCTCTCCTGAACCTGGTGGTGCGCATGGAATGGGAATCGTAACATATGCTCTTAGAATTCCATATAAATGTTTCTTTTATTCCAAATTCATTAAAAAAATGGTCCGAAAATCCAGTATTGGCCAAAAATCCTCTCCAGAACCTGGTGGTGCATATGTTCTTCGAATTCCATATAAACGTTGCTTCTATTCCAAATTTATTAAAAAATGGTCCGCAAATCTAGTATTGGCCAAAAATCCTCTCCAGAACCTGGTGGTGCATCTGGAATGGGAATCGTAACATATGCTCTTAGAATTCTATATAAATGCTTCTTTTATTCGAAATTCATTAAAAAAATGGTCCGAAAATCCAGTATTGGCCAAAAATCCTCTTCAGAACCTGGTGGTGCATACGTTCTTCGAATTCCATATAAATGTTGCTTCTATTCCAAATTCATTAAAAAATGGTCCGCAAATCCAGTATTGACCAAAAATCCTCTCCAGAACGTGGTGGTGCGTCTGGAATGGGAATCGTAACATATGCTCTTAGAATTCCATATAAATGTTTCTTTTATTCCAAATTCATTAAAAAAATGGTCCGAAAATCCAGTATTGGCTAAAAATCCTCTCCAGAACCTGGTGGTGCATATGTTCTTCAAATTACATATAAATGTTGCTTCTATTCCAAATTCATTAAAAAATGGTCCGAAAATCCAGTATTGGCCAGAACCTGGTGGTGCATATGTTCTTCGAATTCCATATAAATGTTGCTTCTATTCCAAAATCATTAAAAAATGGTCCGCAAATCCAGTATTGGCCAAAAATCCTCTCCACAACCTGGTGGTGCGTCTGGAATGGGAATCGTAACATATGCTCTTAGAATTCCATACAAATGCTTCTTTTATTCGAAATTCATTAAAAAAAGGGTCGAAAATCCAGTATTGGCCAAAAATCCTCTCCAGAATGTGGTGGTGCATATGTTCTTCAAATTACATATAAATGTTGCTTCTATTCCAAATTCATTAAAAAATGGTCCGCAAATCCAGTATTGGCCAAAAATCCTCTCCACAACCTGGTGGTGCGTCTGGAATAGGAATCGTAACATATGCTCTTAGAATTCCATATAAATGTTTCTTTTATTCCAAATTCATTAAAAAAATGGTCCGAAAATCCAGTATTGGCTAAAAATCCTCTCCAGAACCTGGTGGTGCATATGTTCTTCAAATTACATATAAATGTTGCTTCTATTCCAAATTCATTAAAAAATGGTCCGAAAATCCAGTATTGGCCAGAACCTGGTGGTGCATATGTTCTTCGAATTCCATATAAATGTTGCTTCTATTCCAAATTCATTAAAAAATGGTCCGCAAATCCAGTATTGGCCAAAAATCCTCTCCACAACCTGGTGGTGCGTCTGGAATGGGAATCGTAACATATGCTCTTAGAATTCCATACAAATGCTTCTTTTATTCGAAATTCATTAAAAAAAGGGTCGAAAATCCAGTATTGGCTAAAAATCCTCTCCAGAACCTGGTGGTGCATATGTTCTTCAAATTACATATAAATGTTGCTTCTATTCCAAATTCATTAAAAAATGGTCCGAAAATCCAGTATTGGCCAGAACCTGGTGGTGCATATGTTCTTCGAATTCCATATAAATGTTGCTTCTATTCCAAATTCATTAAAAAATGGTCCGCAAATCCAGTATTGGCCAAAAATCCTCTCCACAACCTGGTGGTGCGTCTGGAATGGGAATCGTAACATATGCTCTTAGAATTCCATATAAATGCTTCTTTTATTCGAAATTCATTAAAAAAAGGGTCGAAAATCCAGTATTGGCCAAAAATCCTCTCCAGAATGTGGTGGTGCATATGCTCTTAGAATTCCATATAAATGCTTCTTTTATTCGAAATTCATTAAAAAATGGTCCGAAAATCCAGTATTGGCCAAATATCCTCTCCAGAACCTGGTGGTGCATATGTTCTTCGAATTCCATATAAATGTTGCTTCTATTCCAAATTCATTAAAAAATGGTCCGCAAATCCAGTATTGGCCAAAAATCCTCTCCAGAACCTGGTGGTGCGTCTGGAATGGGAATCGTAACATATGCTCTTAGAATTCCATATAAATGCTTCTTTTATTCGAAATTCATTAAAAAAATGGTCCGAAAATCCAGTATTGGCCAAAAATCTTCTCCAGAATGTGGTGGTGCATTTGGAGTGGGACCCATAACATATGTTTTCAGAGTTCCATATAAATGTTTCTTTTATTCCAAATTCATTAAAAAAATGATCCAAAAATCCATTATTGGCCAAAAATCCTCTCCAAAACCTAGTGATGCATCAGGAGTGGTATTCACACATGCCGTTGTCAGATTTGCCTACTATTTAAATATTGTGAAATACTTATTGTGAATACTTAATTTCTTAATTGTCTGGGTACATGTGAATGCAATGTTTGTATGGCAATATTACTATCAATGGTGGGTACAAAAAGGGGTTATAGTGACATAACTACAATAGTTGGACATATGGTCTCGGAAAGTTTTTTGTAGATATTGATATGTTCTATAATATTGTAGAACATTTTTTTGTTTTAACATCAATACTTTCCGCAGCGTATTCGATGAAAGATATTTTATGACTAATTTTTTTACACCTTGGGTTAGTAATAGTAGGAATGTCCAGGGATCCCCAAAATTTTTTGGCAATAAATATAGCCTATGTTACTCAGTGATAATGTAGCTTTCTAATATCGAAAATATTTTTGAAATCGGTTCAGTAGTTTTTGAGTTTACTCGTTACATACAAAAATACAAAAATACAAAAATATAAAAATACAAAAATACAAATCTTTCCTCTTTATAATATTAGTATAGATGGAGGCAAGGCTTTACGTAGAGGACCAGGAAGGCCTAAAATAATACGTGAAGTAAAACCTGGTAGGCCTAAAAAGCAGTACAATGTCTTAAGTAACATATATATTCCATAAACTGTCAGTGATGCACTATCTTCTTCAAATTCTAAAGATTGGAAACAAGCTATGAAAAAAGAGTATGAATCGCCATTAAAGAATAAATGTTCTTGCACCACTAAACATCAAAACTAAGAATTATCTGTTTGCAAAAACGAACTATGTATTATTAAGGCTCTTTTTGAATAATGAATTATCCATAAATACTTCTTCAAATTTGAAATAAATATGATTGAAATTTGATTTTTATAATGTGGTAAATTATGCAATTTCGCAGTTTGTTCCCTTCTTATTTGCTAATCAATGGCTTTGCATGGGCAAATCTACCGTTACAAACCTACTGGAGTTGTCGTATAACATTGTAAAATCTTTTTCTGAAGGTACTCAAATGGACGTTATTTTTACCGATTTTAGCAAGGCGTTTGATAAAGTAAACCACAAACTTCTTATTCTTAAGCTTTCTAAAATAGGATTTCCCCCAATTATGATTAAATGGTTTTCTTCATATTTGTCTAATCGCTCTCAAAAAGTTGTATTTAAATCATCTCTGTCTCGTTTGATGTCTGTCCCCTCCGGTGTTCCGCAAGGGAGTCACTTAGGTCCGTTATTTTTTGTCCTGTTTATAAATGATCTACCAGATGTTCTTCAAGATAGTAATATTTTAATGTTCGCTGATGACGTCATATTGTTCTTACCTTTACGTAATGAGAATGATAAGCACATTCTCTGTCGCGACTTATTTGAGCTAGTTGAATGGTGTCAGATTAATCTGATGTCGCTTAATTGTTCTAAATGTAAAATAATGTCGTTCGGTAGAACTACTCCTATTAATTATACCTATTCCGTTTTTGGCCAAGATTTGGAAAATGTTGATTCGTATGTAGATCTGGGTGTTTTATTTGATCAAAAAATGAACTTTAATCGACAAATAAATACGATAATAAATAAAGCGCGATGCTCTTTAGGTTTCATCAAAAGATGGTCAAAAGAATTTAATGAACCTTATTTAGCAAAAAGGCTGTTCACATCTCTAGTTAGGCCTACACTAGAATACCCCTCAATTGTGTGGGCACCTAACTATTCAATTTATATCGATGCACTCGAATCCATACAAAAAAAATTTTTACTCTTTGCCTTACGTGGGTTGGGCTGGGACACTTCCATTCCTCTACCATCGTATGAAGGTAGGTTGAAACTTGTAAATCTGTTCTCACTCGCAAATAGAAGAAGAATGTTGGGTATGACTTTTGTCTTTAAGCTGATGAAAGGTGAAATTAATTCATCTTTCCTGCTCGGTGAGCTATATTTCAATGCTCCTGCACGCTTTTCTAGGCATTTCGCACCACTTACACTTCGCCAATGCCGAGCTCTTTTGGCCGTTTTGTATGGCTTGTAAAAATTTTAATGACTTCTACGGTCAAGTATCATTATATGATTCAGTGGAGTCCTTTAAGATTAAATTTTTAGCCACACTTAACTAATTGTTGCCAGACTGGACTGTACTGTACCGCACTGTATGTGTGTGTACATTATTAGTTGTTATACATTTACGCACATATATGATTATATATATATATATTGTACCCATTAAAATTAATTCTACATCCTATTACTGTTACTTTTACTATATACATATATTAAAATTTTTTTTTATTTTTTTTTTCTCAATCTATATCTAAGTGCTTAATTATGATTCTTAGTTTTAAGTTCATCAGCTCCTGTGCTGCTGCCGTTTGTTGTTGTTGTTGTTGTTGCTGCTGTGATGCCGCACTAAAATTCCTTAATTTAATTATCATTATTATTTTATTGCTAGTTTTAACGATATAAATTTGTACTCTATCTTAAGTCTTTTGCCTAATTGCTAATACATTTTGAATTTGAGTAATTACTTATTTTTTTTTTTTTATACTTCTGCTTGATTGTTGTATTATGAATTATGATTATATTCTATCCAATTTGTATTACTTTACCTTTGTATTATTTTTACAATCTTTTTTTTTATACCCTCCCTTCATACCTCAAAAAAATTTTATCTTTAAAAAATTATATATCGCCTATCAAGTTAAAATTTGGTATAAATATAAGTGGTACCGTTATCCAATACTGTGCTGGTATCTTACTTTGCATCAGCTCATATATATATTAATGCTTATATGAGGATTATTTTTTTCGAATGTTTTTATTTCATGTACTCTTACAGAAAATGACATTCCTGTAAAATTCAATATCTCGCCCCGAAACTTTATCACTGAAGATTCAATGTCCAACACCTTATAATAGTTTGGATTGGCAAGTTTTTTGGCTTCCTCATAGGATCACTTCTATGGGCGATTGCAAAATACAACGTTATTTTTCACATTAATTGTTGCCTTTTTTGCTGTTATGGCTGAAGGCAATATATTATAGCCGACTGGAATATGTTCTAATTTTCATATGGTTAATTCCATGTATTTAAAATCTAAGATAGCCCATCCCCTATCTCTTTCTTGGAATTCACTTGTTGCGTGTTCTTTCAACTCACTGAAAGCCTCGCCAACTTCATAGCCTTTTCTCACGCACTGAAACTTTGTTTTGAAATGTTTCAGGCTAACAAGCATTTCATCATCATTCTCACTTTGAGCTACGTATTTGACATAAATAATTAATAATTGCAAATTACACTTTACGTGATAATCGGCAAATTTAAGCTCTAGTTGATTTTTTAAATATTCTTGTATACTCTCCAAATACTTTCTCACACTTAGTTCATGTTTCAAATTACTATATATCCTATATTGGATTATATACGGAGATGATTTGGGTGACGTAATGTATACGTTTTTACTTAAAAAAAACGGCCGCTTTTGTTTTATGGTCATTTGTCCTCAAATGAACTTTGTAGCGGGTTTCCAAAATATCCGTTTTACAAACAGTACACTATTTATTCTTTGTTTTTTACTTCTGCTTCCTGGCTGAAGGTAGGATCCAGATCTTTTTTGTACTGGTGGTCGGGCGAGTTTGTCTCTTAATTATAGTAAGATCTTCTTCTTCATCGCATATGTCACAAAATACAATTGAATTCATTTTTTATACCCTCCACCTTAGGGAAGAGGGTATATTCATTTTGATCATCCGTTTACAACACATCGAAGGAAGCGTCGGAGACCCCACAAACCATATATATTGAGACATGTCCGTCCGTCTGTCTGTGTCCGTCTGTTGTTGGCACTCTCACGGTCGTAATTTTTAAGATATCAAATTAAAACTTGACACACTAATTCTTAATTTAATTTCGTTGTTCCGTATTGAAATTAGGCAAAATTGGTTAAGAGACACGTCCACAATAAACAATAAACAATTATTTGATAAATATCTATATACCTCGAAAAAATTTATCTATAAAAATTTATATATCGCACCTATGCCTATTAAGTTGAAATTTGGTACATATATAAGTGGTACCGTTATCCAACACTGTGCCAAAAATTGGGCGGGATTGAATAGCGCAAACGCTTATAATTAAAAAAAAAACACTATATGTGTAAATACATGATATAGTCATATACATAAAAAATATGGCAATAGGAACTTATTTTTTAGAGGATTATAAAATGTGGAAGATATTTAAGTTTCGATCTTAAACGAACTTTTCTATCTTGGTTTTTTATTATTTTCACATTTATTATAACCTGCCCTTATCTATACTAATATTATAAAGAGGAAAGATTTGTATTTTTGTATGTAACGAGTAAACTCAAAAACTACTGAACCGATTTCAAAAATATTTTCGCTATTAGAAAGCTACATTATCACTGAGTAACATAGGCTATATTTATTGCCAAAAAATTTTGGGGATCCCTAGACATTCCTACTATTACTAACCCAAGGTGTAAAAAAATTAGTCATAAAATATCTTTCATGGAATACGCTGCGGAAAGTATTGATGTTAAAACAAAAAAATGTTCTACAATATTATAGAACATATCAATATCTACAAAAAACTTTCCGAGACCATATGTCCAACTATTGTAATTATGTCACTATAACCCCTTTTTGTACCCACCATTGATAGTAATATTGCCATACAAACATCGCATTCACATGTACCCAGACAATTAAGAAATTAAGTATTCACAATAAGTATTTCACAATATTTAAATAGTAGGGAAATCTGACAACGGCATGTGTGAATACCACTCCTTATGCATCACTAGGTTTTGGAGAAGATTTTTGGCCAATAATGGATTTTTGGATCATTTTTTTTAATGAATTTGGAATAAAAGAAACATTTATATGGAACTCTGAAAACATATGTTATGGGTCCCACTCCAAATGCACCACCACATTCTGGAGAAGATTTTTGGCCAATACTGGATTTTCGGACCATTTTTTTAATGAATTTCGAATAAAAGAAGCATTTATATGGAATTCTAAGAGCATATGTTACGATTCCCATTCCAGACGCACCACCAGGTTCTGGAGAGGATTTTTGGCCAATACTGGATTTGCGAACCATTTTTTAATGAATTTGGAATAGAAGCAACATTTATATGGAATTCGAAGAACATATGCACCACCAGGTTCTGGAGAGGATATTTGGCCAATACTGGATTTTCGGACCATTTTTTAATGAATTTGGAATAGAAGCAACATTTATATGGAATTCTAAGAGCATATGCACCACCAGGTTCTGGAGAGGATTTTTGGCCAATAATGGATTTTCGACCCTTTTTTTAATGAATTTCGAATAAAAGAAGCATTTATATGGAATTCTAAGAGCATATGTTACGATTCCCATTCCAGACGCACCACCAGGTTGTGGAGAGGATTTTTGGCCAATACTGGATTTGCGGACCATTTTTTAATGAATTTGGAATAGAAGCAACATTTATATGGAATTCGAAGAACATATGCACCACCAGGTTCTGGCCAATACTGGATTTTCGGACCATTTTTTAATGAATTTGGAATAGAAGCAACATTTATATGTAATTTGAAGAACATATGCACCACCAGGTTCTGGAGAGGATTTTTAGCCAATACTGGATTTTCGACCCTTTTTTTAATGAATTTCGAATAAAAGAAGCATTTGTATGGAATTCTAAGAGCATATGTTACGATTCCCATTCCAGACGCACCACCAGGTTGTGGAGAGGATTTTTGGCCAATACTGGATTTGCGGACCATTTTTTAATGAATTTGGAATAGAAGCAACATTTATATGGAATTCGAAGAACATATGCACCACCAGGTTCTGGCCAATACTGGATTTTCGGACCATTTTTTAATGAATTTGGAATAGAAGCAACATTTATATGTAATTTGAAGAACATATGCACCACCAGGTTCTGGAGAGGATTTTTAGCCAATACTGGATTTTCGGACCATTTTTTTAATGAATTTGGAATAAAAGAAACATTTATATGGAATTCTAAGAGCATATGTTACGATTCCTATTCCAGACGCACCACCAGGTTGTGGAGAGGATTTTTGGCCAATACTGGATTTGCGGACCATTTTTTAATGAATTTGGAATAGAAGCAACATTTATATGGAATTCTAAGAGCATATGCACCACCAGGTTCTGGAGAGGATTTTTGGCCAATAATGGATTTTCGACCCTTTTTTTAATGAATTTCGAATAAAAGAAGCATTTATATGGAATTCTAAGAGCATATGTTACGATTCCCATTCCAGACGCACCACCAGGTTGTGGAGAGGATTTTTGGCCAATACTGGATTTGCGGACCATTTTTTAATGAATTTGGAATAGAAGCAACATTTATATGGAATTCGAAGAACATATGCACCACCAGGTTCTGGAGAGGAGCAACATTTATATGGAATTCCCGCTTGCAACATTCGGAAGGAAGCGTCGAAGACAACACAAACTTTATATATTCTTGCTCAACATCAAAAACTGAATCAATTTAAACAATGTCCGTCCGCGTGTTCATGTGTTTAACTGTTCCTGACACTCTCACGGCCGTAATTTTTGAGATATCGAGCTGAAATTTGATACACATGTGTTAGGTGTCTGCAGGCAGGTTGTAAGTAAAATCGGGCAATATCGGTTTAAAAAATTCAGAACCTAGGGAAGGGCATAGGCAACGTTTCATTTCGCGAGATAACCGAATTCCACGCGGGTGAAACCGCGGGCAACAGCTAGTCTTGAGTAAATTCAACTTGAGTGATATAAAATATTTTTTTCCCCATTTTTCTATAAAATCCGTTATGTTCAAAAATTGATTTTTTTTCAAAAATTTTGGTTTTTGTTCAAAAAATGCAAGATTTTTCCCATAAAAGCCAGGATAATTTAAGTGGTATAGGGTATTTGATGGTCGGGCTTGACCGACTATAATATTTTCACTTGTTTATGCATGCAATTATACAAGTCCATTTCTAAGGGATTGAATTGAACAATATTGTGTTGTGTGATGGTAGTAGTAGAGTGTTCGGTTTATAGTTGGTTTATTGCTGGTTCGATCCAAACATTGGTGTTGTGATGTTTTGTTTAATAACTTTTTTTTATTATATTATTGGATAGAAAAGTATTAAAAATATATGAATTCTTTTAAAAGATACATAAAACTGGTAAACTCATGTCACATTTAATAACACAAGTCAGAGTAACAAGTAAAATATTACAATATTTGTAGTTATGGGATGTACAATGTACGATTTTCATGCATTACGATATGGACCTCAAATATGGCTTGAGATTTTGCCGGCAAAATTCAAGAGAGCGACACTCTGTATTTAGAGCTCTCTGGTCTCGGCAGAAGCATCTCTGGTCCTGGCATTTGACGTCTCTGATTCAAAGTTTCAAACACTTGGTATTTTTTATAATATTGAAAAAGAAAGAAATTAATCGATCAAGTTTTGCATTAACTGTAAGAAAACCTCTCATAACAAAACGAAACATCATCAGGAGATTTCTTCCTACGATAATAATAAAATAAATCTTCCAAGTATTCTAGGAACGGTTTTTCTTTAGTATTGGAGAAATGAAAATGGTAAATATGTCAGTAAAGGTTTTAGCCAAGTAGGTAATAAATATTAAGTGGGTAATAAATATTATTTTATTTTCTCATAATTTTTTTCCATAGGTCCGATATGGATGGCAATATTATAAAATTTGTTTGTTTATTTATGAGTGAACCATAGCAGCACTTATATTTGGTGGCTATTCTATACATAGTAGCTCAATTTTTAGGTGCTTTAGTAGGCTACAATATGTTGGTGTGTGATGCACAATATACAACAAATACTGGTTGTGTAACGGTGCCATCCGTCCAGCTTGCAGAATGGAAAGCTTTGGTTATAAAATTTTACATCACGAATGCTTTAGTTTTAGTCATGTGCGCTATTTGGGATCCTCCCAATGAGCAGAGGAAAGAATCTGTCCCTATACGCGTAGGCTTTACAGTAACATGTTGTGTCGCAGCTGGGGTAAATATTGTAATGTTATTAATTTTTATTCCCTCCGCATAAGATATCATTCTATTTGTAACACTGAAAAGGAGACATCAGAGATCTTCAAAGTATCCTTCATCAGCATCAAAAATCAAGTCGACTTATAAAGTATATCTGTGTGTGTCCAAACAGGTAGTTGGAAGTAAATTACATTGGTTGTAATAGCGCCCCCAATTAAATAAAATATATTTATCTACCACAAATTGAGAAATTAAGTGAGGTGTACATATTTATAATTATTCTGGTATATAGATTTATAATAGGCCACACACCTAACATTTACAAAAAACCATACTCATAAAAAGGACTTGCAAGTTGATATGTAATACATACGCTACAGCGCAATTGTGTACTTGCCGCACCCACCATTTAGAGATGTGGAGGGCATTTAAGATTTGGCCTAAGCTAAAGATAGTTTTTCCTTATCTTTTCTAATTTTTATAAATTTAAAAGTCCTTGAATCCGGCTCGATCCCTTGCACCTGCAGTCTATCATAACTCATGGGAGGATCATTGGGTATATTGGCTGGGCCCATTAGCGGGTAGCGCAAGTGCAATATTTTATCGATTCCTGTTCAGACCTGAGACGGACGAAGAAAATGATATCACATTAGCTCAAAAAGAGTCGGTATTAACAGCAACACAATAAACCGTTATCCATCCATATATTTTGTTAGTGTTTCATTTCAAACGAAAAATTAAATATGCCAAATTTAAAATTAAAAAAATTAAAAATCTTACTTGACGAAAACTATTTTGATGTAATATATTTTGATAAAATTATTTTTTTAAATACATATAATTATTAAATTAACTCTAAAAACTCATAGCTTGGCAACTCTATTACCTATCAGTCATGCGTTTTGCAATGCTCTTATTATACCCTCTACCTTAGGGAAGAGGGTATATTCACTTTGATCATCCGTTTACAATACATCGAAGGAAACGTCGGAGACCCCACAAACCATATATATTCTTAATCAGCATGAAAAGAGAAATCGATTGAGAAATGTCCGTCCGTGTGTCCGTGTGTCCGTCTGTTGTTGGCACTCTCACGGTCGTAATTTTTGAGATATCAAATTGAAACTTTGCATACGTATTCTTAGTTTAATTTCACTGTTCCGTATTGAAATTGGGCAAAATCGGTAAAGAGACACGCCCACAATAAACGAAAATCTCATCATACCTCGAAAAAGTTGTATCTTTAAAAAATTATATATCGCACAATACTATGCCTATCAAGTTGAAATTTGGTATAAATATAAGTGGTACCGTTATTTAACACTGTGCCAAAAATGGACGTGATTGAATAACGCAAACGCCTATAATTAAAAAAAAACACTATTTGCGTAAGTACATGAAATACATAAATATGGCAATAGGAGCTTATTTTTTAGAGAATTACAAAAGGTGGAGGGTATTTAAGCTTCGGTCTTAACCGAACTTTTCTATCTTGTTTTTTTTAATTATAGGGGTTTGCATTATTCAATCACGCCCAATTTTGCCATAGTATTTGATAACGGTTCCACTTATATATACCAAATTTCAACTTGATAGGCATTGTATTGTGCGATATATAATTTTTTAAACGTACAATATTTTCAAGGTATGTTGAGATTTTCGTTTATTGTGGGCGTGTCTCTTTACTGATTTTTTCCAATTTTAATACGGAAAAGCGAAATTAAACTAAGAATACGTATGCAAAGTTTCAATTTGATATCTCAAAAATTACGACCGTGAGAGTGCCAACAACAGACGGACACACGGACGGATATGTGTCAAACGATTTCTCTTTTCATGCTGATTAAGAATATATATGGTTTGTGGGGTCTCCGACGCTTCCTTCGATGTGTTGTAAACGGATGATCAAAATGAATATACCCTCTTCCCTAAGGTGGAGGGTATAATAAAACTTTTCATTCATCAAAGAAAAAAATTAAATTGATAATATGTTAAGAATATTTAATGGTCGGGCTTGACCGACTTTAACATTTTGACTTGTTTTATTTACATCCTTCTATAGATATATTTGTTCCCTTCCCAGAATGAAACGCAGTGTTTTATGGTTATCGAAAAAGTAAAAAAAAAATTATGAAAAGTTTATTGACAAATAAATAAAAGGTTCTAACAAATCTTTTCGTAAATGCTACAAATACCTTTAGTACAGTATTATTGTAACATAATGTGTCTAATAGTTTATGTCATGCTTTGAAAGTGTAGTATTTGCGAATGAAATTGGTAAATGGTGTCCAATTTCTCCTTGAGATAATACGGCTTTCTAATGCATAATCAGAGACATCTGTTGTTAGTATAAATGGGTTATCAAACTCAGGGTATTGGAGTATGGGGGTTCATTAGTTTTTTTTAAGTTTTACTTTTTGCCATTCATTTGACCATATACATAAATGATTGATGCTTTTTAACAGTGTATTTAGAAATTTTTCAATCTGTGCAAAGTCTTTTATATATCTTCTATAGTAATTACAAAGTGCAACGAATCGTCTTACTTCGTTTACGTTTGAAAGTGAGAGATAATTTTTTATAACATTGAATTTTGAAGCATCAGTTTGAATGCCATTCTTAGTTATCAGATGTCCAAGATATGGAACTTTTAAAGACTGCAATGTTGTTTTCACATCATATACTTGTTAGTATTAACGATAATAAAAATATTTTGCCTGGGGCATCCAAAAAATTAAATCCACCATTCTGGTTTTGCACATTTTCCATAATTTTATTGTATATAAATTTTTGTTATGGTAATAACTTTGCTACATTAGTTTGTACAAACAATTTTAAATTGTTTGTATCAAAACATACTTCCGTTGCAAATCTCGATTATTAAATTCATTGACGGTTCGAATGGGTGCTATCATCCCTAATTCATTTAATGACTTAAGCATATAATTGCATCCGTAGTTGTAGCTTATAATTTTCATTTATCGTTCGTAGTCGGTATAAAATATCTTCACACAAAATGATTTATGCGTTTCCCACAATTTTTTTGGGTTTGATGGAAAGCACATACTTAATATTATTGTGATACCAACCCAGTTTTATAAACTACAACCCAGTCTTAAAATTGCGTTTATGTCTTGTGCGTAATCTTTCTTATCTAGTCCGTTGTCAACAGCTTACGCATTACCACGCAGTTTACCGTGAAATCTTTTAAAACTTTCTACTTTTGTGTCTTGATGAATTTTGTTAAATAAATGAATTATTTTTGTTTTACTTTATAAAAACGATTCTTTTTAACTCAGAAGTGGGATAAAAACACATCCTAAATAAGGCGTCGATATGAAAGTGATGGAGTAATGAAAAGCGGAGATATACGTAAAAGAGAAAAAATATTAACGATATGAACGAATAATTAAACGTGATATTAATTAATTAAACGGTTTAAAAGAAAAACGATAAACGCTTAATAAACGACGAAACGATTATTTGGAAATATCAAAATTCAATTTCATCATATTGCGTCAGCCATTTCTATCCAAAACGTATAATATAAACGTGTAATAAATTTCTTATGAAGGAAAGAGACAAACGTATAAAATATATAAACGAACAACGAAAAAGCATACTAAAAATCGCTAAGAACCTAAAAAAATGATAAAAATGGTACAGTTAGTTGATTTAAGAATCGACGAATTAAAAAAGAAATTACGGGAATTAAATATGTCTACAAGTGGTTCAAAGGCAGCGTTAGTCGAAAGACTAACCGAAGCACTTGGTAGCGACGAAGTGGAAATGCCTCCAGAAATTTCTGATATGTCGGATTTACAAAAGCACGTGGAGAGATTAGTGTTAGAAAATATAATACCTCTTTTACAACAATCTATTAATCATAACTCTATAAATGCACCGAGTGATGATGTTTCTTCACCATGTTCTGCGGAATCTACACCACAACAACGTAATTACTCAATTAATGAAATAGCCGATACTCTACCGGAATTTGATCCAACAAAGGATTCTATGTTTTGTGTTGAACAATTCATAGATCGTGTAAATAAAACGATAGATATAATTGGGATATATATGGGATGAAAAATGTGTACTTCTGGCTTTATGTAAAAAGTGGAAAGGGCCGGCTAACGTATGGTTAGACGGTAGTCAGAGCTTATTTGATAAATGGAGTGATTTAGCAGATGCTTTAAAATCAGAATTCGGCAAAACGGATGATGAAGCAGATATACATTTTAAAATGAGTAAATCTGTACTAGAAACGAATGAACGTGTTATTGATTATTGTTTTCGTATGAGCGCATTAGGTAAGCGTTATCGACTTAGTGAGACAGCTGAAATAAAATATACGCGTGAAGGTTTAAAACATCCAGAATTACAAACGGCTATTGCAGTAATAAATTTTCGTTTCATGAAAGAAATGCGCGAAACGCATTGCTCTATATATCACATTATAAAATTAAACCAGCCAGTACTAAGAACATAAACAAGAGCGATAACGGTACCATGAACCATGTATTACAAGATATTAAGAGAATCGTGTGTTGTAATTGTAATGAAAGTGGACATATTTCTTCTAAATGTCCTAAACCACCCCGTCGGATGCGCTGTAAAGATTTTAATAAAGTACATTCACGCAATTAGCCAGAGAACTGCGGAAATTCAGTACGCAAAACCACTATTCATGAATTAGAACAGCAATTCGAAATGACTGTACAAATAAACAGCAACACTTTTAAGGCATTCATTGATACCGGTAGCCAATGCCATATGATTCGTAATAGCTGTGTAGAATTGTTGAAATGCAAAATAATACCATGTTTCATGAAAATAAGAGGAATTTTTGGAGGAATCCAATATGCTACCGGAAAAATTAATGTTAATATGATGGTCGATAATATGTTATGCAATATTTCTATATATATTGTGAAAGATGAAATATTAAGTACAGACTGTCTTCTCGGTCAAGGAATATTTCAAAATGCAAATGCAACTTGGGCAAACAATAAACTAGTCTTTGACAATAAAAATTCTAAGGCAGATATAAATTGTAAAGAAGCGACAGAAAGTCTAGCTAAAACCGAAATCGACATTAGTGTAAAGGATATTGCTACAAATGAAAATGGTAAACATATAAATGATGATATGTCGAAACAGTACGAAACATTATTGAAATACGAAATATCACACGGAGATGTAAATGAAGAAACATTATTTAATTTGAATAAATTAATTAATTCATACCAAGACGTATTCGCACTAAACTTAAGTGAAATTGGTTTAACAAACGCAATAGAATTTAAAATTGAATTGAATACTTCTAAACCAATTGCACAAATGCCCTATCGTATTCCTGCTCCAAAAAGGGAAATAGCAAATGAAATGATACAAGAATTGCTTGAAAATGATATTATAACTAAATCTGATAGTGAATATGCAAGCCCTATTGTGATGGTAAATAAGAAAAACGGTGGTGATCGATTATGCGTTGACTATAGAAAGTTAAATAGCTTTACAAATAAGCAAGTTTATCCGACGCCAAACATTGAAGAGAGATTACAAGATGCCAAAAGTTTTAAATTGTTTTCGATATTGGATTTAAACAGTGGTTACTATCAAATTCCAATTGCATCTAGTAGCCGAAAATATACAGCATTCATTACAACGGACGGTCTTTATGAATTTAAGCGTATGCCATTTGGACTTAAAAACGCTCCTATTATTTTTCAGCGCCTCATGTCTAAAGTTAAAGCGGAAACTGAACCAAATGATATGATACACTACATGGATGATATACTTGTTGGAGCCCACACCGAAGAAGAAATGCTACAAAAGTTACATCGTGTGTTTGAAGTACTCCGTAAATTTGGTGTAACGTTAAATCCAAGGAAATGTGTATTCTTTAAAGATAGTATTCAATTTTTAGGTAACTCCCAATGGTATTCAACCTGGTAAACAAAAAACTGAAGCGATTCGAAATTTCAAACGACGAACAAATGTTGCTGAAGTACGCATGTTCTTGGGCTTGAGTGGTTACTTCCGTAAATTTGTCGCTAATTATTCTAATATTGCCGAATCACTGCGGAAATTATTTAAAAAAAAATGTTAGTTTTGAATGGACAGAACAACAAGAAAACGCATTTAATGCTTTGAAATCTGCTCTAACTACTGCTCCCATATTAGTAGCTTATGATGTCTCTGCGGAACACCAACTGCACACAGACGCCAGTTCACATGGTATAGCGGCAGCATTAATGCAATATACTGAAAATGGTTGGAAACCTGTTGCATTTTACAGTCGTTCAACAAGTCCTTCAGAAAATAAAATGCACAGTTATGAGTTAGAGGCATTAGCTGTTGTCGAAGGTCTTGAACGCTTTAAATATTATATATACGGTAAACCCATTACAGTTGTGACAGACTGCAGCGCACTTAAAACATGTATGAGTAAGAAAGAACTTATACCACGCATAGCTCGATGGTGGTTACGTATTCAAGAGTACGATATAAGCATAGAACATAGATCTGAACAACAAATGAGTCGTGTGGATACACTAAGTCGCATGCTTAATGAAGAGCCACATGAAGTAGAACCAGCTTCTCTGCAAATAAATAAAGTGAATATAAATGAATCTGATTGGATTTACGTTACGGTATGCAATAACAAGATGAAGGAATTAGAAATATCATACAGAAAATTAATAGCGGTGACAAAGAGTACACGAATGACTATGTTCTAGAAAATGGTAGACTTTTTAAGAAAGTTAAAGACAAGATATTATGGGTAGTCCCAAAATCTCTTCGTTATCAAATTGTACGAGATGCTCATGAGAAGTCAGGTCACTTAAGCATTAACCGCACTATTGAGAAACTACAACATATGTTTTGGTTTGCTAGAATGCGAAATTTTACTAAGGCTTACATAAAGTCATGTATAGAATGTGCTTATAACAAACAACCAAACAATAAACGTGAAGGTGAATATCATTACAGTGAAGTGCCGCCTGTTCCATTTAAAATAGTGCACGTAGATCATTTAGGTCGGTTTCCTAAATCCAGTCGTCAGAACGAGCATATACTAGTCCTCATAGACGCATTTACTAAGTTTACAATCATACGAGCAGTTCGCAATACATCTACCAAATTTGTAATATGTAATAAACATTTTAAATGAAATTACTAGCTATTTTGGAATGCCACAACAACTAGTTAGCGACTTTTACTTCCAAGGAATTCAAACGTTATTGTGAAGCTAATACTATAAAACATGTTCAAATCGCGGTGCGTACAACTCGAGCAAATGGTCAAGTAGAACGTATGAATAGAACTATATTGTCTATGTTGTTACGGTCAACAAAAAATGATAAACGTTGGGATGATGAATTGCGCAGGATTTAGTGGAATATAAATACAGCTACCAACGCTACAACAAATTGTACACCCTACGAGTTATTATATGGTTATCAACCACGCGATTTATTATGTAACAAATGTCGTCCTTACATGAAAATGTACATGAAAATAACAAAGAGGATAGCCGATTAAATCAGCTAACTCTACGACGAGAAATGGCCGCAGCTAGAATTACTATGGTTAGAGAAAAGGCTAAACAAAGGTTTGATCGACAACATGCAATACCCAAGTTGTACAATGCCGGTGATTTAGCACTCATCAAAAACGAACCACAATATACCGGGAATTCAAAGAAATTAGAGCCGAAATATAAAGGTCCGTTTGTTGTTACTAAAGTGTTAAATAATGACAGATACGTAGTTGAAGATTTACCTTGTGCTAAAAGAACACAACGTCATTATAACTCAGTACAGCTTCAGACGGGATGAAATTATGGTGTACATTGCCACCTCCAGATGATAACGATGAGTCAACCAGCGAGGACGCTTCTAATCAGGATGAACGAGTTGATACCAACCCAGTTTTATAAACTACAACCCAGTCTTGCGTTTATGTCTTGTGCGTAATCTTTTAGAATATAATAGCGTTCTCGCAAATTCATCAGTTTGACAAATTGTAAAAAACGCCAAATTGTAAAAAACGCCATTAATTAATGTTGTAGGGGGTGGTGTTGTTGCACGTTGTCGCAAATTCTCTCTAGTAAAATAAACACGTTGACCTTTTTAAAGTGAACTCATAAGTGAACCAGTGTTGGATGCCGTTCGTATCTGGGATATGATAGTGTACGCCACACTGCTTCATTGCTACTAATATAACACCCCATTTGATATTCGTGTATTTCATTAATAGACACATTGTCGCCTTCAACTCCAAAAATTGCCACATCGCTTCCTTTGTTAACATATTTACATATATACTTGACAGTTAGGTCTTGTAAAGAAATTTTGTAGTAGCTGGGGTGTGACTCAGCGAGTCCAAAGTTCCTTACAAAGAAAATTGTAAGACGGGCTGTTACTTATCTCTAATTCCTTAGACTCGCCTTCTTTATTCGACGTTTTTTAGCGCGGTAACGGCTTGTGGTGCGGGGCACGGCGTTACTACAAATCGGTGTGTGAGCGGGTTTTGTGCGGTGAGTGGTACAGAGCGGTGAGCGGTACAAGAGCGACGTGCAGTGCTGATCGATGAGCGGTACAAGATACAGAGCGGTGAGCGCTGCAGGACACGAGAGCGTTACTGGATTCAAACGGCAAGCGGTACGGGATACAAGCGACGAGGGCTGCAAAGCGGCGTATGATTCAGAGCGATGAGCGTTGCAAATCGATGAGCGGTGCAAGATGCGGAGCGGTGTGCGCTGCAGGACACGGCAGTGGTTATTGTGACCACGACGGCGGCGCGACCTAGGCGCTTGCAATATAAATATTGCAGGATATCTAAGCGCGGCGAACAGAGAGACTGCGACGTTGCAATAACGATGGCGCGGCCTAGGCGCATACAAGATATCAATATTGTAGGGTTTCTAGGCGCGGAAACAGAGAAACTGTGACGTAGTGATGATGACGCGGCCTAGGCGCATACAATATATAGATATTGTAGGATTTCTAGGCGCGATAACAGAGAATCTGCGACGTGACGACGATGGCGCGGCCTAGGCGCTTACAATATATAGATATTGTAGGATATCTAGGCGCGATAACAGAAAAACTGTGACGTGACGACGATGTCGCGGCCTAGGCGCTTACAATATATAGATATTGTAGGATATCTAGGCGCGATAACAGAGAAACTGCAGCGATGTAGCGACGTTGGCGCGGCCTAGGAGCATACAATATGTAAATATTATAGGATATCTAGGCGCGGGGACTAAAAAACAAGCGAAGCGACGCTGTCGCGACCTAGGCGCATACAATATAGATATTGTAGGATATCTAGGCGCGGGGACTGAGAGACAAACGAAGCGACAATGTCGCGACTTAGGCGCATACAATATAAAAATATTGTAGGATATCTAGGCGCGATAATCTGACCAATGCTATGCTCGCAAGAAAACAATGGATTAATTCATTACGTTTGCTTTATTTTTAAAAAAGAATTCTCGTGCCCACCTTACCAGCTTGACGGCTCCAGCCACACTGCCTCATTTCATGAAATTTGCTTCGCCTTTTATAGTGTGGCAGGGCTCACAATTATATTAAATTTAACTAATATTTATAAAAGATCAACGGTATAGAACTAGCAACAATAGCGCAGGAATTTATATATGCTAAATAACAATGATCAACGGTATTATGCTTTTTAAATTAGAAATAACAACAATGCAAGAATTCATATATGCTTACTAGATATCAACGGTATTATGCTTCTAAAATAGCAATAATAAAGCAAGAGTTCATATATAATAACAACAATGCAAGAGTTTATGTATGCTTACTAGATATCAATGATCAACGGTATTACAACTACGCTTCCAATTTACAGAGTATGAATTTGACAATAGTTTTTTTCCTTTTAATTACATTAATAGAGGAAATAATTGGCGTGTTTGGTGATACATGTATGTTGGAACAGAATGTGTGGCGCAAAACGAAAGGTAGTGACTTTGCGCCTTACAGTCTCTAGGGTATCGCTTTAGACACTTTCCTTTGTTCATTCATGGTGAATGAATTGTAAGCACCACATGGGCCGTGTATCATATTTGTTGTAACAAAATTAAATAGTTCCGGATCTAGTTCGGTATCTTTGCTGATATAATTTAATTAATTTGATTAAGCGAAATTTTATCAATTAGCCAAATCAAAATGTGAGCATGGGGCAATCCTCTTTTTTGCCATTCTACTGAATACATCCAACACCTAGTAACTCCAAAAACGTGATGTTTTGTTAAAACCCATTAAAGATTTTAATTTTTGTTTAAATACTCACGTAGTTATATCATGTCTATCTGGCGGTGATTGTCCATTTAAGAGAAGTTTTTTTTCAACCAATGCAGGATTACATGTGAAAGTAATAAATAAATCCGGACGTCCTTAAGTTCTAACATATGTCATTGCGTCTTGTGCATATTCATGCATATGACGTGGGCTACCATTACATGTTGCTGGCAGTATTACCACTTTTCCTATCATTAACGTTGTGATCACTATTAACAGCATCTCCGATCGCAGCTTTGTTTGCTTTTTTCTTATATAAAGTATTTATTTCAATTTTTGCGTACATTTCAACAACATAACTGACGTCACTTTAATATGTGGTTATTTGTATTTTGACGTATCATTAATTTATACGCGTAGAAATTCATTGCACTGACTTTTTTATTTGTTTCTTTATCTGTTATTTTTTGATATTATAAAATAAAAAAAAATAATAAATATATGAATAACGTTACATCATTAAATATATGAATACATATGTAGATTTTAAATTAAATTGAATTAATTTAATATTAAAATTTTTTGTTTGTAAGTACAAACATGACCTATATTGTTAATCAGTTTTTTGTATTTCTGATGTTCTAGTCTAGGGCCAAGGTCTAGGATGTACTAGAACATCAGAAATACAAAAAACTAAATTAAATTAAATTAAATTTGCTTAATTAAATTTAAACTACATTCTAAATTCAAAACTAAATTTCCAATATAAATTAAATTACATCTCTAAATTTCATATATAACAAGTTAGAGAAGTTCGGTTAAGACCGAAGCTTAAATATCCTCCACTTTTTATAATCCTCTAAAAATAAGTTCCTATTGCCATATTTATGTATATGACTATTTCATGTACTTACGCAAATAGTGTTTTTTTTTAATTATAGGAGTTTGCGTTATTCAATCACGCCCATTTTTGGCACAGTGTTGCATAACGGTACCACTTATATATATACCAAATTTCAACTTGATAGGCATAGTATTGTGCGATATATAATTTTTTAAAGATACAATTTTTTCGAGGTATGATGAGATTTTCGTTTATAGTGGGCGTGTCTCTTAACTGATTTTGCCCAATTTTAATACGGAACAGCGAAATTGAACTAAGAATACGTATGCAAAGTTTCGATTTCATATCTCAAAAATGACGACCGTGAGAGTGCTAACAACAGACGAACACAAAGACACACGGACGGACATGTCTCAAACGATTTCTCTTTTCATGCTGATTAAGAATATATATGATTTGTGGGGTCTCCGACGCTTAGATGTGTTGTAAACGGATGATCAAAATGAATATACCCTCTTCCCTAAGGTGGAGGGTATAAAAATGTATTATTTCTTTTCCATATGTTCTTCTATATCTTCTATTCCATTTGTATATATATGGGATTTAGGTGAAACAAAGATGTGATACAATAATATGTCGTGATCTCTCATCTCTAAGATGTGGAAGGATGCGGTTCTCCTTTTTTATGTATAACAAGTAGGACGGTTTGAGCGGCGAAGTGGACGTAGAAAAAGTAAAAATGTGGAGTGCCCTCCCGCGCAAATGCCGATCTTTCTCCTGTTCTCTCTTTTTTTCTTTAGTACAAACCATATTCATTTTTCATATTACGTAAGCGTAATGTGCGTAAGCACATGTACTTTTTTCTTATTTCATTCTTTTTATAACCTTCAACCAGTGTGCACATAATTATATAAGTTCTACTCATTATCTTTTTTAACAATTGAAGTGCGCTAAGAAGCTGTGAGTTAGGAGTTGTGAAGAAAAATTTATGGAAGTGATATATAATTAATTTTAATCGTAAAAACCAATCACTCGTTTCATTGTGAACAATTCAAACCAATCATATACATTTTCATCCATGGAGCCGTATAAATCAATCATAATCAGTCAATCAATTAATCCGTTAAAGCCGGATTTGCCGAATCACAATTTAACGACACGGATCCCCACTCTACACCTACATTTTTTACATACTTTATTTTGTATGGAGAGCGAGTAAGTTTTCAGCTTTAATTTTTTTATATATCATTTACATATCTCAAAAGATTACAAAGATTACCGAAATTCTCTTTATATAACGGTAAATCTTTGATGTATATCAAATTCTTACATGCGCAGTAAGATAAAATTTTGCGTCTTAAATACTAAGGGTTCATCAAATTCCAACAACGCATTAAGTATTTCTCTTTGTCTCAAGTACCAACGGTACATTTATCACTCATATACTCAAGGTAAATTTTTTTGGTTTCTCTGAGTACTAATAATTTATTATATATGCATCGAGATCAAGTCGGCGTGTCTCAAGTGATAACTGCAAGTAAAGAGCTCATACGTGCATCAAGGTCAATTTTTTTGTTTGTTTTGTTTCTCTTAAACAATAATAACTGTAAGCTAAATTCCTTACGTTCATATTGATTAATATTGTCAGCGCAAAGAATACTATTACATATACACATATACAAACATATAACATTGCTAATTCATTTTAATAATACAGTGGGCACATCTCTGTTGGATTTATATATTTAAACATAAAAAAATGGCAACTGGTGAACAAACTCCTCCGTCCTAATGGTCAATTTTTAAACGATACAGATCACATGTAATAGACTACAAGGTTATCAACTGGATAACCATACTGAGGCGAGGTTAGAAATATGGATGGTCGATGTAGATGAAGAGTTCACCGCTCTTAGCTCCGCTTTCCGAAGTTTGATGATTCCATCACAAGTTAGCAATGCATTCGATAGACGTGCATTGTTTTTTCTTTCAAACAAAAAATTAATATAAAAATTTTAATAATCAAAAATTTTCTTCAAACAATTTTTTTATTTAAAAAATAGTAACTGTAACAACTTCCATATTCATTAAATCTATGAATATAAGTGGAAAATCGAAGAATCCCTGAAAAGTCTCTCCGGGAAATCATCTAAAAATGTTACCTCCCGATAAATCGGACAAATTAAAAAGCAGCCTAGACTGATAGACAATAGTAGAAATCAAAATCGTTTCTCAATTCTTGGATAAATGGAAATTGAACAGAACGAATCTCCAATCCAAGAAAATGAGGTAAGGAGCAAAAGAAATGAGAAGGTTGTTAAGAAATCTTGTCCTCCCATTTTTCTGTACAATGTAAATATAAAAAATTTAATTGATCAATTCAAACAAAAAAAAATAGATTTTAAAATCGTGAATAAAAATAGAAATAAAAGCAAACTGTACTTATATGAGAATACGGCTCATAATGAAATGATGGAATTGCTTTGCGACAAAAAAATCGATTCCTATTCATACACTTCTAAGGAGTTAAAACGTAAAAGTCTGGTTCTCATAGGTCTTTTCTATAAAACAGATACAGAAGATATTAAAAATGAATTGGACGTTATTGTTCCTAATGCAATTTACAAAGTGTCAAAATTTTCTACTGGTTTTTCAAAAAAAAAAATATTATTGATACAGGATTGTTTTTGGTAACTCTGATGCCTGGAATTTGTGTATCTGAAATTGTTAACTCGAAATTTTTATTAAATCAAGTTGTACATTGGGAGCTGCCAAAATCAAAGTCCAATCATTTGCAATGCTGGCGTTGTCAGCAATGGGGTCATTTTTCTAAGAACTGTAACCGTCCGATTGCATGCGTCAAGTGTGAGAAAAATCACCCTCAAGGTCAATGTAGTTTTAATAAAGATGGAGACGGAAAACCATTCTGCGTTAATTGTAAAGAATATGGGCACCCTTCCAATTGGAAAGGCTGTTCAATTTATAAAAAATTTGTTTCATTCAAAAGGAACGAAACAAAGTTGGCTAAAGATAGATTGATTAAGGCATCACAGAATGTGTCCAAAGCAATCTCTAATTCTAGTTTTACAAATCCTAATAAAACGTTCTCTAGTCTTTTTAATAAGACAGAAGACTGCAGTCAGAAGCCTTCCCTAATAGAGCAATTTCTTAAAATAGCAAGTTTTTCATGTAAACCACAAGAAATTTCCCTGGAAGAGAAAGTAAAAAATTTCTTAGATAATTATAAAAGTTTGTCCCCCACTCAAGCGAAAAAAGACTGTTTAAGTTTATTAAATGAAGTTAAACAATTTTATGGTCCGTAATTATATGAAGCTATTAACTTTTAATGCAAATTCCTTGGTGGATTCTTTAAAAAAATTCGAGTTTCAAAATTTGTTAAGGGCTAATGATATTGATATAGCCTTTATTCAAGAAACGCACTTAAGAAGACATGCCAAAATATTTCGTATGGCTCTTCTTTAGGTATTTCAATTATATTAAAAACTAGCTGTCGTTCGCGGCTTCACCTGCGTGGAATTCGGTTATCTCGCGAGATAAAACGTTGTCTATGCCCAAAATCCTCTCCAGAATCTAGTGATGCATCTTGCAAAGAATCTGAAGGGTGCTGGGGTAGACCCAGGGCCAGCCAGAGTTCAATGCAAAGAAATTTTTGTTCTTTTGCAAAAATTGTATATAAAAAAAAAGATGATTTGATTTTTCTATGCAAGTTTTCTTTCACAATGTATTTATTGCTAAGGATTGCTTATAATATACTGTACAAAACAAGAAAAGGTTTAATGACTGAATGTGATCAAATAAATTAGCTATGTTTACTTTTATATTGTTTTGAGTCTTTGCTAATGTGAATTGTGTCTGTGCTTAAGTTGAAGTGTAACTAGTGTAGACGATTCTCTTGCTTGTGTATTTGCTAAGTTTAGCAAGAGCTCAGCCTATGTTAATCTCTTTGCTTTGAGTTTGAGAGTTTAGGTCGACTTATATATCACCTAAATTGTTTGATGAGCCTTTAATCTATTTTAGCTTGCCTGTTGTAATATACTTTAGCTGTGTTTGCCTAGTGTGAAATGCCTTGCTGTGTTTTGAGAGGAGTGGCTCACTCTCACCTATGCTTGTCTATTGTAGTATATCTTAGCTGTGTTTTTGCCTAATGTAAAATACCTTGCTGTGTTCTGAGAGGAGTGGCTCACTCTCACCTATGCTTGCCTTATTGTAGTATACCTTAGCTGTGTTTTACCTAATATAAAATACCTTGCTGTGTTTTTAAAATATGCCTAGCTATGTTTTGAGAGGAGTGACTCCCTCTCGCCTAAAGAAATATTAAAATATGCCTAGCTATGTTTGAGAGGAGTGACTCACTCTCACCTAAAGAAATATTAAAATATGCCTAGCTATGTTTGAGAGGAGTGACTCACTCTCACCTAAAGAAATATTAAAATATACCTAGCTATGTTTGAGAGGAGTGACTCACTCTCATACCTATTTCCCTATGCTCGAACTGACTACCTACCTGTCAGCCCTAAGACTAGCTAATTTCCTACGCGGTGATCGGCTTTTTATAGGCCAGCGGCTGAGCTTTGCTTATTAATTGCAAGAGCTTTGTTGTAAGTTTACGCTAGTTACAGCTGATCTTAACTACTGGTGTGCAGTGTTGCCTATGACAGAGTTACTTAATAAAAAGGTAAACAATCATCAAGCAATCGTATATGTATGCGATAACAAAGCTAAGCATAACGATAAAGAGAAATATATATATATAAATTCAAATGATGTAAAGAAAACTAAATATAATAATTCAACAAAAATTAAAACTATACATAATAATTCATATATAACAATTCAAAGGGAAAAAAAAAGAAAATATATTGGCGATGAGACGTGTGATGGAAATTTTATTTTCCAAGAAAAATTTCCTCATCACACTACCTCCCCCCTTCGGTAGAGTCCTCTTAATGGATCGCAATGTCGCCATTCCTTCTAATTGTCGTCCGGTATGTTTGCCCCTGTAACGTGTAGTACCTCCTTGCTCTCATTCCAGTTGGCAATTTAGCGTGTTCCCCAAGGAGGCGAGCCTCTAACTCCATACGGACTTCAGCTGGCGCAATTACTTCATAGATAAATTTTACCCCCGTACGAACGCTTGGTGGTTGAGAAACAGGTTTTGGCCTCCTGGAGCACCCCGGCGGTGTCCATGGTTTAACGGCTGTTGTTTGCCACGGCTGGAACAGGTTAGACACCGGTGATGGTTGGTGGTGATCGATCACTGGTGACTGTTTAAGTGAAGTAGGACTTGGCGGTTGGAGATCCCATCGACGTCTGGAACAACCCGGAGGCGTCCACGATCTGGTTGTTGATATTCGATACGGCCGGAACGGACTAAGCATTGGTCGTGGCTGTTGATGATTAAATACCGGTATATGTTCACGGCGTTTACGATGCGTGTCTGTAGAACTTGGCGGTTGAAAGCTTGGTTGTCGTCTTCTGGGGCACCCTGGAGGTGTCCATGATTTGATTGTTGCTATACGGCACGGCTGGTATGCACTAAATGTAACTCGTGTTGCAGTGTGTTTGCGAAGTGGCTGAGAAGTAGTCTTGTGGCTTGGCTGAATACTGGGTTGCTTGATCTTTGCGGGGATGTCATTCGGCTGAGTTTGGACTCCCACATCTTGTATTTTGGTGCCTGTAGGTAGGAATTCTTTTGTCGGAGTGACTATTTCGTTTATTTGGTCGAGCAAGCGTGATAAATCTGCCGGACTGGATGACTGCTGCGTAGTTTGCGTAGCTTCTTCTTTGGTTAGTTTTGTAGCAATCTCATAGATTTGTTCGGCCGGTTGTGGTAATGATTTTGGTATGTGTGGTACACCATCATCACACACTGTATCGCTGCTGATCGTTAGGACAGGGATATCATCTTCTACCTCGACTGCTTTGATAACGTTTCGATTTTTGTTGTCGTTTTGGTTGGTGGACACTGCTGGTGGTAGAGAACGGTAAAGCATAGATTGACGATACGGTGAGAGTTTGTGAAAAACATCAGGTTTTGTAGCGTCTGGTGCAGATATTGGTGGTTGTCTTAAGTTATGTTTATCGTTGGGTCGACCAGTTTCAACTATGAAGGTGCGTTCGCATGTTGGTTGGACATATCGTAAAATAGGACAGTAGGTTAGATTGGTTACCTTGTGGTCGTCCTGACGGATCATGTTGACGGCATTCTCAATTGGGGTGACTGGGATTCTGCGGCTGGCATTCTGCGGCTGTTCTTTACATCGTAATGTTACACCTGCACATGTCAATGAAGCGTCAAACATATTCAAAAATTTCATGCCTAGTATGACCTCTTCAATTGCGTTTGGCATTATTAAGAATGGCAGCTCTCTCTGCCGATTTCCGAAATGAACGGTGCAATGGATGATCTCGCTAATTCTTCTTGATGAACCGTCGGCCATTAATACATTGAAATTTGTGCTTTCACGTCGACCGGTTATGCCCATCCTGCTTAAAAATGATTGACTAATGATGCAGTTTGTTGTACCCGTATCAACCATAGCGTTTATAGGCGTGTTGCCAATCATGACTGCGGCTGAGATCTTGTTGTCATTGAAAGATAACGGCAGTGGGTTTTCTTGAGTTTTTAATCCGCATCCTCGTTCCGGTAGCATTTGTCGGCGTTGTTGTTGAGCAGCCCGTGATGTCGTTGGTTGTTGTCTGCAACAGTCACGGGTCCTAACCCCTATTGCACCACACACCCAGCAGAATAAACGGCTTGTGTTCTGGCATGATGCATGTGTATGCCCTTGGTTGCCGCATTTACGGCAGGCGGTATTGGGGTTTATAATTTTGTTACCTGGTGGGCCAGAATTTCGGTTGACTTGGCTGCCTGATGTTCTTGACCTGGGGCCCTGTGTAATGCTTTCCATGTCGTCGGCCAATTCAAATAACTCAGGTAGGGATGAAAAATCGCGTCGGCGGATATACCAACGGTAATCTGGTAGCGCATTGTTGTAAATTCTTGACAGCTTCCCTTCCTTGGTCATCTCCGAGTGGCGCATTAACTCCTGTAACGCAAGGGAGTAGTCTTGGAAGGATTCATTAGGCCGTTGGATGCGAGAGCGGATTTCGTCGTTGAGTTTTTCAAAATATCTTGACGGGAGAAAGAACTTGAAAAAGTCCCTTTTGAACGAGCTCCATGTGGTCCAGTGCATATTGTTATTCCGGTACCACACCAGCGCCTTTCCTTTCAGGAATTTGGGCATTGCGGCTGGTAATTCGTCCAACGGTATGTCATATGTGAGTGCCATTTCTTCGACATCTTCCACGAACTGGATAGTATCAGCTCCCCCGTCATAATGAAAATCCCACTTGTGAATAATGCTCATTAGTGTCTTCTTGTCACTTCTGATTGGTTTGCTGGGCTCTTCCATGGGCTCTTGCTCTTCCGCTTTTTGTTGCTGGGCCAATAGTAATTTCCTTTGGATATCCTCCACCAGTTTTGCCAGCTCATCTCGGTTTATTTGCACCTTATCTGCCGGTTGCGGTGACTGGCTTCTGTTGGTTGGTTCGCTTGGCAATGGTAAACTTTGTGCTTTTGATTCACATTGTTCTTGGTGGTGTAGGATTCTATTTGTTACCTCTTCTTTGTGTTCCATGGTTATAAATTGCGCGAGGCAACGTCGTAGCTCATCAACAGTACCATTCGTGTCTAGACCAAAGTCTACCATGACGGCCATTAGCTCTTCTTTGCGTAGCGTGCGGATCCAGCTAGTGCGTATTTGTGTCATTTTTTTTTTTTTTGGTTCGTAGTAGATTTGTATAGTATTTTATTGTGATCTGTCCGTTTGAGATTATGTGTGCTGTTGTTTTTATTATTGTTATTATTTTTTTTTTTTTTGTATATAGAGTTGTGTTGTTTTTTTTTTTTTTTTTTGTATATCGAGCTATGTTTGTTTTTTTTTTCCTATCCTACCTATTTATTTTTAATTAGCTATACCTATTTTTCAAAGTGTGTTTTTTTTTCCTTTTGCCTTATACGTGTTTTAGTCTGAACGTCGACCTTCTTTTGTTATGTACAGTACTTATGCTTTGAACTAGTTTCCTTTTGATAATAGTCCCTGCTCGGGCGCCACTTTGTAAAGAATCTGAAGGGTGCTGGGGTAGACCCAGGGCCAGCCAGAGTTCAATGCAAAGAAATTTTTGTTCTTTTGCGAAAATTGTATATAAAAAAAAAGATGATTTGATTTTTCTATTTAAGTTTTCTTTCACAATGTATTTGTTGCTAAGGATTGCTTATAATATACTGTACAAAACAAGAAAAGGTTTAATGACTGAATGTGATCAAATAAATTAATTATGTTTACTTTTATATTGTTTTGAGTCTTTGCTAATGTGATGTCTGTGCTTAAGTTGAAGTGTAACTAGTGTAGACGATTCTCTTGCTTGTGTATTTGCTAAGTTTAGCAAGAGCTTAGCCTATGTTAATCTCTTTGCTTTGAGTTTGAGAGTTTAGGTCGACTTATATATCACCTAAATTGTTTGATGAGCCTTTAATCTATTTTAGCTTGCCTGTTGTAATATACTTTAGCTGTGTTTGCCTAGTGTGAAATGCCTTGCTGTGTTTTGAGAGGAGTGGCTCACTCTCACCTATGCTTGAATATTGTAGTATATCTTAGCTGTGTTTGCCTAGTGTGAAATGCCTTGCTGTGTTCTGAGAGGAGTGGCTCACTCTCACCTATGCTTGCCTTATTGTAGTATACCTTAGCTGTGTTTTACCTAATATAAAATACTTTGCTGTGTTTTGAGAGGAGTGACTCACTCTCGCCTAAAGAAAAGGAAAAAAACTATTGTCAAATTCATACTCTGTAAATTGGAAGCGTAGTTGTAATACCGTTGATCGTTGATATCTAGTAAGCATATATAAACTCTTGCTTTATTATTGTTATTTTTAGAAGCATAATACCGTTGATATCTAGTAAGCATATATGAATTCTTGCATTGTTGTTATTTCTAATTTAAAAAAGCATAATACCGTTGATCATTGTTATTTAGTTAGCATATATAAATTCCTGCGTTATTGTTGCTAGTTCTATACCGTTGATCTTTTATAAATATTAGGTAAATTTAATATAATTGTGAGCCCTGCCACACTATAAAAGGCGAAGCAAATTTCATGAAAGGAGACAGTGTGGCTGGAGCCGTCAAGCTAGTAAGGTGAGCACAAGAATTTTATTTAAAAAAATAAAGCAAACGTAATGAATTAACACATTGTTTTTTTGCGAGCATAGCATTAACCAGATCCCGCGCCTAGATATCCTACAGTATTTACATATTGTATGCGCCTAGGTCGCGCCATCGTCGTTACGTCGCAGTTTCTCTGTTATCGCGCCTAGATATCCTACAATATCTATATTGTATGCGCCTAGGTCGCGCCAACGTCGCTACATCGCCGCAGTTTCTCTGTTTCCGCGCCTAGAAATCCTACAATATTGATATATTGTATGCGCCTAGGTCGCGCCATCGTCGTCACGTCGCAGTTTCTTTGTTATCGCGCCTAGAAATCCTACAATATCTATATATTGTATGCGCCTAGGCCGCGTAATCATCATTGCGTCACAGTTTCTCTGTTTCCGCGCCTAGAAATTCTACAATATTGATATATTGTATGCGCCTAGGCTGCGCCATCGTTATTACAACGTCGCAGTCTCTCTGTTCCCCGCGCCTAGATATCCTGCAATATATATATTGCAAGCGCCTAGGTCGCGCCGCCGTCGTGGTCACAATAACCACTGCCGTGTCCTGCAGCGCTCACCGCTCCGCATCTTGTACCGCTCGTCGATCTACAACGCTCATCGCTCTGTATCGTACGCCGCTCTGCAGCTCTCGCCGCTTGTATCCTGTAATGTGGGGCCAGAGTAAGTGTCTGCAAGTATTATTGCTATATATAAGGTCCTGATGGGTAATCCAAGGAAACCTGTGTTTGATTCTTGGATAATTCCAAGAATCATAATTGGTTGCTGGATATGTTCCAGTAACCATTCATAATATTGGCACATCATAATGGGCTACCAACCCATGGGGAATAGTGCGCCTCGAATTGGGAGACACATAGTCGAAGGTCCCACCAAAGACGTTTTGCGTTTGGTACCGCGGGGTACTGGAGCCCCAAGAACTAAGGTTCTTGCCAGTACGTACTTTCGGGTAGGCCCCCTTGTGGGAGCATCGCGGGGGCTGTAACAGTAGCTGGGGAGTATGGAACACCCTTGACCAAGGGGAAGAGCACTATTAACAGTATTCTAGTAGTTGGAAGCTACTAACTTCTTGAAGTTAGTAGGGGCGCCGGAGACGCTTAAAAAACTCTGCATATGTTAAATAAGACCGTTAAGGTAGGTGTTAACTATAAACAATCGCAACTAATGTATCCTGTACCGCTTGCCGTTCGAACCCAGTAACGCTCTCGTATCCTGCAGCGCTCACCGCCGTGTATCTTGTACCGCTGGTCGATTTGCAACGCTCATCGCTCTGTATTATATGCCGCTTTGCAGCCCTCGCCGCTTGTATCCTGTACCGCTTGCCGTTTAAACCCAGTAACGTTCTCGTGTCCTGCAGCGCTCACCGCTCTGTATCTAACCGCTCATCGACCAGTACCGCACGTCGCTTTTTGTACCGCTCACCACTCTGTATCACTCACCACACAAAACCCGCTCACACACCGATTTGCAGTAACGCCGTGCCCCGCACCACAAGCCGTTACCGCACTAAAAACGTCGAATAAAGAAGGCGAGTCTAAGGAATTAGAGACAAGTAACAGCCCGTCTTACAAATTTCTTTGTAAGGAACTTTGGACTCGCTGAGTCACACCCCAGCTACTACAAAACTTCTTTATAACCTAAAAGCCATAACACCGAATCATTACGTGTTTAACGATGCGAGCCGTACATTTAGAAATCGCTAAAGACCTGTCAACAGAGGCAGTAATTTTATGTTTACGTAATTTTATTAATCGCAGAGGTGTGCCGATTCGAATATGGAGTGATAGAGGAACTAACTTTATTGAAGCTAGTAAAGCAATTGTATTAAATAATGAACGAATGTCTGATGAGTGCACGCGGCAAGGTATTGAATGAATATTTAACACACCAGGCAATCCATCGGCCGGCGGCGTCTGGGAACATATGGTGAGGTGAGTTAAGAATGTTTTATCCGTCACATTAAAGGAAAGGGCTCCGCAGTTAGATACTTTAAATTGCTTATTGATTGAAGTTGAAAACTTAATCAACTCAAGGCCTCTCACTCATTTGCCTAATGACAGCTCTGAGAGCGAACCCTTAACACCGAATCATTTTCTCTTCATACAGTGTTCAAATACACTGCAGACACCATCAGTTGATGGAAATGTTTGCCTTAAGAAGCAATGGCATTTTGTACCACAATTAAAGCAGACATTTTGGAAACGGTGGGTGTTGGAATATTTGCCGGAACAAAATGGCACCAACCAGTTAAACCTATATATGTTGGAGATGTGGTGCTTATATGTGATAATGTGTACGTGGAGAATGGAAAAAGGGAGTCATAGAAGAAGTCGTCCGTTCAAAGGTTGGTCAAGTAGTAAAAACCTCAAGTGGCAGACTGCGGCGCCCCGCTTCTAAACTGGCTGTATTGGATGTACGTAGTGAGTCTTAATCATATCGACTCACGGGGGATGGGATGTTGTAAATTCAGAGCGATTATTGCATAAAGCAACCCTGTAGCGACTAATTAGGTTATTAGTTACGGTTACTAGTAACTAAGTATATGGGTATAGAGCCATTATTTTTTATTGTCTTTTTAATGAAGCCTATTTTAATAGTTCAGAATATGTAAGTTGTATTTTATTTTTTATTTTAAATTAATCAATTTGAATTTTTTAGATAATAAAAACCTTCAGCAAAAACAATAAAATCGAAAAGTTTTTATTCTCCCTGGGAAAAAAAGAAAAGACAACACCATATTTAAAAAAACTTGATGTTGAAATAGTTTTCTGTTTAGAATGATATTGAAACATCCACTTCAGATAAAGAGCAGAGGCAAACAAAATTGGATCAATTGAATAAATTATGGAGGTTGGTGTGGAGAAAATTATGGTATTCAAAATTTAATGCCATAAACTACTTAGTTACACAAATTATATTCTAACAATGTTATAGTCGGTCAAGTCCGAACATTTTATACCCTACACTACCCATTTTAAAAATTAATATTGTACAATAAATTGTTTAGTTTTTTTTTTACCTTATTTTGTAGTTTTTATGAAAGTTTAATATCTTATTTTATTTTATTTTATTTTTTTTTTACATTTCATTGTATTATTAATTTGAATTGTATTAATATTGGTTAACTTTCTATTTCTTAAGTATGCTAAATTTAATAAATAAGATTCTAATCTGTTGCAGCTGCAGTTGTTGTTGTTGTTGTTGTTGTTGTTGTTGCGGTTTGGAGACTGTTGCTGATTTTAGTTAAGCATATATAAAATAAAAATTTTTTCTATTTATTTTTATATGGAATTGGCTGTATATTTAGCTAAGTTTCGATAAATAAATAAATAAATAAATAATCATTGCTGTATAAAGTTTTTATAGGACTTAGAGGTTCCAAAAGGTGTCCAATTGGGCCCAAATTTAGAACAGATGACGGATGTTGCATTTGCCGTTTAGAAGTTGCAAACATTCGCCCTAATTTAATATAGGGTAATATGGCACAAGTCGTTTAGGGTATAATTAATACTGTTATACTACTAATATCTATAAATGTATAAAAATTTTAATATAGAATCTTTCACTGTAAATTAAAGTTTATAATTATAATTTAATGTAAAGATATTTCATGGAAGAAAGTGTCATCAAGGCAGTAGCTTTGGATTGTTATGATAGCGGTCAGCAATGTTGATCTATGGTGGATGATGTAATATTTATAGTATGCAAATCGATAAGGCGTGCTCTCTACACCCAATCGGTAAATGGTACATGTGCTGTTATTAACAATGCTGCCTCCTGCTTGGATGGTGACTTTATTAATGCTTCACGGAGACCTCTTAAATTGGGCTATCCCTGCGGCTATATAGATTTGGCTCAGGCCTACAATGCCATACAATCGACCCTACAACAGGGTAAGCTATAGTCTAGCGATAGTGAAAAGGCACGAGAGAAATTCTTAATATATTTAAATAACGCTGACATGTCCACGGAATATATTGAGACGCTGTGGCAGACAATGGAAAAGGAAATTGTGGGCGCCTTTCCCACTATGACATCTGTAGAAAGGCAATTAATTGATAGTTGTATAGCTGAATTGAAGTCGGTGCGGGACACGTTGAAAGCGTCCGTTGATTTCGGTAAGCAACAATTACGCTCGAGCGCTATTAAGCCACGACTTCATCCCTGGGTTGATCAATACCTTAACTATAAACATCATTTAAGTGAGGTTGGTATATACAGATGCATACTTTAAACTCCAATTTTATTGATATATTCGTTGCAAGAAGAATTGGTTGCTTATTGTAAAGAAGTTTTGTCGTAGCTGGGGTATGACTCAGCGAGTCCAAGGTTCCTTTACAAAGAAATTTGTACGACGGGCTGTTTCTTGTCTCTTATTCTTAGATTCGCCTTCTTTAATCGACGTTTTTTAACGCGGTAACGGCTTGTGGTGCGGGGCACGGCGTTACTGCAAATCGGTGTGTGAGCGGGTTTTGTGTGGTGAGTGATACAGAGTACAAAAGCGACGTGCGGTACTGGTCGATTGAGCGGTTAGATACAGAGCGGTCGCAGATGAGCGTCGCAAATCGATGAGTGGTGCAAGATGCGGAGCGGTGTGCGCTGCAGGATACGAGAGCGTTACTGGGTTTAATCGGCAAGCGGTACAGGATACAAATGACGAGAGCTGCAGAGCGGCGTACGATACAGAGCGATGAGCGTCGCAAATTGCTAAGCGGTGCAAGATGCGGAGCGATGTGTGCTGCAAGACACGGCCGTGGTTATTGCGACCACGACGGCGGCGCGACCTAGGCGCTTGCAATAAAATATTGCAGGATTTCTAGGCGCGGGGAACAGAGAGACTGCGACGTTGTAATAACGATGGCGCGGCCTAGGCGCATCAATATATACAATATCAATATTGTAGGATTTCTAGGCGCGGAAAACAGAGCGACTGCGACGCTGTAAAACGATGGCGCGGCCTAGGCGCATACAATATATAAATATTGTAGGATTATCTAGGCGCGATAACAAAACTGCGACGTGACGACGATGGCGCGGCCTAGGCGCATACAATATATAGATATTGTAGGATATCTAGGCGCGATAACAGAGAAACGAGCGAGCGACGGTAGCGCGGTCTAGGCGCATACAATATATAGATATTGTAGGATATCTAGGCGCGATAACTAAGAAAAAGCTGCGACGTGACAACGATGGCGCGGCCTAGGCGCATACAATATATAGATATTGTAGGATATTCTAGGCGCGAGAATCTGGTTAATGCTATGCTCGCAAGAAAACAAACGGGTTAATTCATTACATTAACTTTATTACTTTAAAATAAAATTCTTGAGCTCACCTTACTAGCTTGACGGCTCCAGCCACACTGTCTCCTTTCATGAAATTTGCTTCGCCTTTTATAGTGTGGCAGGGCTCACAATTATTGTAAATTTAACTAATATTTATAAGAGATCAACGGTACAGAACTAGCAACAATAACGCAGGAATTTATATATGCTTACAATAATAATAACAATAATGCAAGAATTCATATATGCTTACTAGATATCAACGGTACTTATGTTTCAAGAATTAGAAATAACAAAGCAAGAGTTCATATATAATAACAACAATGCAAGAGTTTGTATATGCTTACTAAATAATCAACGGTATTATGCTTCTAAAAATAGCAATAAAGCAAGAGTTCATATATAATAATAACAATGCAAGAGTTCGTATATGCTTACTAAATGATCAACGGTATTTCAACTCACTTCCAATTTTAAATAAATGATTCAGAGTATGTATTTGACAATAGGTTTTTTTCCCTTTTAATTGCAAAAGAATGGAGGAAATATTTGGTGTGTTTGGTGATACATATATGTTGGAACAGAATGTGTGGCGCAAAACGAAAGGTAATGACTTTGCGCCTTACACTACTCCCTCCCCTCGCGGATAAAGATTTCGCCGTTTGCCTTGCGGGTTATCGTATAACGTCGGTTCCCAATGAATTGGCAGCGGCGGCGCTGGCGTGTTTCTGTGTTCTGCATGTCTGAGCGTTTGCTGAGGTATGCTTCCAGTTTCTCTCTATCATTTGGAGTCACCTTCGAATCATAAATGTAGGTTGGTTTGTTCGCGTGAGCCTTTGTAGTCCCTTTTGTGTACTGAGGTGGTGGATGGTACAGATCCGCTATTGTCCGGGTGGACGCTGTGGGTTGGGTGGACATCTGGTATAGGATTGGGAAACCCATGCTGTACCCCTTATAATGTTGGACATCGACATGTGCGTTGTGAGAGATCATATGGCTGGTATTCGGTTTGGCCCTCTTTGGTACGCATGACCTTGCGGAACTGGTACTGCTGGTACTCCATGGACTTGGCAATACCCCTATTGGACCACTATCGATTTCGGAAAACAATGGACTATGGCCACTACTCTGTTGGGGTGTTTGTGCTTTGTTCGTTTTTATACCCTTTGAGGTGCTTGGTCTTTCGTCGACCATTTCTATATTACAGGTTTGTGTGCTGACTTCCCTGGTGAGCGGTTTTTGGCGGGTTCGTATCTGGGTAAACATTTTGCCGGCAGGGCGTTGTTGGTTCACCTTGTACTGCTGGCAGATTTTGCAACTAAGAACATACTTTCGTATATCTCTAAACATGCCTGGCCAGTAGTATCTACCTGTGATGCGAGAGGTTGTTTTGCGAATTCCTAAATGACCTGAGGTTGGGTTGTTGTGGTTTTCGATTATTACTCTCTTTCGGTTGTGAGTGGGTACACATAGCTTCCAATTCTGTCCTTCTATATCTCTGTATTGCGTCGGGAAGTGGCGGTAGAGTTGGTCATTGGCTATAGTGTAGTCCGCATATTTTCCCGGATACTTTATCACTTCTGACTTTCGTTTCTCTAACCAGCGGTGTGTCTTGTTGTTATTCAGATTGGGTTCCATGGTACGTTGATTAGATTCTGGTAACCTGTTGCGTGTTATGCTAGTAATTTTTCTTACCGTAGATATGTGTTGAACTTTTGACGTGTTATCTCTTGTGCTTTCTTCCTCTTGTGGATATTGTAGCTTACAATTCAGTGAGATGCCTGCGCAAGTCAGGGTGGTACCAAATGTTGATAAAAATGTTAAACCTAGGATTATGTCCTCGACGGTGTTGTCCATTACGAAGAATTGTAACTCTTTCTTTTGCTCTCCAAAGTGCACCGTGTAATGTACCGTTTTAGTAATTTGTACCGCCGAACCATCTGCCATTAGAATGGGCATATTGATTGTTTGGTAATATCCACCCTCGCCGAGTTGTCGTGCCATGGCTGAGCTTATTATGCAGCTTGTGGAGCCAGTGTCTATCAATGCTGTTATATATTGTTCGTTGATGCAAATAATGGCCGTTATTTTGTTGCTATCAATTTTCAGGGTTTTGGTGTGCAGGGGCATCGATACGCCACATCCTCTTTCTTGTGGATGTTGTTTGTTCGGTTGGCGTGCCTCTCGTGACGTGGTTGGCTGGTTGTTGCAGCAATCACGCGTCCTTACCCCTACTTTACCAACAAAATATACGCAGCCTATTTTGACATGTTGCACCAATGTGTCCTTGCTCACCACATCTGTGACAAGCCGTTCTGGGATTTGTGATTCTTGTTGGTGGGGCATTTCTTCCTGGTTGATATGGAGTTTGTCGGGGAAATTCGGTCGTTTTTATCGTTTCAAGATCTCCGGCCAATTCTAGCAGTTCGGCCAATGACTTGAAATCCTTCCTTCGGATATACCACTGATATTCTGGGAGGGCATTATGGAAAATTCTAGTTAATTGCTCTTCATGTGACAATTCTGAGTGCCTCATTAAATCTTGTAGCGCAAGCAGGTAATCGTGAAAACATTCACCTTGGCGTTGTTTACGAGCGCGTATATCGTCACCCAATTTTTCAAAGAAACGAGGCGGCAGGAAAAATTTAAAGAAGTCTTTTTTGAAAAAACTCCTTGTTGCCCAGTGCTGGTTATTATTACGATACCATGTGAGTGCTCTCCCCCTAAGAAGTTCAGGCATGGCTTTTGGCAATTCATCACATGGTATACCATAGGTATGAGCCATCTCTTCGACACTTTCAATAAACTGGAAGGTGTCTGTGACCCCATCATACCGTATTTTCCAATCGCGGATTACCTGCATCATTGTTCTTTTATTTATGCTGGATTTTGTTGGCTCAGGACTTGATGATTGAGATCTTTGTTTATTCTCGGTTGCGTTTTGTGACATCAATAGCTTATTTTGAATTTTTTTGACTAGTTTTTCCAGGTCATCTTTGCTTATAGCTTTTGGTTGCGGGATAGGTGAATGACCCCTACTGGTTGGATCATTACTCGGTAATAACGTTTGTATTCTTGATTCGTATTTTTCTTGTAACTGTAGGATCTGGTATGTTTCTTCTTCGGTATGTTCTAATGACAGGTATTGTGCGCAAGAGCGCCTCAGTTCATCCACTGTGCCTGTGGTTTCGAGCCCAAGTTCGTTCATCAATGCCATTAACTCCTCTTTTCTTTAGTCCAAGGTTCCTTTACAAAGAAATTTGTACGACGGGCTGTTTCTTGTCTCTTATTCTTAGATTCGCCTTCTTTATTCGACGTTTTTTAACGCGGTAACGGCTTGTGGTGCGGGGCACGGCGTTACTGCAAATCGGTGTGTGAGCGGGTTTTGTGTGGTGAGTGATACAGAGTGGTGAGCGGTACAAAAAGCGACGTGCGGTACTGGTCGATTGAGCGGTTAGATACAGAGCGGTGAGCGCTGCAGGACACGAGAGCGTTACTGAGTTCGAACGGCAAGCGGTACAGGATACAAGCGGCGAGATCTGCAGAGCGGCGTACGATACAGAGCGATAAGCGTCGCAAATTGATGAGCGGTACAAGATACAGAGCGGTGTGCACTGTAGGATACGAGAGCGTTCTGGGTTTAAACGGCAAGCGGTACAGGATACAAATGACGGGGCTGCAAAGCGGTATACGATACAGAGCGATGAGCGTCGCAAATCGATGAGTGGTGCAAGATGCGGAGCGGTGTGCGCTGCAGGATACGAGAGCGTTACTGGGTTTAATCGGCAAGCGGTACAGAATACAAATGACGAGAGCTGCAGAGCGGCGTACGATACAGAGCGAAGAGCGTCGCAAATTGCTAAGCGGTGCAAGATGCGGAGCGATGTGTGCTGCAAGACACGGCCGTGGTTATTGCGACCACGACGGCGGCGCGACCTAGGCGCTTGCAATAAAATATTGCAGGATTTCTAGGCGCGGGGAACAGAGAGACTGCGACGTTGTAATAACGATGGCGCGGCCTAGGCGCATACAATATATCAATATTGTAGGATTTCTAGGCGAGGAAAACAGAGCGACTGCGACGCTGTAAAACGATGGCGCGGCCTAGGCGCATACAATATATAAATATTGTAGGATTATCTAGGCGCGATAACAAAACTGCGACGTGACGACGATGGCGCGGCCTAGGCGCATACAATATATAGATATTGTAGGATATCTAGGCGCGATAACAGAGAAACGAGCGAGCGACGGTAGCGCGGCCTAGGCGCATACAATATATAGATATTGTAGGATATCTAGGCGCGATAACAAAACTGCGATGTGACGACAATGGCGCGGCCTAGGCGCATACAATATATAGATATTGTAGGATATCTAGGCGCGATAACAGAGTAACGAGCGAGCGACGGTGGCGCGGCCTAGGCGCATACAATATATAGATATTGTAGGATATCTAGGCGCGATAACAGAGTAACGAGCGAGCGACGGTGGCGCGGCCTAGGCGCATACAATATATAGATATTGTAGGATATCTAGGCGCGATAACAGAGAAACGAGCGAGCGACGGTGGCGCGGCCTAGGCGCATACAATATATAGATATTGTAGGATATCTAGGCGCGATAACAAAACTGCGACGTGACGACGATGGCGCGGCCTAGGCGCATACAATATATAGATATTGTAGGATATCTAGGCGCGATAACAGAGTAACGAGCAAGCGACGGTGGCGCGGCCTAGGCGCATACAATATATAGATATTGTAGGATATCTAGGCGCGATAACAAACTGTGACGTGGCGACGATGGCGCGGCCTAGGCGCATACAATATGTAAATATCTAGGCGCGATAACAGAGAAACGAGCGAGCGACGGTGGCGCGGCCTAGGCGCATACAATATATAGATATTGTAGGATATCTAGGCGCGATAACTAAGAAAAAGCTGCGACGTGACAACGATGGCGCGGCCTAGGCGCATACAATATATAGATATTGTAGGATATTCTAGGCGCGAGAATCTGGTTAATGCTATGCTCGCAAGAAAACAAACGGGTTAATTCATTACATTAACTTTATTACTTTAAAATAAAATTCTTGAGCTCACCTTACTAGCTTGACGGCTCCAGCCACACTGTCTCCTTTCATGAAATTTGCTTCGCCTTTTATAGTGTGGCAGGGCTCACAATTATTGTAAATTTAACTAATATTTATAAGAGATCAACGGTACAGAACTAGCAACAATAACGCAGGAATTTATATATGCTTACAATAATAATAACAATAATGCAAGAATTCATATATGCTTACTAGATATCAACGGTACTTATGTTTCAAGAATTAGAAATAACAAAGCAAGAGTTCATATATAATAACAACAATGCAAGAGTTTGTATATGCTTACTAAATAATCAACGGTATTATGCTTCTAAAAATAGCAATAAAGCAAGAGTTCATATATAATAATAACAATGCAAGAGTTCGTATATGCTTACTAAATGATCAACGGTATTTCAACTCACTTCCAATTTTAAATAAATGATTCAGAGTATGTATTTGACAATAGGTTTTTTTCCCTTTTAATTGCAAAAGAATGGAGGAAATATTTGGTGTGTTTGGTGATACATATATGTTGGAACAGAATGTGTGGCGCAAAACGAAAGGTAATGACTTTGCGCCTTACACTACTCCCTCCCCTCGCGGATAAAGATTTCGCCGTTTGCCTTGCGGGTTATCGTATAACGTCGGTTCCCAATGAATTGGCAGCGGCGGCGCTGGCGTGTTTCTGTGTTCTGCATGTCTGAGCGTTTGCTGAGGTATGCTTCCAGTTTCTCTCTATCATTTGGAGTCACCTTCGAATCATAAATGTAGGTTGGTTTGTTCGCGTGAGCCTTTGTAGTCCCTTTTGTGTACTGAGGTGGTGGATGGTACAGATCCGCTATTGTCCGGGTGGACGCTGTGGGTTGGGTGGACATCTGGTATAGGATTGGGAAACCCATGCTGTACCCCTTATAATGTTGGACATCGACATGTGCGTTGTGAGAGATCATATGGCTGGTATTCGGTTTGGCCCTCTTTGGTACGCATGACCTTGCGGAACTGGTACTGCTGGTACTCCATGGACTTGGCAATACCCCTATTGGACCACTATCGATTTCGGAAAACAATGGACTATGGCCACTACTCTGTTGGGGTGTTTGTGCTTTGTTCGTTTTTATACCCTTTGAGGTGCTTGGTCTTTCGTCGACCATTTCTATATTACAGGTTTGTGTGCTGACTTCCCTGGTGAGCGGTTTTTGGCGGGTTCGTATCTGGGTAAACATTTTGCCGGCAGGGCGTTGTTGGTTCACCTTGTACTGCTGGCAGATTTTGCAACTAAGAACATACTTTCGTATATCTCTAAACATGCCTGGCCAGTAGTATCTACCTGTGATGCGAGAGGTTGTTTTGCGAATTCCTAAATGACCTGAGGTTGGGTTGTTGTGGTTTTCGATTATTACTCTCTTTCGGTTGTGAGTGGGTACACATAGCTTCCAATTCTGTCCTTCTATATCTCTGTATTGCGTCGGGAAGTGGCGGTAGAGTTGGTCATTGGCTATAGCGTAGTCCGCATATTTTCCCGGATACTTTATCACTTCTGACTTTCGTTTCTCTAACCAGCGGCATGTCTTGTTGTTATTCAGATTGGGTTCCATGGTACGTTGATTAGATTCTGGTAACCTGTTGCGTGTTATGCTAGTAATTTTTCTTACCGTAGATATGTGTTGAACTTTTGACGTGTTATCTCTTGTGCTTTCTTCCTCTTGTGGATATTGTAGCTTACAATTCAGTGAGATGCCTGCGCAAGTCAGGGTGGTACCAAATGTTGATAAAAATGTTAAACCTAGGATTATGTCCTCGACGGTGTTGTCCATTACGAAGAATTGTAACTCTTTCTTTTGCTCTCCAAAGTGCACCGTGTAATGTACCGTTTTAGTAATTTGTACCGCCGAACCATCTGCCATTAGAATGGGCATATTGATTGTTTGGTAATATCCACCCTCGCCGAGTTGTCGTGCCATGGCTGAGCTTATTATGCAGCTTGTGGAGCCAGTGTCTATCAATGCTGTTATATATTGTTCATTGATGCAAATAATGGCCGTTATTTTGTTGCTATCAATTTTCAGGGTTTTGGTGTGCAGGGGCATCGATACGCCACATCCTCTTTCTTGTGGATGTTGTTCGTTCGGTTGGCGTGCCTCTCGTGACGTGGTTGGCTGGTTGTTGCAGCAATCACGCGTCCTTACCCCTACTTTACCAACAAAATATACGCAGCCTATTTTGACATGTTGCACCAATGTGTCCTTGCTCACCACATCTGTGACAAGCCGTTCTGGGATTTGTGATTCTTGTTGGTGGGGCATTTCTTCCTGGTTGATATGGAGTTTGTCGGGGAAATTCGGTCGTTTTTATCGTTTCAAGATCTCCGGCCAATTCTAGCAGTTCGGCCAATGACTTGAAATCCTTCCTTCGGATATACCACTGATATTCTGGGAGGGCATTATGGAAAATTCTAGTTAATTGCTCTTCATGTGACAATTCTGAGTGCCTCATTAAATCTTGTAGCGCAAGCAGGTAATCGTGAAAACATTCACCTTGGCGTTGTTTACGAGCGCGTATATCGTCACCCAATTTTTCAAAGAAACGAGGCGGCAGGAAAAATTTAAAGAAGTCTTTTTTGAAAAAACTCCTTGTTGCCCAGTGCTGGTTATTATTACGATACCATGTGAGTGCTCTCCCTCTAAGAAGTTCAGGCATGGCTTTTGGCAATTCATCACATGGTATACCATAGGTATGGGCCATCTCTTCGACACTTTCAATAAACTGGAAGGTGTCTGTGACCCCATCATACCGTATTTTCCAATCGCGGATTACCTGCATCATTGTTCTTTTATTTATGCTGGATTTTGTTGGCTCAGGACTTGATGATTGAGATCTTTGTTTATTCTCGGTTGCGTTCTGTGACATCAATAGCTTATTTTGAATTTTTTTGACTAGTTTTTCCAGGTCATCTTTGCTTATAGCTTTTGGTTGCGGGATAGGTGAATGACCCCTACTGGTTGGATCATTACTCGGTAATAACGTTTGTATTCTTGATTCGTATTTTTCTTGTAACTGTAGGATCTGGTATGTTTCTTCTTCGGTATGTTCTAATGACAGGTATTGTGCGCAAGAGCGCCTCAGTTCATCCACTGTGCCTGTGGTTTCGAGCCCAAGTTCGTTCATCAATGCCATTAACTCCTCTTTTCTTTAGTCCAAGGTTCCTTTACAAAGAAATTTGTACGACGGGCTGTTTCTTGTCTCTTATTCTTAGATTCGCCTTCTTTATTCGACGTTTTTTAACGCGGTAACGGCTTGTGGTGCGGGGCACGGCGTTACTGCAAATCGGTGTGTGAGCGGGTTTTGTGTGGTGAGTGATACAGAGTGGTGAGCGGTACAAAAAGCGACGTGCGGTACTGGTCGATTGAGCGGTTAGATACAGAGCGGTGAGCGCTGCAGGACACGAGAGCGTTACTGAGTTCGAACGGCAAGCGGTACAGGATACAAGCGGCGAGATCTGCAGAGCGGCGTACGATACAGAGCGATAAGCGTCGCAAATTGATGAGCGGTACAAGATACAGAGCGGTGTGCACTGTAGGATACGAGAGCGTTCTGGGTTTAAACGGCAAGCGGTACAGGATACAAATGACGGGGCTGCAAAGCGGTATACGATACAGAGCGATGAGCGTCGCAAATCGATGAGTGGTGCAAGATGCGGAGCGGTGTGCGCTGCAGGATACGAGAGCGTTACTGGGTTTAATCGGCAAGCGGTACAGGATACAAATGACGAGAGCTGCAGAGCGGCGTACGATACAGAGCGAAGAGCGTCGCAAATTGCTAAGCGGTGCAAGATGCGGAGCGATGTGTGCTGCAAGACACGGCCGTGGTTATTGCGACCACGACGGCGGCGCGACCTAGGCGCTTGCAATAAAATATTGCAGGATTTCTAGGCGCGGGGAACAGAGAGACTGCGACGTTGTAATAACGATGGCGCGGCCTAGGCGCATACAATATATCAATATTGTAGGATTTCTAGGCGAGGAAAACAGAGCGACTGCGACGCTGTAAAACGATGGCGCGGCCTAGGCGCATACAATATATAAATATTGTAGGATTATCTAGGCGCGATAACAAAACTGCGACGTGACGACGATGGCGCGGCCTAGGCGCATACAATATATAGATATTGTAGGATATCTAGGCGCGATAACAGAGAAACGAGCGAGCGACGGTAGCGCGGCCTAGGCGCATACAATATATAGATATTGTAGGATATCTAGGCGCAATAACAAAACTGCGATGTGACGACAATGGCGCGGCCTAGGCGCATACAATATATCAATATTGTAGGATTTCTAGGCGCGATAACAGAGTAACGAGCGAGCGACGGTGGCGCGGCCTAGGCGCATACAATATATAGATATTGTAGGATATCTAGGCGCGATAACAGAGAAACGAGCGAGCGACGGTGGCGCGGCCTAGGCGCATACAATATATAGATATTGTAGGATATCTAGGCGCGATAACAGAGAAACGAGCGAGCGACGGTGGCGCGGCCTAGGCGCATACAATATATAGATATTGTAAGATATCTAGGCGCGATAACAAAACTGCGACGTGACGACGATGGCGCGGCCTAGGCGCATACAATATATAGATATTGTAGGATATCTAGGCGCGATAACAGAGTAACGAGCGAGCGACGGTGGCGCGGCCTAGGCGCATACAATATATAGATATTGTAGGATATCTAGGCGCGATAACAGAGTAACGAGCGAGCGACGGTGGCGCGGCCTAGGCGCATACAATATATAGATATTGTAGGATATCTAGGCGCGATAACAGAGTAACGAGCGAGCGACGGTGGCGCGGCCTAGGCGCATACAATATATAGATATTGTAGGATATCTAGGCGCGATAACAGAGAAACGAGCGAGCGACGGTGGCGCGGCCTAGGCGCATACAATATATAGATATTGTAGGATATCTAGGCGCGATAACAAAACTGCGACGTGACGACGATGGCGCGGCCTAGGCGCATACAATATATAGATATTGTAGGATATCTAGGCGCGATAACAGAGTAACGAGCGAGCGACGGTGGCGCGGCCTAGGCGCATACAATATATAGATATTGTAGGATATCTAGGCGCGATAACAAAACTGCGATGTGACGACAATGGCGCGGCCTAGGCGCATACAATATATAGATATTGTAGGATATCTAGGCGCGATAACAGAGTAACGAGCGAGCGACGGTGGCGCGGCCTAGGCGCATACAATATATAGATATTGTAGGATATCTAGGCGCGATAACAGAGTAACGAGCGAGCGACGGTGGCGCGGTCTAGGCGCATACAATATATAGATATTGTAGGATATCTAGGCGCGATAACAGAGAAACGAGCGAGCGACGGTGGCGCGGCCTAGGCGCATACAATATATAGATATTGTAGGATATCTAGGCGCGATAACAGAGAAACGAGCGAGCGACGGTGGCGCGGCCTAGGCGCATACAATATATAGATATTGTAGGATATCTAGGCGCGATAACAAAACTGCGACGTGACGACGATGGCGCGGCCTAGGCGCATACAATATATAGATATTGTAGGATATCTAGGCGCGATAACAGAGTAACGAGCGAGCGACGGTGGCGCGGCCTAGGCGCATACAATATATAGATATTGTAGGTATCTAGGCGCGATAACAAACTGTGACGTGGCGACGATGGCGCGGCCTAGGCGCATACAATATGTAAATATCTAGGCGCGATAACAGGGAAACGAGCGAGCGACGGTGGCGCGGCCTAGGCGCATACAATATATAGATATTGTAGGATATCTAGGCGCGATAACTAAGAAAAAGCTGCGACGTGACAACGATGGCGCGGCCTAGGCGCATACAATATATAGATATTGTAGGATATTCTAGGCGCGAGAATCTGGTTAATGCTATGCTCGCAAGAAAACAAACGGGTTAATTCATTACATTAACTTTATTACTTTAAAATAAAATTCTTGAGCTCACCTTACTAGCTTGACGGCTCCAGCCACACTGTCTCCTTTCATGAAATTTGCTTCGCCTTTTATAGTGTGGCAGGGCTCACAATTATTGTAAATTTAACTAATATTTATAAGAGATCAACGGTACAGAACTAGCAACAATAACGCAGGAATTTATATATGCTTACAATAATAATAACAATAATGCAAGAATTCATATATGCTTACTAGATATCAACGGTACTTATGTTTCAAGAATTAGAAATAACAAAGCAAGAGTTCATATATAATAACAACAATGCAAGAGTTTGTATATGCTTACTAAATAATCAACGGTATTATGCTTCTAAAAATAGCAATAAAGCAAGAGTTCATATATAATAATAACAATGCAAGAGTTCGTATATGCTTACTAAATGATCAACGGTATTTCAACTACGCTTCCAATTTTAAATAAATGATTCAGAGTATGTATTTGACAATAGGTTTTTTTCCCTTTAATTGCAAAAGAATGGAGGAAATATTTGGTGTATTTGGTGATACATATATGTTGGAACAGAATGTGTGGCGCAAAACGAAAGGTAATGACTTTGCGCCTTACACTACTCCCTCCCCTCGCGGATAAAGATTTCGCCGTTTGCCTTGCGGGTTATCGTATAACGTCGGTTCCCAATGAATTGGCAGCGGCGGCGCTGGCGTGTTTCTGTGTTCTGCATGTCTGAGCGTTTGCTGAGGTATGCTTCCAGTTTCTCTCTATCATTTGGAGTCACCTTCGAATCATAAATGTAGGTTGGTTTGTTCGCGTGAGCCTTTGTAGTCCCTTTTGTGTACTGAGGTGGTGGATGGTACAGATCCGCTATTGTCCGGGTGGACGCTGTGGGTTGGGTGGACATCTGGTATAGGATTGGGAAACCCATGCTGTACCCCTTATAATGTTGGACATCGACATGTGCGTTGTGAGAGATCATATGGCTGGTATTCGGTTTGGCCCTCTTTGGTACGCATGACCTTGCGGAACTGGTACTGCTGGTACTCCATGGACTTGGCAATACCCCTATTGGACCACTATCGATTTCGGAAAACAATGGACTATGGCCACTACTCTGTTGGGGTGTTTGTGCTTTGTTCGTTTTTATACCCTTTGAGGTGCTTGGTCTTTCGTCGACCATTTCTATATTACAGGTTTGTGTGCTGACTTCCCTGGTGAGCGGTTTTTGGCGGGTTCGTATCTGGGTAAACATTTTGCCGGCAGGGCGTTGTTGGTTCACCTTGTACTGCTGGCAGATTTTGCAACTAAGAACATACTTTCGTATATCTCTAAACATGCCTGGCCAGTAGTATCTACCTGTGATGCGAGAGGTTGTTTTGCGAATTCCTAAATGACCTGAGGTTGGGTTGTTGTGGTTTTCGATTATTACTCTCTTTCGGTTGTGAGTGGGTACACATAGCTTCCAATTCTGTCCTTCTATATCTCTGTATTGCGTCGGGAAGTGGCGGTAGAGTTGGTCATTGGCTATAGTGTAGTCCGCATATTTTCCCGGATACTTTATCACTTCTGACTTTCGTTTCTCTAACCAGCGGCATGTCTTGTTGTTATTCAGATTGGGTTCCATGGTACGTTGATTAGATTCTGGTAACCTGTTGCGTGTTATGCTAGTAATTTTTCTTACCGTAGATATGTGTTGAACTTTTGACGTGTTATCTCTTGTGCTTTCTTCCTCTTGTGGATATTGTAGCTTACAATTCAGTGAGATGCCTGCGCAAGTCAGGGTGGTACCAAATGTTGATAAAAATCTTAAACCTAGGATTATGTCCTCGACGGTGTTGTCCATTACGAAGAATTGTAACTCTTTCTTTTGCTCTCCAAAGTGCACCGTGTAATGTACCGTTTTAGTAATTTGTACCGCCGAACCATCTGCCATTAGAATGAGCATATTGATTGTTTGGTAATATCCACCCTCGCCGAGTTGTCGTGCCATGGCTGAGCTTATTATGCAGCTTGTGGAGCCAGTGTCTATCAATGCTGTTATATATTGTTCGTTGATGCAAATAATGGCCGTTATTTTGTTGCTATCAATTTTCAGGGTTTTGGTGTGCAGGGGCATCGATACGCCACATCCTCTTTCTTGTGGATGTTGTTCGTTCGGTTGGCGTGCCTCTCGTGACGTGGTTGGCTGGTTGTTGCAGCAATCACGCGTCCTTACCCCTACTTTACCAACAAAATATACGCAGCCTATTTTGACATGTTGCACCAATGTGTCCTTGCTCACCACATCTGTGACAAGCCGTTCTGGGATTTGTGATTCTTGTTGGTGGGGCATTTCTTCCTGGTTGATATGGAGTTTGTCGGGGAAATTCGGTCGTTTTTATCGTTTCAAGATCTCCGGCCAATTCTAGCAGTTCGGCCAATGACTTGAAATCCTTCCTTCGGATATACCACTGATATTCTGGGAGGGCATTATGGAAAATTCTAGTTAATTGCTCTTCATGTGACAATTCTGAGTGCCTCATTAAATCTTGTAGCGCAAGCAGGTAATCGTGAAAACATTCACCTTGGCGTTGTTTACGAGCGCGTATATCGTCACCCAATTTTTCAAAGAAACGAGGCGGCAGGAAAAATTTAAAGAAGTCTTTTTTGAAAAAACTCCTTGTTGCCCAGTGCTGGTTATTATTACGATACCATGTGAGTGCTCTCCCTCTAAGAAGTTCAGGCATGGCTTTTGGCAATTCATCACATGGTATACCATAGGTATGGGCCATCTCTTCGACACTTTCAATAAACTGGAAGGTGTCTGTGACCCCATCATACCGTATTTTCCAATCGCGGATTACCTGCATCATTGTTCTTTTATTTATGCTGGATTTTGTTGGCTCAGGACTTGATGATTGAGATCTTTGTTTATTCTCGGTTGCGTTCTGTGACATCAATAGCTTATTTTGAATTTTTTTGACTAGTTTTTCCAGGTCATCTTTGCTTATAGCTTTTGGTTGCGGGATAGGTGAATGACCCCTACTGGTTGGATCATTACTCGGTAATAACGTTTGTATTCTTGATTCGTATTTTTCTTGTAACTGTAGGATCTGGTATGTTTCTTCTTCGGTATGTTCTAATGACAGGTATTGTGCGCAAGAGCGCCTCAGTTCATCCACTGTGCCTGTGGTTTCGAGCCCAAGTTCGTTCATCAATGCCATTAACTCCTCTTTTCTTTAGTCCAAGGTTCCTTTACAAAGAAATTTGTACGACGGGCTGTTTCTTGTCTCTTATTCTTAGATTCGCCTTCTTTATTCGACGTTTTTTAACGCGGTAACGGCTTGTGGTGCGGGGCACGGCGTTACTGCAAATCGGTGTGTGAGCGGGTTTTGTGTGGTGAGTGATACAGAGTGGTGAGCGGTACAAAAAGCGACGTGCGGTACTGGTCGATTGAGCGGTTAGATACAGAGCGGTGAGCGCTGCAGGACACGAGAGCGTTACTGAGTTCGAACGGCAAGCGGTACAGGATACAAGCGGCGAGATCTGCAGAGCGGCGTACGATACAGAGCGATAAGCGTCGCAAATTGATGAGCGGTACAAGATACAGAGCGGTGTGCACTGTAGGATACGAGAGCGTTCTGGGTTTAAACGGCAAGCGGTACAGGATACAAATGACGGGGCTGCAAAGCGGTATACGATACAGAGCGATGAGCGTCGCAAATCGATGAGTGGTGCAAGATACGGAGCGGTGTGCGCTAGGCCTAGGCGCATACAATATATAGATATTGTAGGATATCTAGGCGCGATAACAAAACTGCGATGTGACGACAATGGCGCGGCCTAGGCGCATAGAATATATAGATATTGTAGGATATTGTAGTGTACTCATACATTTAGTCATAAATATTACCTACACCAACATTATCAGCAATAAGCTGATTTAATATTAAATAACTGTAAAAATGCATACTTGCATTTTATAAACTTCACCTTAGCATAGATTTACACAATGTCACCTAATTACCTACTTGTTACTTAAGGTCAATAATTGTGCTAGAATAAGTATTTTTATAACACTAAGAAATAAGTATAAATAATGCAAAATTTTGAAGAATAAAATAAGAAAAGACTTTGACTTCAACTGAAGTACAATTCTCTGTCTTTTGCTCTTTTCTTGTATACTACATCTCCCCTTACCAGGCATATAGCCGAAAGGAAGCTGCTCTCCTTTAGCAGCTGGAGGTTAGTAAATAAAAATAATAATAATATAAATTATCAAAATAATATCATAACATGGCGATCCTGCCAAATAATAGTATCCTGCTTTATTACTATAACATTAGCAGCTGGAGCTGGAACTTTTCTCAACAATGGAAAAATATGAACCACAACAAATTAAGGGCATAGAATATACGCCTCCAACCTACAAACCCACTCCCATCCCAGGACCAAGGCCTATAATTATAGAAGAATATAAAGCCCGTCAAAACGCTTACAAAAACCAGAAAAAACACCAAGAACAACAACAACAACAACCCAAGAAACGTCCTAGGGGAGGACGAAAAATTAAACACTTACAAAGGTTAAAACAGCTCCACAATATAATCAACATAGCAGATACTAAAAATAAGAAACTATTACAACAAGAGTTAGCTAAATTAAAACAAGAATACAAAAAAGAAGAAAAAAAGAGAAAACAACTCAAAACTATAAATTGAATAATAAATAAAATGGGTAAAACAAATTCAAAAGAGAAAAAAAATTCGAGCATAAGTATAGATAACTCTAAAAATAGTACTATAGGAGCAATCAACATAACCTTAGAAACACTCACTATATTCATATTCTTTTTTATAATTGTATACATTATATATAGGATCAACAAACACTATAAAACCTATGTAAAAAATAAGATTAGAGAAAATAGAACTATAGAAATAGGCAAAACACTAGAAGTAGTTTAAACAAAAAAATAAATAAATAAATAGATAACAAAAACTGTATGGACCAATTGATAGATTTAGTAAAGGCTCTGACCAGGATAGAAACTAATATTAAGAAAACAACTGGTAGGCCATACAAAAAGGAAACCATAGAAGAAAAACTAAGAGAAATAGAACACTACAAAAACGAATTTAACCAAACATTACAACAATTAAAAGCTTCAGAAGAAATCCAAAGCATAACAAATCAATTTAAAACCACTTACGTCAAAGTAAAAGATTTACTGCATCAACAACCAACTACCTTAAAAATGTCTTTTAATATCGAAGTAGCAATGAAAACACTACCTTCTTTCAATGGTAACTATAAGGAGACCGATTCATTTTGCAAAATTTTAGAACTATTATCCAAAAATTTAAATGAAGAGGGTAAAAAAGAACTATTTGAGTTCGCTTACCACATTAAACTCACGCAAAAAGTAAAAACAACAATAGGGTCACTCCAAACACCAAGTACTCTTATAGAGCTAATAACAAAACTAAAAACAACCTATAAGAATACGAACACTATACCGACAATTCTCAACAACCTAAACTCGACTAAACAACAAGGGAACATCACAAATTACAAAAATAAAATAATTGACCTTATTGGAGAATTAAGTAATCTCCAAATACAACAGCTAGGAGATACAGCAACAGCGACTGAACGATCAGTCATTCCTAGAACGAACGAGCTACTTGCATTAACAACATTCAAAAACGGTCTTGATGAAAGATTCAAAACCACTATTTATGCTGCCCAACCACAAAGCCTAGAACAAGCCGTTAATTTGGCTCTTGAATTAGAGAAAGATGACACCTTTAAAGATAACAATCAAATATTACACATGAAATATTCGCATACACATAAAAAACAACCTCGCACTAGAAACTATAATCAACAAAGACAAATTATAATGCAAACCAAAACAGACAATTTAACAGTTTGCACAGGCAACCCAATAGTCAAAATAGACGAAACTATAACAACAGACAACAATACCCTATACAAAATAGTTTTCCAGAAAGAAGAAACCGAAACATAAACTTTGAGAGAAACATAAATCCTAGACAAAATACAAACAATAGACGCATAAACATAGTCCAGAAGCAGGGAAACGACGATGCGCAGGTGGTATAAAACACTACCACCGACGCGCGAAAACTATAGTTAAAGTACTTAATGTATCCAATAAACATACACATTTTATTGTACTAAAAGACGGTAAAAATTATTTAAAATTTTTAATAGATACAGGAGCAGAAATCTCCTTAATAAAACTAAATTCCATCAATACACCTTATGACACAAACAGAACATACCAATTAAGTGGCATTACATCAGAAATATTAGAAACATTAGGAACTACGAACTTAAAATTTAACTTATCAAATTCAACACTAAACCCTGAATTTCATATTGTTGACCAAAAATTCCCAATCTCAACAGATGGAATCTTGGGTACCGACTTTTTATCCTCCTATCTTTGTAAAATTGACTATGAAACATTAACTTTGGAAATTAACCTAGAAGAATTAAATATAATTTTACCAATGGAATCCACTTCATTGTCACCAATCATAATTCCACCACGAACAGAAATAATAACACCTATACACCTCAAGTTTGAAGAAGATGCTGTTATTTTAAACCAAGAACTACAAAAAGGAATATTTTTGGCCAATACAATTGTACCAAGTAAAGGAACATGCCACGTCAAAATATTAAACACTACAACAGAAACTGTGACAATAAAAAAATTAAATATTCATTCTCAACCACTCAGAAACTACCATATACTCCTGTAGTGTACTCATACATGTAGTCATAAACATTACCTACACCAACATTATCAGCAATAAGCTGATTTAATATTAAATAATTGTAAAAATGCATACTTGCATTTTATAAACTTCACCTTAGCATAGATTTACACAATGTCACCTAATTACCTACTTGTTACTTAAGGTCAATAATTGTGCTAGAATAAGTATTTTTATAACACTAAGAAATAAGTATAAATAATGCAAAATTTTGAAGAATAAAATAAGAAAAGACTTTGACTTCAACTGAAGTACAATTCTCTGTCTTTTGCTCTTTTTCTATATACTACATCTCCCCTTACCAGGCATAAAGCCGAAAGGACGCTGCTCTCTTTTAGCAGCTGGAGGTTAGTAAATATAGTAAAAATAATAATAATAATAATAATTACCAAAATATTATCATAACACTCCAAACCAATTCAACACCAAAATACAATAAAGAACGACTACAAAAACTTCTAAATACTATCAATATAAAACAGAAAGACACAAATGCTACTAAAATACTAAAACAAATTTTTTCTGAATACCAAGACATCTTTCATTTAGACGGCGAAAAATTAACATGCAACAACTTTTATACACAAAAACTAATAACAAATGACAACACACCGGTCTACGTAAAAAACTTTAGATTACCACAAGCACATAACAAAGAAATCAATGACCAAGTACAGAAATTATTAAATAACGACTTAATAGAAACATCAATTAGCCCGTACAATTCACCTTTACTAATAGTACCAAAAAAAGACAAAGACGACACAAAAAAATGGAGACTAGTAGTTGATTTTAGAAAACTTAATAATAAACTTATAAATGATAAATTCCCTTTAACTAGACTGGATGACGTACTTGACGTATTAGGACGTGCCAAATACTTTTCCACTTTAGACATGACGAGCTCCTTTCATCAAATAAAACTTGACAAGGACTCAAGGCCCCTAACTGCATTTTCAACTGACAAAGGTCATTTTCAATTTAAACGCCTACCTTTTGGCTTAAAAATATCTTCAAATAGTTTTCAAAGAATGCTTACGATAGCTCTAAGTGGATTGGATGCCAACGCATTTTTATATGTAGATGACATAATCATATTTGGATGCAGCCTACAACATCACAACGAAAACCTCCTCAAAGTATTCTCGCGTTTAAGAAAATACAATCTAAAACTAAACGCAAGCAAATGCCAATTCCTCCGACCAGAAGTAGTATATTTGGGCCATTTAATAACGAAAGACGGAATTAAAACAGACCCATCAAAATATAAAGTCATAAAAGACTATCCCACACCCAAAAATCCAGACGATGTACGATTTATAGCTTTCTGCAACTACTATCGAAGATTTATAAAAGATTTCGCAAAAACCGCAAAATGCCTAAATTCATTACTAAAAAAACATCAACCTTTTATTTGGTCTCCAGAATGTGAAAAGTCTTTTAATATATTGAAAGAAAAACTAATAAGTCCGCCAGTACTCCAATATCCTGATTTTGATAAAACATTCATACTAACGACAGATGCATCGGATTTCGTATTAGGAGCGGTACTTTCACAAGGAGAAATCGGAAACGATCTACCAATCTCATATGCGAGCACAACGCTATCCAAGCATGATGTAAATAAATCAGTTATAGAAAAAGAACTACTAGCCATACATTGGGCAATAAAATTTTTTAGACCATATTTATATGGACGAAGATTTATAGTGGTAACATACCACAGACCACTAGTTTCTCTTTTCACCCACAGTAATCCATCATCAAGAATGACAAGAATAAGAATGGACTTGTCTGACTATGATTTCGATATCATTTACAAAAAGGGATCCGCCAATACAAACGCAGACGCACTATCAAGAATTAAATTAGATTCTGATGCATTGAAGGATATGATACCTAAGCATATAAAAGTGATAACAAGAGGGCAAAAATCAAAAGAAAATGAAAATAATGAACCGGTTACTGAATTGACAAATCAGAATAGCTTACCACAAACAAAGTCTGATCAACTTTACGTTTGGGAATGCACATCTATTTCTGATGTCAAGAAATTAAGAAAGTTACAGTTTGAACAAAGAAAAGGCCAAAAGAGCTCTAAAGTTAAAATCAGTATAAATAAAGAAAATATTATTATAAGATGCAGTGATAATCCTCCGAATTTAGATTCGATTATGGAGAAGCTGACATCAAAACTAGAAAAGGAACACATATATGAAGTAGCATTAAATAAAAATGACGTCATATTTAAACACATAAATGAAAATGAATTCAAAAGAAAATTTAATAAGTTGCAACAAAATAAAAATAAGAAACGAGAATTATTAAATATTATAATATACAAAGACCCTCAAAGAATTGATGATACATTAACTCAATACAAATTAATAGACGAGTTCCATAACAGTGCGCATGGAGGACATTTAGGTGTACGAAAAACACAACTTAAACTGAAACAGAGATACATATGGAAAAACATGAATAAAATGATAAAAAACTTTATAAACAACTGCACATATTGCAAACTAAACAAACAAGTGCGACACACACAAGAAAAGCAAATAATAACATACACACCAGCTAATAGTTTTGAAATAGTACAAATAGATATCATTGGACCTTTAAGAATATCGAACGGATTCAGATATATTTTAACTATGCAATGTGAACTGACAAAATATATAATAGCTTACCCTGTACCTAGCAAAGATGCAAAAACGATAGCTCAGACCATAGTTGAACAATTCATACTTAAATATGGTAATTTTAGAGTCTTAAAATCAGATAGAGGTACTGAATTTACAAACGAACTCCTAAGGAATGTTTGCGAATTATTAAATATTAAACAAATCTTTTCTACCCCATATCACCACCAAACTCTAGGAAGTGTAGAAAGAAATCATAGAGTACTAAATGAATTTATGTTAGCCTTCACTGACAGTAATGATTGGGGTAATGGGTACCATACTACTGTTTTGCATACAACACGACACCTCACGTCACCACAAACTATACACCATATGAATTAATTTTTGGAAAGTTACCTTATTTGCCAAATGATTCGATCGAAACAAACACAAAAATATATAATTTAGAGAACTATGTAAACGAGTTAAAGACTAGATTAAAATATTCTATAGAACAGGCCAAAATGTTAATTAATAGAGAAAAAAACAGAAGAGCCACAGCAAAAAACACTAAACAGATAAATCCCCTAGATTTACAAATAGGAGATTTAGTGTTACTTAAAAATGAAGCTAGAAAGAAAAATCAAAAGCCTTACTCGGGTCCATACAAAATAATAGCAAATAACGGAGTAAATTCAATTATAAAAATGAATACTAGTTATAAAGAATTTCATAACAATCAATTAAAACCATACAATATTAAATTACAATAATGTTAAAATATAAATACAATAAGTACTATATGAATGAACTACACTTACTTATATTATACTCTTATATACAAGTTAAGAAAAAAGCGCTTTAGATTAAGTAAAACCATTAGCATACTTTAAAAATATTTTATTCTTTATTACAAAAAAAAAAATTTTTAATATAATCAAATTTTTTTTTTTTTCTCTCAGAGAGTAAGGGTGTAGTGTACTCATACATTTAGTCATAAACATTACCTACACCAACATTATCAGCAATAAGCTGATTTAATATTAAATAACTGTAAAAATGTCAAAATAATATCATAACAATATCTAGGCGCGATAACAGAGTAACGAGCGAGCGACGGTGGCGCGGCCTAGGCGCATACAATATATAGATATTGTAGGATATCTAGGCGCGATAACAGAGTAACGAGCGAGCGACGGTGGCGCGGCCTAGGCGCATACAATATATAGATATTGTAGGATATCTAGGCGCGATAACAGAGAAACGAGCGAGCGACGGTGGCGCGGCCTAGGCGCATACAATATATAGATATTGTAGGATATCTAGGCGCGATAACAAAACTGCGACGTGACGACGATGGCGCGGCCTAGGCGCATACAATATATAGATATTGTAGGATATCTAGGCGCGATAACAGAGTAACGAGCGAGCGACGGTGGCGCGGCCTAGGCGCATACAATATATAGATATTGTAGGTATCTAGGCGCGATAACAAACTGTGACGTGGCGACGATGGCGCGGCCTAGGCGCATACAATATGTAAATATCTAGGCGCGATAACAGGGAAACGAGCGAGCGACGGTGGCGCGGCCTAGGCGCATACAATATATAGATATTGTAGGATATCTAGGCGCGATAACTAAGAAAAAGCTGCGACGTGACAACGATGGCGCGGCCTAGGCGCATACAATATATAGATATTGTAGGATATTCTAGGCGCGAGAATCTGGTTAATGCTATGCTCGCAAGAAAACAAACGGGTTAATTCATTACATTAACTTTATTACTTTAAAATAAAATTCTTGAGCTCACCTTACTAGCTTGACGGCTCCAGCCACACTGTCTCCTTTCATGAAATTTGCTTCGCCTTTTATAGTGTGGCAGGGCTCACAATTATTGTAAATTTAACTAATATTTATAAGAGATCAACGGTACAGAACTAGCAACAATAACGCAGGAATTTATATATGCTTACAATAATAATAACAATAATGCAAGAATTCATATATGCTTACTAGATATCAACGGTACTTATGTTTCAAGAATTAGAAATAACAAAGCAAGAGTTCATATATAATAACAACAATGCAAGAGTTTGTATATGCTTACTAAATAATCAACGGTATTATGCTTCTAAAAATAGCAATAAAGCAAGAGTTCATATATAATAATAACAATACAAGAGTTCGTATATGCTTACTAAATGATCAACGGTATTTCAACTCACTTCCAATTTTAAATAAATGATTCAGAGTATGTATTTGACAATAGGTTTTTTTCCCTTTAATTGCAAAAGAATGGAGGAAATATTTGGTGTATTTGGTGATACATATATGTTGGAACAGAATGTGTGGCGCAAAACGAAAGGTAATGACTTTGCGCCTTACACTACTCCCTCCCCTCGCGGATAAAGATTTCGCCGTTTGCCTTGCGGGTTATCGTATAACGTCGGTTCCCAATGAATTGGCAGCGGCGGCGCTGGCGTGTTTCTGTGTTCTGCATGTCTGAGCGTTTGCTGAGGTATGCTTCCAGTTTCTCTCTATCATTTGGAGTCACCTTCGAATCATAAATGTAGGTTGGTTTGTTCGCGTGAGCCTTTGTAGTCCCTTTTGTGTACTGAGGTGGTGGATGGTACAGATCCGCTATTGTCCGGGTGGACGCTGTGGGTTGGGTGGACATCTGGTATAGGATTGGGAAACCCATGCTGTACCCCTTATAATGTTGGACATCGACATGTGCGTTGTGAGAGATCATATGGCTGGTATTCGGTTTGGCCCTCTTTGGTACGCATGACCTTGCGGAACTGGTACTGCTGGTACTCCATGGACTTGGCAATACCCCTATTGGACCACTATCGATTTCGGAAAACAATGGACTATGGCCACTACTCTGTTGGGGTGTTTGTGCTTTGTTCGTTTTTATACCCTTTGAGGTGCTTGGTCTTTCGTCGACCATTTCTATATTACAGGTTTGTGTGCTGACTTCCCTGGTGAGCGGTTTTTGGCGGGTTCGTATCTGGGTAAACATTTTGCCGGCAGGGCGTTGTTGGTTCACCTTGTACTGCTGGCAGATTTTGCAACTAAGAACATACTTTCGTATATCTCTAAACATGCCTGGCCAGTAGTATCTACCTGTGATGCGAGAGGTTGTTTTGCGAATTCCTAAATGACCTGAGGTTGGGTTGTTGTGGTTTTCGATTATTACTCTCTTTCGGTTGTGAGTGGGTACACATAGCTTCCAATTCTGTCCTTCTATATCTCTGTATTGCGTCGGGAAGTGGCGGTAGAGTTGGTCATTGGCTATAGTGTAGTCCGCATATTTTCCCGGATACTTTATCACTTCTGACTTTCGTTTCTCTAACCAGCGGCATGTCTTGTTGTTATTCAGATTGGGTTCCATGGTACGTTGATTAGATTCTGGTAACCTGTTGCGTGTTATGCTAGTAATTTTTCTTACCGTAGATATGTGTTGAACTTTTGACGTGTTATCTCTTGTGCTTTCTTCCTCTTGTGGATATTGTAGCTTACAATTCAGTGAGATGCCTGCGCAAGTCAGGGTGGTACCAAATGTTGATAAAAATGTTAAACCTAGGATTATGTCCTCGACGGTGTTGTCCATTACGAAGAATTGTAACTCTTTCTTTTGCTCTCCAAAGTGCACCGTGTAATGTACCGTTTTAGTAATTTGTACCGCCGAACCATCTGCCATTAGAATGAGCATATTGATTGTTTGGTAATATCCACCCTCGCCGAGTTGTCGTGCCATGGCTGAGCTTATTATGCAGCTTGTGGAGCCAGTGTCTATCAATGCTGTTATATATTGTTCGTTGATGCAAATAATGGCCGTTATTTTGTTGCTATCAATTTTCAGGGTTTTGGTGTGCAGGGGCATCGATACGCCACATCCTCTTTCTTGTGGATGTTGTTCGTTCGGTTGGCGTGCCTCTCGTGACGTGGTTGGCTGGTTGTTGCAGCAATCACGCGTCCTTACCCCTACTTTACCAACAAAATATACGCAGCCTATTTTGACATGTTGCACCAATGTGTCCTTGCTCACCACATCTGTGACAAGCCGTTCTGGGATTTGTGATTCTTGTTGGTGGGGCATTTCTTCCTGGTTGATATGGAGTTTGTCGGGGAAATTCGGTCGTTTTTATCGTTTCAAGATCTCCGGCCAATTCTAGCAGTTCGGCCAATGACTTGAAATCCTTCCTTCGGATATACCACTGATATTCTGGGAGGGCATTATGGAAAATTCTAGTTAATTGCTCTTCATGTGACAATTCTGAGTGCCTCATTAAATCTTGTAGCGCAAGCAGGTAATCGTGAAAACATTCACCTTGGCGTTGTTTACGAGCGCGTATATCGTCACCCAATTTTTCAAAGAAACGAGGCGGCAGGAAAAATTTAAAGAAGTCTTTTTTGAAAAAACTCCTTGTTGCCCAGTGCTGGTTATTATTACGATACCATGTGAGTGCTCTCCCTCTAAGAAGTTCAGGCATGGCTTTTGGCAATTCATCACATGGTATACCATAGGTATGGGCCATCTCTTCGACACTTTCAATAAACTGGAAGGTGTCTGTGACCCCATCATACCGTATTTTCCAATCGCGGATTACCTGCATCATTGTTCTTTTATTTATGCTGGATTTTGTTGGCTCAGGACTTGATGATTGAGATCTTTGTTTATTCTCGGTTGCGTTCTGTGACATCAATAGCTTATTTTGAATTTTTTTGACTAGTTTTTCCAGGTCATCTTTGCTTATAGCTTTTGGTTGCGGGATAGGTGAATGACCCCTACTGGTTGGATCATTACTCGGTAATAACGTTTGTATTCTTGATTCGTATTTTTCTTGTAACTGTAGGATCTGGTATGTTTCTTCTTCGGTATGTTCTAATGACAGGTATTGTGCGCAAGAGCGCCTCAGTTCATCCACTGTGCCTGTGGTTTCGAGCCCAAGTTCGTTCATCAATGCCATTAACTCCTCTTTTCTTTAGTCCAAGGTTCCTTTACAAAGAAATTTGTACGACGGGCTGTTTCTTGTCTCTTATTCTTAGATTCGCCTTCTTTATTCGACGTTTTTTAACGCGGTAACGGCTTGTGGTGCGGGGCACGGCGTTACTGCAAATCGGTGTGTGAGCGGGTTTTGTGTGGTGAGTGATACAGAGTGGTGAGCGGTACAAAAAGCGACGTGCGGTACTGGTCGATTGAGCGGTTAGATACAGAGCGGTGAGCGCTGCAGGACACGAGAGCGTTACTGAGTTCGAACGGCAAGCGGTACAGGATACAAGCGGCGAGATCTGCAGAGCGGCGTACGATACATAGCGATAAGCGTCGCAAATTTATGAGCGGTACAAGATACAGAGCGGTGTGCACTGTAGGATACGAGAGCGTTCTGGGTTTAAACGGCAAGCGGTACAGGATACAAATGACGGGGCTGCAAAGCGGTATACGATACAGAGCGATGAGCGTCGCAAATCGATGAGTGGTGCAAGATGCGGAGCGGTGTGCGCTGCAGGATACGAGAGCGTTACTGGGTTTAATCGGCAAGCGGTACAGGATACAAATGACGAGAGCTGCAGAGCGGCGTACGATACAGAGCGAAGAGCGTCGCAAATTGCTAAGCGGTGCAAGATGCGGAGCGATGTGTGCTGCAAGACACGGCCGTGGTTATTGCGACCACGACGGCGGCGCGACTTAGGCGCTTGCAATAAAATATTGCAGGATTTCTAGGCGCGGGGAACAGAGAGACTGCGACGTTGTAATAACGATGGCGCGGCCTAGGCGCATACAATATATCAATATTGTAGGATTTCTAGGCGAGGAAAACAGAGCGACTGCGACGCTGTAAAACGATAAATATATAAATATTGTGGGATTATCTAGGCGCGGTTAACAAAACTGCGACGTGACGACGATGGCGCGGCCTAGGCGCATACAATATATAGATATTGTAGGATATCTAGGCGCGATAACAGAGTAACGAGCGAGCGACGGTGGCGCGGCCTAGGCGCATACAATATATAGATATTGTAGGATATCTAGGCGCGATAACAAAACTGCGATGTGACGACAATGGCGCGGCCTAGGCGCATACAATATATAGATATTGTAGGATATCTAGGCGCGATAACAGAGTAACGAGCGAGCGACGGTGGCGCGGCCTAGGCGCATACAATATATAGATATTGTAGGATATCTAGGCGCGATAACAGAGTAACGAGCGAGCGACGGTGGCGCGGTCTAGGCGCATACAATATATAGATATTGTAGGATATCTAGGCGCGATAACAGAGAAACGAGCGAGCGACGGTGGCGCGGCCTAGGCGCATACAATATATAGATATTGTAGGATATCTAGGCGCGATAACAAAACTGCGACGTGACGACGATGGCGCGGCCTAGGCGCATACAATATATAGATATTGTAGGATATCTAGGCGCGATAACAGAGTAACGAGCGAGCGACGGTGGCGCGGCCTAGGCGCATACAATATATAGATATTGTAGGATATCTAGGCGCGATAACAGAGTAACGAGCGAGCGACGGTGGCGCGGCCTAGGCGCATACAATATATAGATATTGTAGGATATCTAGGCGCGATAACAGAGTAACGAGCGAGCGACGGTGGCGCGGCCTAGGCGCATACAATATATAGATATTGTAGGATATCTAGGCGCGATAACAAAACTGCGACGTGACGACGATGGCGCGGCCTAGGCGCATACAATATATAGATATTGTAGGATATCTAGGCGCGATAACAGAGTAACGAGCGAGCGACGGTGGCGCGGCCTAGGCGCATACAATATATAGATATTGTAGGATATCTAGGCGCGATAACAAACTGTGACGTGACGACGATGGCGCGGCCTAGGCGCATACAATATGTAAATATCTAGGCGCGATAACAGAGAAACGAGCGAGCGACGGTGGCGCGGCCTAGGCGCATACAATATATAGATATTGTAGGATATCTAGGCGCGATAACAAAACTGCGACGTGACGACGATGGCGCGGCCTAGGCGCATACAATATATAGATATTGTAGGATATCTAGGCGCGATAACTAAGAAAAAGCTGCGACGTGACAACGATGGCGCGGCCTAGGCGCATACAATATATAGATATTGTAGGATATTCTAGGCGCGAGAATCTGGTTAATGCTATGCTCGCAAGAAAACAAACGGGTTAATTCATTACATTAACTTTATTACTTTAAAATAAAATTCTTGAGCTCACCTTACTAGCTTGACGGCTCCAGCCACACTGTCTCCTTTCATGAAATTTGCTTCGCCTTTTATAGTGTGGCAGGGCTCACAATTATTGTAAATTTAACTAATATTTATAAGAGATCAACGGTACAGAACTAGCAACAATAACGCAGGAATTTATATATGCTTACAATAATAATAACAATAATGCAAGAATTCATATATGCTTACTAGATATCAACGGTACTTATGTTTCAAGAATTAGAAATAACAAAGCAAGAGTTCATATATAATAACAACAATGCAAGAGTTTGTATATGCTTACTAAATAATCAACGGTATTATGCTTCTAAAAATAGCAATAAAGCAAGAGTTCATATATAATAATAACAATGCAAGAGTTCGTATATGCTTACTAAATGATCAACGGTATTTCAACTACGCTTCCAATTTTAAATAAATGATTCAGAGTATGTATTTGACAATAGGTTTTTTTTCCTTTTAATTGCAAAAGAATGGAGGAAATATTTGGTGTGTTTGGTGATACATATATGTTGGAACAGAATGTGTGGCGCAAAACGAAAGGTAATGACTTTGCGCCTTACATTATGAAGCGGGCGAAACCTTTGTGCAATTTCTTATTGTATAAATTGATGGTCTTTTGAATTCATTTAAACAGTTAATGACGCTCCGCAATTACGATGCTTTAATTAGTATCTTGGCCACAGATTTGACTTTACGTTTAGAGCGTGCTATTAAAAAGTGTACATTCAATCGGGTAAGTAAGGTGTGTGCTTTCCTTGGCAGTTGCATTCAGTTCATAAGTGTTTCTTTCTCTTGATTTCCTTAGTTAGGTGGTTTAATTTTAGATCAAGAGTTCCGAGCATTGGGTGCTTATTTGGCAAATGCTACATCGTGGTCGGTGCGTGGTAAAATGACGCTTCTTACACAAATTGCCACCATACTTAATTTAGAAAAGGTAACCGAACTGAACGAGTATTGGGATCCTGCCAATGCTGCTGAAACACCATCATGGCGTTTAACACCCAATGAAGTTCGCATTCTATTGGCTTTAAGGTAATGTTGGTAAAAAAAAAAAATGAACTTAGGCACACATTTTTTAAAAATCATTAGTCTGAACGGGTTTTTCATTAAATAACAAATTGTGTCTTTAAAGAATAGATTTTAAATTGGAAGATATTAAACGGATTCGCCTTTAAACGCATGGAACTTAAGAACAAATGCAGCAGCCGCTGACGCTTGATTCTATATTATAACGCTATATACATTTCTTTTATACAATAACAAAAAAAAAAAAAGTTATATAATGAAAAATATTAATATATTTATAAACAAACGTGTGATTATTTGGACTTTTTCTTTTTACTGAACCAATGATTAAAATCCAATTGCAACAGTAACTGAGACAATGGTGTAGCACTAGCGGCCGCCTTAAAACCCACCAATAGATTAATAAGCTGTTTAATCAAAACACCAAATCTAAAATTTAATGAAATTATTCATGTATTGGTTGATAGGTTATTATCTTACCTTTCATCTAATTCATTGATTTTTTTATCACTTTTTTGCCGATTCTCAATGTTGCTGTTTTTAATCACAGCACAAAAATCTTGGCATATGTGAAAAATTTCATTGAAAATTAAATGAACCGGATTACTAGCTTGCAACGTATTAGAATGATTTTGTAAAAGACTCGCCTTGTTAGCATCCTCCTGTGATTGGGAAAAATGAAAAGTTTAAGTTACTTGAAAAATGCAGCTTTTCCGTCATAATAGTTATGTATTTTTCAATAAGGACGTAACAATTTCATATGTAAATAAAACGGCAAAAAAACTGAGATATTACGCTGAAGCACGCGAGCACTTTTGGAGCGATAGATTCTTTACATTCAATATCCATTCAACACTCTCTCAAACGGCTGATACGATGGCAATTACACGTTTGATATTGTCCCTGAGCTCCTAAAAGGTTGTTGCCCTAAACAAATCCCATTCGGTCATTCCACCATATCATTTCTATATATTACACGGTTACCGAACTTTACCTCCAATTGATGTTAATCCAATTCTGTCCAAAAAAAAGATTCTTTAGTACTTCGTTTACTCCACCATCATAAAAATGTTATTTGGCTTTCACAGGACATTAAAAATGATCATGAGTGCGTTTGTATTAAAATACGAAATTGTTATGTACCTATTGAAAAACCCTTTAATTACCTCACTTATTAAAAAACATGAAGATAAAACATTAGCTTGAAAAATACTATGAGCTCTTTGGATCTGCTCAAAATCCGCCTTATTCAATATGGTTTGCAAAAGAATATTGAATTGACCTGTAAAGGGAATTTCTTTTTTTTGTTGTTATAAATTCCATGATGACATTCATTGCACTTACATTCCAATACATCCACTTGTACATAATATTGTAAACTATCTACAAAAAACATTAATTGATTGCGTAAATGTAATTTCTTGATATTCTGATTTGTTGCAAACATTTTCGGTTTCAATTCTCTGGTATCCTGACACCATATCATGTGCAATTCATATTGTATTTTTCTGATTAATAACAAAAACCGAAACAATACATTATAACGTTCAATTACTTTGGATGAGAATAATAAATGTAAGAGCCAATTGATTTTGTATTGTAATTCAACTTTTTGCAGATAGTCAAACTCATCCAATTCATCATCATACAGCAGATATGTTTTCGGTACGGATATAAAGAATTGCTCTAAATCTTCTGAAACACCAACCGCATGAGCAGCTAACTATAATAAAAGAAATATTTAATTTTTTATAATCAATAAAAAAGAAAAAGAACAAATAAGAAAACTAAATTTGGCTTATGCCAAATCTTAAATACCCTCCACATCTACATATAAACTTTACGCATGGTAGGACCAGGATTACGCCCTCTAATAGTATATATATTATCAAATTAAAAAACGACTTTCAAGCTGGGTATGGTTTTTTGTAATATATATATGGGATAATTATAGATATACATATCAAATTACAAGTTCATTGATCAATTTTTGTGGCAGAAATGTAGATTTTGTCGATTGTGGGCGTGTCTTTTAACCGATTTTTTTTATATAACAAACTGCTTCCAAAAAGCAAAATTTCATGAGAATGGGAATAACGGACGGAGACACCGACACATGCATATACATGCCTAGTTCTTATGTGGAGGGTACAAAAGTTCACTTACATCAAAAGCCTTCACATAGTCTCTTAATTTATTTTCACTATCATTCATGTTATTGATTACGTATATTTGACGTATAAATTCGAAGAACAACTCGCCACGACCAAGTAAATAAAAATCTTTAACTAATCTGAAATTAGTGGAGTAGGGTAATAATAAAAGGACACTTTTTTACATGTCTTTAACTTACTTTAATTGATGTACCAGGTCCGCCTGATTTACAGCAATCTCTGATAAACGTGTAGTGACATATATTTTAATCTCATCAATTACACTTTCGTAATGAGATACATTCAAATGAACATCATTTTGTAGGGCCTGAATTTTACCAAAATAAATGTGTTTCTTTTTATTCCATAGCAAATGTTCGCCATCCCATGCAGTTTCCGTTTTATTCCACATTTGTAAATTTTTATTTAATTTATTATCATCGACTTTAAAGAATAATACAGTCTGACCAATAAAGAGAACCTTCTCAGCCCAATTAGATGATAAGTATTGTGGCAAGAATTCATAACAAATTTCATAACGCCATATATCAGTGTAAGTGCTAGCTGTTTCCTTTATAATATAAAATATAGAATTCACATTTCTCTAATGACTATGATAAGTATTTTTATATGTACCGATATAGTGCTGAATGTATGTTTACCACTGCCAGTGCCTGTAGCACGTTCACTTTCTACCGCATTATTATTTTCAGATGATTGTATAAAAAATTCACCATATGTGTCAACAATTTTTGCATATAATAGCCAATGAAGTGCGCGCTTGACTTCTGAACTCGACGGACCTATGACTGGGGACTGCGCGTACTCATTTTATATAAAATAACGGGACTCTCTCTTTTGCACGATTTTGTGCTTGTGTTTTATCTAAATCTGATGTAAATCAGTGAAGGCTGTTGGCGTCTTTGTCAGTGCGACTTACTCTGGCTATATGAGTCTTAGTCACTCGGCCATATTAACCTCATACTTAAAAAAAAAAAAAAATAGCCAATGAGTTAATTGTTTTAAAAATACCACATTTACGGAAACCTGAATACTATAAACAATAAAATGTACAAATTACTTTTACTTTTTAAAAATTCCATTATAACTGACATTTTCATAGCCTTATAAATGCGAGCATCGCCATGTAAACAATTCTTTTGAAGATATTGCAGAATGGCACAACCATGAAATTTATTAATTCGTATACCACGTATTAATTTGGTCAAATATAAAGCTAATGGTTCATAATTTTGCAGCTTTTGATATATAAGCATTAGCGATTTGGTGGAATTTTGTAAATAACGCTTCTCCAATTCGGTAATTTCATCTATAAAATCACTCAAAACTTTTTCTGTACCATTTACATGTATGGAGTTTTATATTTATATAGTTTTGTAATTTTTATTTATTTTATATCATTTAATTTAAGTACATATCGAGAAAATAATTATTTATATAGTATATTACATTTGCTTTCAAGTGTATGATTCTTTGTGTAAGAAATAACAAACTTCCACTGATTTATTTAAACAACTGGTTAGGATCTTCTATATACAACTTTCATCTAAGACGCTTACTCTTCAACTGTACTTAAGTCAAGCCATTTTGCTCGCTTCTCTCCTATTCTTCTTTGGTATATGTTATTTCGTTTCAGTTTATTTCGTTTCCTACATTCGGCTGTCCTGACCCTGTATTCGACTCGAATACACTCGGCCAACTTTTCATGAATTCCGCGACAGTATAAGTCCGTTTTGGCCCTTCCACTTCTCCTATCTTTTCAACTTCATATCGTCAGTGTCGTAACTTTCGTATTATCTTGTAAGGTCCTAAATACTTCGCTCTAAGTTTCAGTCCCGCACCATACTGAGTACGTTTGATAGCTACTAAGTCGTCTAAGTTATACTCTACTTCTGTCTTCCTTCTAGAATTAAACGATTTTTTATTTTCCAATTGAATTTTTCCTATCTCTGATTTGGCTAGTTCCCTATCCTTATTTCGCTCCATATCAAATTCTTCTAGAACCTCTTCTTCAAAACACTTTTGTATATTTGGAAAATCTGGCAACCGCATTTCGCAACCAGTCAACAATCGAAATGGAGAAATGTTTGTGCTACGTGGAGGCGTGTTGTTGATAAACTATTGGACCTTTTCAACATACCTATACCACTTTGATGGATCATCGCGGGATAGTTTTGCTAACATAGGAACCAAAATTTTATGCATTCGCTCAACTTGCCCGTTTCCCCTGGGAAATCCTGTCGAAATTAATAAATGCTGCACACCCTGCTTATTACAATATTCTTTGAAAATTTCTGATGTAAATGCCGTCCCTCTATCGGTCACTATACGTTTTGGGTTTCCAAAACTTGCTTGTTTTTGAAGCCTGTCTACGACGGCATCTACTCCAGTATCTTTCATTGGATACAGCCAAACAAATTTAGAGAAAGCGTCTACGACAACAAATATATACTTATATTGTTTTCCTGTGTTTGTCATGGGCCCTACATGATTACATGATAGGTACACAATGGTAAGTCATCTTTACTAATAGGATTTAAAAACCCCTCCTTTTTCCCACTTTTAGCGTTTATCATAACACAATCGACGCAGTTAGCTATTACTCGAGGCACTTTCGAACTTAAATTAGGAATATAGAAATGTTTTTCGACTAAATCTTGAGTCTTTTTTGATCCGAAGTGACCATTCTTGTGAGCCAACATAATTATTTCAGTTTCCATTAACAACGGTACCACGATTAACTCTTTACTAGGGTCTTTAAATAAAACGTCATGATATATGTAAAAGTCTTCGTAATTTCCGTTTTCTAAAATTTTCTTAACCGCTTTAGTCCACGAATCACTTGTTTGGGCCTCTTTCAGTTTATGACGTAACCCATCTTCGACTAACAAACATGCCGCCCTACTCAATGCATCAACATGCCTCATTTGTGATCCCGACCGATGTTCTATGGTATAATCGAAATCCTGTAGGAACATCGCCCACCTAGAAACGCGTACAGGAATTTCTTTTTTCTTTAGCGTAATAGCGAAAGCATTACAGTCCGTTATTATTTTAAATTTGATTCCAATTAGATACGTTCTCCACTTTTTTAGAGCTTCGATTACGGCTAGAACTTCCAATTCGTAGGAATGATACTTTTCTTCTGCCTGACTGGTCTTTTTACTCATATACTCTATTGGATGAAAATTCTGATCTTCTGCGTCCTTCTGAACCAAAACTGCCCCATAGCCGTACTTACTGGCGTTCGCATGTACTTCCGTTATAGCTCTAGGATTATACAAATGTAACACTGGTGATCGTGTCAATTTATTTTATAATTGTTTAAACGCAAAAGTCATCTCTTCCGTCCATTTAAATTCCTTATTTTTCCGTAATAAATCCGTTAAAGGCTTAGCCAATATAGCATATCCTTGAATAAATTTTCTAAAATAACTCGTCAGGCCTATAAACCTTTGCAAACTCTTGTAATCGACTGGTTGTGGAAAATTTTCTATCGCTCCCGTTTTTTCCTTAGATATTTTTATTGTCCCATTTTCTATAATATAGCCGAGAAAATTAACCTTTTTACATAAAAACTGACACTTTTTCCAACGAATCTGAACACCATTTTGACTAGCTACGCGGAGAACCAATTTAAGCTTCTCTATTCCTTCTTCTTCCGTTATAGATGGTACTATCATGTCATCCATGTACACAACTACGACACCCTGACTGATTAAATCTCTGAAAATGACATTTATGAAACGACAGAATACGGCTGGCGAATTAGTCAACCCGAATGGTACAAATTGAAATTCAAATTGGCCACGTTGCGTTACAAAAGCTGTGTATTTAGTCGAATCAGCATCTATAGGGACGTGAAAAAACCCATCCTTTAAATCTAACGTACTATAAAATTTGCTACTTTGTAACTTCTCTAACACATCATCGATTAATGACATTGGGAAATTGTCTCTTATTATCTTTTGGTTTAATTTCCTGTAGTCACAACAAAACCGTTTACTGCTGTCTTTTTTAGTAACCAAGACGACTGGAGATGAGTATTCTGAAATGCTTGGTTTGACGATACCGTCTTCTAGCCATTTTTCTATTTGCTTTTCAATGATTAGTCGGTCTTCGTATGATGTCCTTCTTGGGCGTTGTGCAACAGGAATTTCATCTTTAAGGAGAATTTTCATTTTAATTGGACATTCCTTTACTTTCATAGGAGTATATCCCTTAACTAATTGGTACACTTCGTCTCTACTTATGTCACCTAAATGGTTTAACTGCGGCTCGACATCCCATTCTTCAACGTTTAGACATATGTTACCAAATTCTGTCCCTAAGATATACTCATCATGTTCATTTTCCTGTACCGGATCTTCAATCTTACTTCTCAATATTACGCCCTCTTCTTGAATAATAAAATCTACCTTTTTTAAAAGATCACACCCTAATATGGCCGAATATCCTATATCTTTGTCGTTCACTAGGAAAAATGTTATATTTAAACCAATATCGTTTACTAAAACCAGCGCTTGGATATAACCTTTCGTATAGAAGAGTCCAGAGTCGGCTCCTCCCAAACAACGTTCGTCCTTAATTATTGTATAGTTGTTTTTAATTTTAAGGAAAATCGAATGACTCAACAAGCTCATATTACATCCGCTGTCTATAAGCGCAGAGAACTCTATTTCCCCTAATTTTACATTCACAAATTTCATACCAGAATCGACTCTAACGGGCGAAAAAGTGTTAACACGCTCTTGTTTAATTTCTACATTTTGGCCTTTACATTCAAACGCGCGATGACCTGGCTTTTGGCATTTAAAATATCTAAAATCTCTACTCATACAATTTTTTGCTAAATGTGATGCGTCCCCGCATTTAAAACATTTTTTATCCTTATTGGCTACAATGACCTTATTGTTTTCTATATTTTTGTTAAAATTGTGTGTTGACCTCGACTTCTCCCGAACTTTTTCGTAAATTTTAATCTGCTCTTTTAACTCTTTAATTGACTTCGCTTGGTATAGTGCTAACTTATTCTGCTTTGTATCAGCAATACCTTCTGTAAAATATTCAATTATGCTCTCCTCATCTATGTCTACAGCTTTTTCTATTTCTATGAGCACGTATAGATATTCACGGAACGTTTCATTGTTGCGTTTCAATCGATTACGTAAGAGCTTGTGTACCTGAGACGAGGACAGAGTCACGCCGAATTCGTTCAACAGTGCTTGTTTTAATATAACCCAGTCTGTTATGCCTGATTGGCTGCGGACAAAAAGTTTTGCTGCCCCCCTTAACAACTGTTTCCCATAAATAAATTTTTGTACGTTGTTCCACCCTACCGTGGCAGCGTTTTCTTCAAAATCTCTTACCCAATTACTAACGTCTAAAGAATCAGTACCCGTGAATTGCGTAAGACTGTCTTCGATGTCGCGTAAAGTAAAAGCTGTATTGCATCTTGTAGCGGCTATTTCAGTAACTACATCTTCATATGCTGATGCAACCGATTCTACGTCTATTTCCTCTACTTGTAAATTGAAATGTTTAAATAATCTCTGTTGTAAATCATCTTTTTTACCGGTTGTTTCCAACCCTAATTCGTTACACTTTTCTCTCAATTCAGCTACTAACATTGCTGCAATCGTCTGCCTATCCATGTTTTCAGTGTTATAATAAACGTAATTAATATATATGTTAATATGAAATGCTGGTGTAATTCTCGTTTACTTATCTTCCAATTCCTCTTTGTTTGTATTATACCGTTATACTGCTGCGTTTGCTGTTGTTGTATATTACTTTTCAACTGCTACTGATACTACGCTTCTGCTGCTGATGCTTCTTCACTTCTCTTTGGTTTGTATTGTGCCGTTATACGGCTGCGTTTACTGTTGTTGTATATTACTTTTCAACTGCTACTGATACTACGCTTCTGCTGCTGATGCTCTTCCAATTTCTCTTTGGTTTGTATTGTGCCGTTATACGGCTGCGTTTACTGTTGTTGTATATTATTTTTCAACTGCTACTGATACTACGCTTCTGCTGCTGATGCTTCTTCACTTCGCTACTTCTATTTCACTTTCCAACATGTTACTACACTTCTGCAGCTTTCGACTGATGCTTCTTCACTTCGCTACTTCTATTTCACTTTCCAACTGCTTAAAGTCTCTGCCGCTGCACCTGCGCCTACGTGTCTGCCGTCGTCACACTGGTATGACGCGAAAACTGTACCATACAAACTTTTACTTCTTTGCACATTTGCAAAAGCACAATTAATTATTTAATTTATTTTGAATACACTTTTTTTTTTTTTTTTTTTTTTTTTTTTTTTTTTAATTAAAATATATTTTATTAGCCGTATTTAACGCTTATTGCGTATATCCCGGTTGAGCCCCCAATTTTGTAGTTTTATATTTATATAGTTTTGTAGTTTTTATTTATTTTATATCATTTAATTTAAGTACATATCGAGAAAATAATTATTTATATAGTATATTACATTTGCTTTCAAGTGTATGATTCTTTGTGTAAGAAATAACAAACTTCCACTGATTTATTTAAACAACTGGTTAGGATCTTCTATATACAACTTTCATCTAAGACGCTTACTCTTCAACTGTACTTAAGTCAAGCCATTTTGCTCGCTTCTCTCCTATTCTTCTTTGGTATATGTTATTTCGTTTCAGTTTATTTCGTTTCCTACATGTATATGTGTTTGTTATTTGTATTTGTTATTAAATCCATAATTCATGATGAAAGTAAAGCAAAATATAATATTGAACTAATAAAAAACAAAAAGGTATAATAATAAAATATAAAAAGTAATAAGTAAAAATAAAAAATAAAAAAAAATAAGACACCCCAGCAGCACAGCAACAACAACAAAAACAGCAGCAGCAGCACCCTCAGGATCAACTTAGAAAAAAACTAAATTAAAATTAGTAAAACCAATGCAACCATTGTTAAGACATATGAATAATATTAATGTAAATCAAAAATTAAGATATAGTAGATAAAATATAGATAAATCTTAGTTATAGTTATATGATAATAATAACAAAATATTTATATATATATATATATTATAAAAAAAAAAAGATGAGATGTGCATGCACGACTAATTTCAAACATATATGACATTCGTGCAAACAGATCCAATATAAGACATTTTGTTAGTACATTTACAATATAAACATGTTGGTACCATCAGTTTGGCAATCGAAAGCGCGAACGTAATAGTATATTTCTAACAGTACCAATATCATTTGTAGCCGGGTCAAAAAGATAATAATTATCATTAAACATTTTGCAAAGAACCCGGAAGGGGTTATGTAATTGGTAATTTGTGCGTCACTGAGACAATTTAATTAGATTAAAGTGCCTAGTATACCTATTGAGGATGTTAAAAGAGATCCTCTCAAGCAAAAAAGGTGAACAAACAATACCTTTTATTATTGTTGTAATAAATATAACACCTAAAATTTCCCGCCTTTTTTCCAACGTTGGCAAATCAATGAGAAGAAGCCTATTCTCGTAGGGAGAAAGAATCCAACTTGGATCCCAGCCTAAGTTTCTTAAGGCAAAAAGGAGAAAGTTACGCTGAACAGATTCAATATGGTATATGTAACATCTGTAGCTGGGTGCCTAGACTACGGAGCAATACTCTAACGTAGGTCTAACAAGAGCAGTGTATAAACGCTTAATTGTATAACGGTCTTTGAATTCCTTTGACCATCTCTTCAAAAATCCTAATAGGGACTTCGCCTTATTCACAGCAGACTCGATGTGTAGATTAAATTTCAATCTAGAATCAAGCATAACTCCTAAATCAAGAAAATTAGAAACATTTTCGAGCATATGATTTTAATACAATAAGATGAAGGCAGGGTTGAGGACCATGTGAAAGATAACTTCTTACACTTTTTTAAATTCACTTCCATACCATTTACCTTACACCATATATATAACCCATTTAAGTCTAGTTGAAGCAAATTAGAATAAACTAAGGAATCGAAAATATATTTTTACATCATCAGCAAACGTTAATGTTTTTGAATACTTAATACAAGTAGAGAGGTCATTAACAAATAGAGTAAAAAGAAGGGGCCCTAAATGACTACCCTGTCGGACTCCAGATGTCAAAGTAATTTTACGAGAAAAGCACGAATTGAATAAGACTTTTTGAGTACGACCTGTAAGATAGTGATAAAACCACGAACACATATTTTCAGGGAACCCAATACGACGCAGTTTAAAAATTAAAAGTTTTGAATCAACACGATTGAAAGCCTTAGAAAAATCAGTATAGATTACATCAGTTTGCTTATGTTTAGAGAATGCATGAAATATGTCACCAGTTAATTCCAGTAAGTTTGTAGCCGTAGACCTGCCTCTAAAAAACCCATGTTGATTTGACTAAAGTATAGTTTTTACCATAGGAATAATTCGATTAGTTAAGCTTAGATAAAACACTTAATTTGGCAATAACTCTATAATTTTCAATATTGATTCTAGAGCCACTTTTATAAAGTAGAATAATAAAGCTGTGTTTCCAAATTGCTGGAATATGATAAACATTTGTTAAAAATTCGAGTCAGTGGAGGAGTTAGGATATCAGCATAAGATCGAAGAATACAGGATAGTATCCCATCGGGACTAGGTAACGTGGAAAATTTTATTTTGGACAGACTGTGATAAACTTCCTCTTCAGTGAATTGAATAGATGGGAATATATCGAAATTATTTATGGGATAAGGATAATTGTCAATGTTAATACTGGTTTGAGAATAAGACTTTTCGAAAAAGTCAGCAAATAAGTGTACAATATCGGAGGGATTCGAAGACTCTGAATTACCATACCGCATTAAAGAAGGACAGCATTTTACTTTACGCTTAGATTCGATAAACTTGTAAAATACCCTAGGTTCAATTAATAATTGTACTTTCATACTCTGAATATATTGATTACTAGCTGTTGTTCGCGGCTTCACCTGCGTGGAATTCGGTTATCTCGCGAGATAAAACGTTGCCTATGCCCAAAATCCTCTCCAGAATCTAGTGAGGTATCCACACATGCCGTAGTCAGATTTCAGATTTCCCTACTATTTAAATATTGTGAAATACTTATTGTGAATACTTAATTTCTTAATTGGCAATATTACTACCAATGGTGGGTATAAAAAGGGGTTATAGTGACATAAGTACAATAGTTGGACATATGGTCCCGCGAAGTTTTTTGTAGATATTGATATGTTCTATAATATTGTAGAACTTTTTTTGTTTTAACATCAATACTTTCCGCAGCGTATTCGATGAAAGATATTTTATGACTAATTTTTTTACACCTTGGGTTAGCAATAGTAGGAATGTCCAGGGATCCCCAACAATTTTTGGCAATAAATATAGCCTATGTTACTCAGTGATAATGTAGCTTTCTAATAGCGAAAATATTTTTGAAATCGGTCCAGTAGTTTTTGAGTTTACTCGTTACATATAAAAATACAAAAATACAAATCTTTCCTCTTTATAATATTAGTATAGATATAGATAGTATTTATTTTTAAGGCAGTTGAATTCACGTTTAATGTTGGAATAATTAATGTAGTCCACGGTAGAACCACTAAGCTTAAACTTTTTAAATAGTCTGCTTTTTTTGTTACGGATAATCCTCAGATGTTTATTAAACCACATGGGCCCGTTTGATGGAGAAGAAATCTATTTCGTTGGTACAGAAGAATAAATAGCGGAAAATATGGCGTTATATAAATGTTATTATAATTTAAATTCCAGTCCACAACAGATAATAGACTTTTGAGTTTAGCATAATTGGTTTTGCCAAAGGAGAATATGGGGTTGCTTCCACTGTTTCAACAATTTAGATATCCGTAAGAAGCAAGGTAGGATGATAAATGTCCTCAGGATAGACAAATGGCTCCACGCGAGCAATTTTGAAATTAGTGTCATTAAATAGAACCCAATCTAGATTATCTTTTATTAGTATTAAAAATAGAATTTACTTGATACAGACATAATTCATAAATTTTATCCAATATACTATTATATATAACAGAGTTCGAGATAGGTATGTAAAGCCAAGTTCCTCATTTAGATTACAGCAAATGTGAGGAAGATTAAAGTCACCAAGCACCAGCATTTTATTATTATCTTTTAAACACAAGGACATTTCTTTAATAGAATGGATGTGCTTCAAGTAAATTGACACATCTGACAATGGGGGTATATAAGAACATGATATAAACAAGTTAAAATTAAAAAATTTAAGTTGTACGCCAACAAACTCAACATCAACATTAGTTAAGAAGTCAACCAAAGTAGAAGGTAATGAATTATGGACAGCAATTAAGACTCCTCCTCCAACTTTCTGGATTCTGTCATTCCTAAAAACTTGATAGTCAGCACAAAAAACCTCAGAATTATTGATTTCAAGCTTAAGCCAAGTTTCTGTAAAAACAACAACGTTATATTCGAACGCAACGGAATTAACAAGAACCTGATCTAATTTAGTATTCAAACCGCGGACATTTTGGTAAAGCAAAGACAATGAATTATTTAGTTTTTTGAAGGTGAGGACTGAATATCAAGATTAACTGGAGTCTTGCGCCGAGGGATAAATTCTTTAACAAGAGCACCCTGGGGCCAAAATTGATTATTTAAAAGTTTGTCAAATATTGACTGAGGCGTTAAGATCTTAAAAGAGCAAATATCGCGTTGTTGTGAAGACTTGAATTTGAATATGCTTATTTTTGACAAATCAGGACCATCAGCTTTAAGAGAATAATCAATATTTATAGACGGAATCTGTAGAGGTTAAATAGAAGGAGAAGTTACGTGACTTCTCTCAACAATGTTTGGTACAGTAGACACCACAGGTACAATTGGGGAAATGTAAATGTAAATGATGGGGGTTGGACAGTTAGGGATGGTATATTATCAGAAGCACCCAAATCAACATAATTCAAAACGTTAGAAGCTTCAATCTCAGACATACACAGAGAATTAGATGATAAAGTATGTGACACATCTGTAGAATTAAAAGACAGGCAATTGGGAGAAATTTGTAGTGAGAGAATCAAACCAATAAGAGACGGACGGACTTTAGAAATAAAATCCGAACCTTCTAAAAGTTTACAATTATTGAACATATCTTCCAATTTAGTGAATTTGTCCGAGAGCGCTTTCAGCTCTCTACCCAAATCGATAAACCCTCGCTGGGTTTGTTTAAATAGTTTAAACAAATCCAAATCCATCTTACGACGGCACATGACCAACGTAGTCCTTTAGAACGATTCACTATATGATCGAACTGACGTCCACTAAACCCAGCACACTTAGGATGAGCAGATCGATCACAAAGCCAACAAAGAAGGAAACGATCGTGAACAGTTTCCTTACAATTCAAGTAAATGCAATATATGTTATTCATTTCGAGAAAAAGTTAAATTAAAGGCTAAATATGTTTTATGCAAGGAGAAGCTAAAAACACTGTCAATTAAATTTCAAGTTATCTATACTAATATTATAAAGAGGAAAGATTTGTATTTTTGTATTTTTGTATGTAACGAGTAAACTCAAAAACTACTGAACCGATTTCAATAATATTTTCGCTATTAGAAAGCTACATTATCACTGAGTAACATAGGCTATATTTATTGCCAAAAAATTTTAGGGATACCTGGACATTCCTACTATTACTAACCCAAGGTGTAAAAAAATTAGTCATAAAATATCTTTCATCGAATACGCTGCGGAAAGTATTGATGTTAAAACAAAAAAATGTTCTACAATATTATAGAACATATCAATATCTACAAAAAACTTTCTGAGACCATATGTCCAACTATTGTACTTATGTCACTATAACCCCTTTTTGTACCCACCATTGATAGTAATATTGCCATACAAACATTGCATTCACATGTACCCAGCCAATTAAGAAATTAAGTATTCACAATAAGTATTTTACAATATTTAAATAGTAGGGAAATCTGACAACGGCATGTGTGAATACCACTCCTGATGCATCACCAGGTTCTGGAGAGGATTTTTGGCCAATACTGGATTTGCGGACCATTTTTTAATGAATTTGGAATAGAAGCAACATTTATATGGAATTCGAAGAACATATGCACCACCAGGTTCTGGAGAGGATTTTTGGCCAATACTGGATTTTCGGACCATTTTTTAATGAATTTGGAATAGAAGCAACATTTATATGGAATTCTAAGAGCATATGCACCACCAGGTTCTGGAGAGGATATTTTGGCCAATACTGGATTTTCGGACCATTTTTTAATGAATTTGGAATAGAAGCAACATTTATATGGACTTCTAAGAGCATATGCACCACCAGTTTTTGGAGAGGATTTTTGGCCAATACTGGATTTTCGGACCATTTTTTTAATGAATTTGGAATAAAAGAAACATTTATATGGAATTCTAAGAGCATATGTTACGATTCCCATTTCAGACGCACCACCAGGTTCTGGAGAGGATTTTTGGCCAATACTGGATTTTCGGACCATTTTTTAATGAATTTGGAATAGAAGCAACATTTATATGGAATTCGAAGAACATGTGCACCACCAGGTTCGGGAGAGGATTTTTGGCCAATACTGGATTTTCGGACCATTTTTTAATGAATTTGGAATAGAAGCAACATTTATATGGAATTCTAAGAGCATATGCACCACCAGGTTCTGGAGAGGATTTTTGGCCAATACTGGATTTTCGTACCATTTTTTAATGAATTTGGAATAGAAGCAACATTTATATGGAATTCTAAGAGCATATGCACCACCAGGTTCTGGAGAGGATTTTTTGGCCAATACTGGATTTTCGGACCATTTTTTTAATGAATTTCGAATAAAAGAAACATTTATATGGAACTCTAAGAGCATATGCACCACCAGGTTCTGGAGAGGATTTTTGGCCAATACTGGATTTTCGGACCATTTTTTTAATGAATTTCGAATAAAAGAAACATTTATATGGAATTCTAAGAGCATATGTTACGATTCCCATTCCAGACGCACCACCAGTTTCTGGAGAGGATTTTTGGCCAATACTGGATTTGAGGACCATTTTTTAATGAATTTGGAATAGAAGCAACATTTATATGGAATTCGAAGAACATATGCACCACCAGGTCTGGAGAGGATTTTTGGCCAATACTGGATTTTCGGACCATTTTTTTAATGAATTTGGAATAAAAGAAACATTTATATGGAATTCTAAGAGCATATGCACCACCAGGTTCTGGAGAGGATTTTTGGCCAATACTGGATTTTCGGACCATTTTTTTAATGAATTTCGAATAAAAGAAGCATTTATATGGAACTCTAAGAGCATATGTTACGATTCCCATTCCAGACGAACACCAGGTTCTGGAGAGGATTTTTGGCCAATACTGGATTTTCGGACCATTTTTTAATGAATTTGGAATAGAAGCAACATTTATATGGAATTCTAAGAGCATATGCACCACCAGGTTCTGGAGAGGATTTTTGGCCAATACTGGATTTTCGGACCATTTTTTTAATGAATTTCGAATAAAAAAAACATTTATATGGAATTCTAAGAGCATATGTTACGATTCCCATTCCAGACGCACCACCAGTTTCTGGAGAGGATTTTTGGCCAATACTGGATTTGCGGACCATTTTTTAATGAATTTGGAATAGAAGAAACATTTATATGGAATTCGAAGAACATATGCACCACCAGGTTCTGGAGAGGATTTTTGGCCAAAACTGGATTTTCGGAAAATTTTTTTAATGAATTTCGAATAAAAGAAGCATTTATATGGAATTCTAAAAGCATATGTTACGATTCCCATTCCAGACGCAACACCAGGTTCTGGAGAGGATTTTTGGCCAATACTCGATTTTCGGACCATTTTTTAATGAATTTGGAATAGAAGCAACATTTATATGGAATTCTAAGAGCATATGCACCACCAGGTTCTGGAGAGGATTTTTTGGCCAATACTGGATTTTCGGACCATTTTTTTAATGAATTTCGAATAAAAGAAACATTTATAAGGAATTCTAAGAGCATATGCACCACCAGGTTCTGGAGAGGATTTTTGGCCAATACTGGATTTTCGGACCATTTTTTTAATGAATTTCGAATAAAAGAAGCATTTATATGGAACTCTAAGAGCATATGTTACGATTCCCATTCCAGACGCACCACCAGTTTCTGGAGAGGATTTTTGGCCAATACTGGATTTGCGGACCATTTTTTAATGAATTTGGAATAGAAGCAACATTTATATGGAATTCAAAGAACATATGCACCACCAGGTTCTGGAGAGGAATTTTGGCCAATACTGGATTTTCGGACCATTTTTAATGAATTTCGAACAAAAGAAACATTTATATGGAATTCTAAGAGCATATGTTACGATTCCCATTCCAGACGCACCACCAGTTTCTGGAGAGGATTTTTTGGCTAATACTGGATTTTCGGACCATTTTTTAATGAATTTGGAATAGAAGCAACATTTATATGGAATTCGATGAACATATGCACCACCAGGTTCTGGAGAGGAGCAACATTTATATGGAATTCCCGCTTGCAACATTCGGAAGGAAGCGTCGAAGACAACACAAACTTTATATATTTTTGCTCAAGATCAAAAACTGAATCAATTTAAACAATGTCCGTCCGCGTGTCCATGTGTTTGACTGTTCCTGACACTCTCACGGCCGTAATTTTTGAGATATCGAGCTGAAATTTGATACACATGTGTTAGGTGTCTGCAGGTTGTAAGTAAAATCGGGCAATATCGGTTTAAAAAATTTCAGAACCTAGGGAAGGGCATAGGCAATGTTTCATCCCGCGAGATAACCGAATTCCACGCGGGTGAAACCGCGGCCAACAGCTAGTGTTAAATAATCAAAGTGAACTGAACAAATACTGCCAAAAAGTATGCAAAAAAGTGTGTTAATTCTGTAGAACAAAAACGAAAAGAAATAAATAAAAAAGTATATATTACAACTATAACAACGTTAGAGAGATGAAATAGTGCAAATTAAGGCCAGCAAAATTTGCTTTTTCCTTTAATTTGCTAAAATAAGAAAAAAATAAAATAAAAAACAATGCCCCTGCAAATTACAAATATAATGAGCACGCATTTAACATATTTACAGAAACTTTGTATTAATTTAAATTTTAATTGTTTTTTTATTTTATCGGTGTCTTGTATAATATAACAAACATAAAACCTGATATATGAAGCGAATTTATAAATTCAATTGGATATTTAACTGCTTCGCCTTGATTTATGTGGCTGTTAATAGATTTATAAACAACCATCTTCCCCGGAATTTTGTTTAAAATAGATGTATTTATTTCTGCCACATCTACATATTTAGGAGCTAATATCGCTCTTTCCAATAACTATTGATGATTTTTATAGTTTCGGTTAATTGTGGGAAAAACACATTTTATCAAATCTTCGTTTGATTCTTTTTTATTACAAAAGTTTGATGTTAATGTTATACAATTAGTGGATGGATCAATGACGGTTTTCCCATTTCCGATATCTAATAATTGCTTTGCAAAAGCTTCTGCAATGGAATCTTTTTCTAAATATACCCTCATATTTGTACATAAAGATAATTTTTGTACATGTCGCCATAAATTCGAAGATTTAATACATGCATTTACTTCGTCTGCTGGTGTACCTTTTGGTATAACAGGTAGCGTTTGCCGGAAATCGCCTGTGAAGTACAATCCCAACCAATGAGAAATAATAAAAAATTAACAAATTACACAAATTAAGTTTTTTAAAAAAGTGCAAAATAATAAATTAAACAGTAATTTTAATAACCAAGTTAAAAATGCTTAAAAAATGCATGAAGCGATATCTTGTACCTGATAATATAATTAATGCTCCTCCAAAGGGTTTTGTATTGCCTCTCAAATCTTGGAGGGTTCTGTCAAGGGCTTCTACAGATTTTTTATGAGCCATTTTCATCACACACTAACACTTAACATTTTTGTAGAACTTTAGCCATTCCTGAATTTTTTGATATGTTGCACGTTGGTGAATGGGTATGGTGTATATTTAATGGTAATTTCAGCGCAGAATGTGCAGTTCTACCACCATCTAATAATGTTGCTGCTATGCCCGAAGATGCAAGTGCTACTGCAATGTTGTTTTCACATCGTATACTTGCTAGTATTAACGATAATAAAAATGTTTTGCCAGTACCACCTGGGGCATCCAAAAAATAAAATTCACCATTCTGGTTTTGCACATTTTCCATAATTTTATTGTATATAAATTTTTGTTGTGGTAATAACTTTGCTACATTAGTTTGTACAAACAATTTTAAATTGTTTGTATCAAAACATACTTCCCGTTGCAAATCTTGATTATTAAATTCATTGACGGTTCGAATGGGTGCTCTCATCCCTAATTCATTTAGTGTCTTATTGTTTATATTCAAGCATATGTCCTCTATCATTAATAAAGCATTATTATAAATTGCATCCGTAGGTGGAAGATTATAATTTCCATTTATCGTTCGTAGTCGGTGTAAAATATCTTCTCACAAACATGATTTATGCGTTTCCCATAATTCTTTTGGGTTTGACGGAAAGCACGTAGTTAATATTATTGCAAATAATGAACGTATCTGATGTGGCAGTGAAAAATTTGATGCATCGGTAAGTGTTGTATTCCAGTGCGAGTCATTCTCTAATAGGTGCAATTTTTGACATGCTTCTCGATATGTGGCACACAATTCATTATTTACCGTTCTTAATTGTTGAAATGACGTTGGACCACGCACATTTATTAAGAGTAACCTCAAAAAATAACACTCTGAATAATTTGGATGAACAGTATATAAACGACCCAAAGCATCTCCCGCATGTACATTTTGATAACCTTCAACAGGTTTGCCTTTTTTACGCCGTTGGAATTCTTTTCTAGATGCATTCCAAGTAAAATAAGTGGGAATTTCAGAATATAATAGAGTTCTCGCAAATTCATCATTTTTACAAATTGTAAAAAACGCCATTAATGTTGTAGGGGGTGGTGTTGTTGCACGTTGTTGCAAATTCTCTCTAGTAAAATAAACACGTTGACCATTGTCTAAGTGAACTGATAAGTGAACCGCTGTTGGATGCCGTTCGTGTATAGGAAATGATAGTATACGCCACACTGCTTCATTGCTACTAATATAACGCCCCATTTGATATTCTTGTATTTCATCAATAGACACCTTATCGTGTTCAACTCCAAAAATAGCCATATCGCTTTTTTTGTCAACATATTTACATATATACTTGATTGATTTAACTGAATTGCAATATTCAACGTTAATATGAGCTTTGTATGCTCTTAATAATAATGGAGAATACGGTAGAACCCAACGATTATCTACTTCTACATTATTATTTTTTACTTTCATAATTACAGATCTACCATGATTCTGAACTGATCGACTACGATATAATGGGTACCCATCATTTCCAGTAATTGTTTCTGCAGTTAGGTCTCTAGGGTATCGCTTTAGGCACTTTCCTTCGTTCATACATGGTGAATCGCGATTGTAAGCACCACATGGGCCATGTATCATATTTGTTGTTACAATATTAAATAGTTCCGGATCTAGTTCCGAGTTCGGTATCTCTGCTGATATAATTTGATCAATTTGATTAGGCAAAATTTTATCGATTAGCCAAATCAAAATGTGAGCATGGGGCAATCCTTTTTTTTGCCATTCTACCGAACACACCCAACACCTAGTAACTCCAAAAGCGTGACGTTTTACAATAAAATCCATTAAAGATTTTAATTTTTGTTTAAATAGTCGCGCAGTTATATCAATTCTATCTGGCGGTGATTGTCCATTTAAGAGAAGTTGTTGTATTTCAACCCATACAGGATTGCATGTAAAAGTAATAAATAAATCCGGACGTCCATACGTTCTAACATATGTCATTTTTAATGATTATGAGGAAACATTTTGATTTGACATTTTTAATGATTATGAGGAAAACTTTCCATCGTTACCATTGCAAGATGGAGATAATTTGATAAACAGTGACAAAGTTATCAATAAAATTCTTTCTGGCTAGAAGTACAACAAAGTTGTAAAACAAAGGCCTAAGAAACTAAGACCGAGTCAATCTAGTCTCCCACAAAAGAGGTTCGCTCCACCAGGACCTTGCTTCTATTCAAATCCGTTTAAAATGTCCGAATTTTAAAAAATCCTCAACGATTTCAAATCGTTTTTTTATAGTAATTTTGCGAAAATTAAACCTTCTTGCATTCGTGTCTTTGACGATTTCTCCTACAAAATAAGCAATGTTGTTTCTGATTTAAATAATAGGTCTATTACTCTTTCAAGACCCTCTTATGGTTATAACGATGAAAATCCTTCAATATAATATTCAAAGTTTCTTACCTAATAAGAATACTTTAGAATATTATCTCAACCACTACAATTTTGATATTTGTTTTTTATCAGAAATCTTTGCGATGCATGATTCTGATTCTATCTTTAAAATCTTACACTACAATATCTTTTTCAAAACCAGAACAGATAATTATGGGGGAGCTGCCATTGCAGTTAAAAAATCCATTAAGATTTCACGTATTAATTATGTTTCTGATCTTGACATTGTCGTAATCAAAACGATTAATGTGTGATGAGGCAATTTCTCAAAGGAAAAAATTACCATCACACGATCTAAACATTTGCGTTTTCACCCCACAACCTTATTCGTTTCATCCACTAAACTTTATGGAATACTTGTTTTTTCTCTAATAATATTTATTAACACTTGAATTTCTTACATACTCACAATTTTTCATTTTTATTTACAATCGTTACTTCTTTTTTTTCTAAAATCAGTACGCTTTACTAAAATCTACCAAATGAACTAAATGAATATGTTTTATTTACTTATCAATTTAAAGAATTTGAATATGAATTTCTAGTTTGATTTAACAAGTGAACTTTAAATAACGTTTAAGCTACTCTGTAATAGTTATAAGTCATATGTTATTAATTTAAGATAACCCCGGATTAGTCATAGAAAATCATATGTAGCAAAAGATCAGATGTAATTGATGCAAGCTCTTTTCAAAGCTCTTATAAACACACAAAAGCTCGGCCACAGGCGTATAAAAAGGCGATCATTACGAAGCAAAGGAGCTAGTTTTTCATAGCTATTCTAACAGGTAGGTCAAGCAGGGAATTAGGTAACAAACATTAGGCAAAGCATAGAAAGTAAATACCAAGGGTAGGATTAGCATAGGAAAATAATAAAAGTAAGAGCGAGTTGATACGTCATCCTCTACCTCAATACTAGGTAGAGCATAGGGAAAATTGAAAGGGGCAAGAGCGAGTGATACGTCCTCCTCTACCTCAATACTAGGCAGAGCATAGGGAAAGGTGAAAGGGGCAAGAGCGAGTGATACGTCCTCCTCTACCTCAATACTAGGCAGAGCATAGGGAAAGATGGAAGGGGCAAGAGCGAGGGATACGTCCTCCTCTACTACAATACTAGGCAAAGCATAGGGAAAAGTGAAAAGGGTAAGAGCGAGCGATACGTCCTCCTCTACCTCAATACTAGGCAAAGTACAAGGCAAGCAAGAGAGGTAAGAGAAAGTTGATACGTCCTCCCCTACTGCAGCAATAGGCAGAGTTTTAAAAAAATATAAAGGAACGTGAGAGTGATCCGTCCTTTTCTACCTTAGTGTTAGGAAATCTCACAAAAGTACGAGAGCCACCGAAATACAGCCATACACCCTTCAGTTTAGCTAAGACAAGACCAGGGGTAAATACTCTTGCATCAATTACAAAAAGAGACTTAACTCAGAATTTCAACCATCGCGCGCACTAGCAAAGACATCTGAAAATAAGCTCTAGGCATATTCATGATAAGTTGTTCTCTAGCATAGACAAATCCATCAAAGCTCACCCACAAACCATTGTCAATATCCAAGTATAGAGTCCATGAGCTAAGGTACAGATCTTAGGTTTAGTCGTCGCATACACCTTTGTTAATCAGGCTAAGATAACCGTCAACTCTTGTATGTATGAAATATTGAATATTAGTGAATAAATTGTCATCTTTATTTACATTGAAATTCTTTGAATTGAACTCTGGTCGGCCCTGGGTCTACCCCAGCACCATTCAGATTCTTTACAAATGTTAACCCGTCTTTTCTTCTGGTCTCAGTATACTTTCCTCCCAATTTACCCTTGAGAGTTCTTGAAACGGAACTAACCCGTCTTTTAAATTTTATTGAGCCTTTTGAGAATGTTTTGGTCTGTGGTGACTTTAACTGTCGTCACTCGGCCTGGGGTGATTATTTTAATTCACCCCGTGGAAACATTCTCAAACGTCTTATTGAAAGTTCTTGTCTTTCGTGTTTAAATGATGGTTCACCCACTTTCATTAGAAGCCTGGGGAACCCTGTTGGCACTGTTCTTGATTTATCATTTACTAATTCTAATTGTCATATGACATGGAAGGCAGATGCCTCTTTTCTGGGTGGTTTTCATCATTTTCCCATTATTATCGAAGTACATGCTTCATTGCACTTTTCTTTCTAAAAATAAGCTTCATCAGAATCTTTCTAGTTTTAATGGCCATCTTGATAATGTCCAATCGTTCGAGAATTTCTTTCGCTTCCCAGCCACTTTCCAGAGTACTTCATCTAATTTCATTCTTAAAGCATGGTGGAACGATGAGTTGTCCGTTCTGTTTCGCAAACAAAAGGCTGCTTGTAAAAGAGCTCTTAAATATCCTTCTTTTCAAAATTTAATGGAGGCTTCATCATCCAAGAAAATTTGGAAAAGTGCGGTCAAAAGAGCTAAGAAAACTAGCTATATACAAAAAATTTCTAATTTAAATGATTGTCCAAACTCTAAAGAGGCTTGGAGGTTTGTTAATGCTATTAACGGATGCAAGAGTCGTGATAGAAGTTCCTGGTCCATTAATAATAATGCTGATTTTCTAAGTTTTCTATGTGACAAGGTTCCTAACAACAAAAAGGAAAATTTTACTTTTGACAAGCCGGTTTCCATAGTCCCTTTTTCGGTCTCTGAATTCAATGAAGTGTTAACCAAAAAAGTTTCTCACTCTGCAGGTGGTCATGATGGTGTGACCTATAGTATGATCAAAGCTCTTAATCCTCATCTTAAGTCGTCCTTACTAGATATTTTTAACAACTTGTTTACAAATTGTAGTATACCACCCTCTTGGAGAATTGTCCTGATAGTCCCTATTCCAAAAAGGGATTTTCTTTATGATCAATTTTCGACCTATTTCTTTATTGTCTGTTTTGAATAAATCAATAAATCTGATGGTTAAGAATCGATTAGTCTCTGTCTTAAATCGTGATAACCTGCTCCCTGTGAGATCTTTTGCATATAGGAAAGACATGTCTACCACTAGGTGTTTAAACGAATTTACTTTTAAAGTCAGTTTAATGAAAGCACGTAGTTGTGGTAGCTACGATTGATATCAGCAGTGCTTATGATTGTGTCAGAATCTCAGTTTTAAAAAATATTTTGGTTCAGTTCAGGATCCCTCCTGAACTTTCTAATTGGATTATTTCGTTTCTTGCTGAGAGAACATTATTTTTAGGTAATGCGAATGTCAAGATTTTCAATGGCCTTCCACAAGGGGGCTGTCTAAGTCCCATTTTTTTTAACCTATATACTGCCTCCCTTCATCAAGTTGAAAGTGAGAGCATTCAAATCTTTCAATATGCTGATGATTTTATTTTAATGTCGTCTCACAGTTCTTTTGACACTGCTGTTACGGCTGCGTTTTCGTCGTTTGCCCGTGTTTGCTCCAATCGTATAAGTATCCGTCAACATCAATAAATCAAAGGTCTTATATTTTGGCAAGGGTTCTAGAAACTCAGTCAATCTGTCCGTCAATGGTCATAGACTTTCTCAGGTACACAGTTTCAATTTTCTTGGTCTGATCATTACTAGCAGTCTATCCCTTAAAGAACATTACGACTCTATCAGTAAGGGCTGTCATTCTTCTATTAACCTAATTAAAAAGCTTACTACTGTAAAAGGAGGTTTAAATCCCAATGTAGCTTTAAATTTTTGTCGAAGCTTTGTCCGGGGCAAGGTTGAATATGCTAGATCCGTAACATCGCATTCTCCGAAGTATATTGATAAAAAGGTGTATGTACTACAAAATTCGAGCTTAAGACGCTGTTTGGGTCTTTCTCCTTCGACTCCTACACATATTCTATATGTGCCTGATCTCAGAGCTATTTTCTTAGCAGGCAAAGAACTTCTTAAAGTTGCGTTTTTTACTTGTCAAAAACAATTCGCAGCTTAATAGCAGCTATTATTTTGCATACAGCAAATTTCAAGAAATTTTTGATAATATACAATGTTCTACCACTTATGCGGCTTGTACGAAATTGACGATTATTTCGAAGACCCCTTTCTCTAAAAAAACAAATACCTCTTCTTGTATGTATAAACAACATTATTATTCTTTATTAAATGAATACCTAGTTAAGTCTTTTTCAGTTATGGCCACTGATGCATCTATCATGAATGACACCACAGGCTGTGCAATATTCAATGTTGTGTCGAAAAAAATCCATTTGTTCAGGATTATGCGTAAAGTGTCCTCTTTAACTGGTGAGCTTTTTGCTATCTATAAAGCTATGAAATGTCCAGAACAATTTTAAAAAACTTTCTATTTTTACAGACAGTCTAAATGCTTGTACTGTTTTAAAGCATCAGGATTCGTGCAACTTTCTTGTTGCTGATATTATCAATCTGATCAATTCTTCCTGCCTTACTGATATTCATATCCTATGGATTCCGAGTCACTCTGGTGTAAGTTTTAATGAAAAAGTTGATTACATGGCAAGGCAAGCTTTTACGCTTGGCCAAGTTTCTCATGTCGGTTTTACGTTTTGCGACGCTCTCAGCGCTACGAGAATGATTCTTTTAGATCTGCCTCGCAGATCTAAAAGAATGTAGAACGATGCTGAACATATGACTCTTGTCTGTAACAAATATGCTAATGTCCGCAGTTTGTTTTCCTTCTTTTCTAACTTTACGTGTTTACAAAGCATTTTAGCTTCTAATAACTATAACATATACTCCGACTTAATCGCTTTTATCCGGAACGCGAAGTTATTTGATAAATTATAATTGTATAACTCCCTTATAAAAGCACAACCTATCTTATTGAGTTTGTGCCAGCATTTTTCAATGCTTTCGTTTCGTTATTTTGTTGATAACCTTGCTTATTAATTGTTGTCTCTTTTTTGCACGATTTTGTGCTTGTGTTTTATTTATAATCTACTTCATCTAAATCTGATGAGATCCTGGCAGTGAAGGCTGTTTGCGTCTTTGTCAGTGCGACTTACTCTGGCTATATGAGTCTTAGTCACTCAGCCATATCAACTTAATCCGTTAAAAAAAATAAGACCATCACTCTCATCGTCGTGTTATTATTCATTGTGAATGACAGAATTGATCATATGGCGTTTATTTTAGTAAATAAAGACAGGGAGTTGTATCGTGAGCACCTGTACAAAGACAATTAGAAAATAAATTTTCTCATTTATACATTATTTTTGTTTGGAAAAAATATTTTTTGTTAAATATTTTGTAGTTTACCGAGAAGCCACAGTGCGCTCTTGACTTCTGAACATGAAGGACGTATGACTGGACTGCGCGCACTCGTTCTGTGAATGTAACGGGAAATAAAACGGGAAATAAATTTTATTAGATAACTGGACATATGAGCTACGTCTCAGTCCACGTCAATTTTACAGTCAAAAAAAAAAAAAAACAAGTTAGAAAAGTTCGGTTAAGACCGAAGCTTAAATACCCTCCACCTTTTGTAATTCTCTAAAAAATAAGCTCCTATTGCCATATTTATGTATTTCATGTACTTACGCAAATAGTGTTTTTTTTTAATTATAGGCGTTTGCGTTATTCAATCACACCCATTTTTGGCACAGTGTTGAATAACGGTACCACTTATATATATACCAAATTTCAACTTGATAGGCATAGTATTGTGCGATATATAATTTTTTAAAGATACAATTTTTTCGAGGTATGATGAGATTTTCGTTTATTGTGGGCGTGTCTCTTAACCGATTTTGCCCAATTTCAATACGAAACAGCGAAATTGAACTAAGAATACGTATGCAAAGTTTTAATTTGATATCTCAAAAATTACGACCGTGAGAGTGCCAACAACAGACGGACACACGGACACACGGACGGACATGTCTCAAACGATTTCTCTTTTCATGCTGATTAAGAATATATATGGTTTGTGGGGTCTCCGACGCTTCCTTCGATGTGTTGTAAACGGATGATCAAAGTGAATATACCCTCTTCCCTAAGGTGGAGGGTATAAAAAATACCGAGAAGCCAAGTATTACTGTGTGGTACACACCACTCTCTTTCCAAAAATTTTTCTGTAAATCTAAATAGAAAATAGTAAAATATATAGATATTATAGATATGTACGCATTTCTCCTAGAAATTTCAATTCTTATTTAATTTCTTCACAATTTAGTAATGTATTGCATACCTCTTTTAATTTTATCTGTTCCTTTTTTTTCTTTTAATTTATTTTATTATAAAACGATAGCTATTTTGCAATCGCACGATAACGGTTGTTTGCGCGACGTTACATGACGGTTTATAAGGTTACGAAAATACAAAAGTACGATAATAGTTTGACGATGATGCTTTCTATCGCTTACGAAAATTAAAATTTAAAAATAACTATTGTCGTACCATCACTATCGCTTACGTGATTACCCCCAGGTATTTTTGCTGTCAGTAAATGTAGCTGCTTTTTGGATTCCATCCTCAATGATAATATCAACAGCTTTTTCGAGGGCAACTAATTCACCCGAAAGGGAAGGCAGAGACTCCTCGATTTTAAACAAGAAATTGTAATTATTCGAAATATTACATATCGCAATTCCTGTGGAATAACAGTTAATTGAGGCATCAATGGATATTATTGAGAAGCCAGAGTTGATGAGATTTGAAATCTTTTCAGAGTATAATGATTTGAAAATTGCTGAAGTGTTCTCTTTAAGTTCAATTGTGGACAATTGTTTAGATAAAATTTTGTTGGAGACCAATAATTTGGGGTTAGCGTTTGAGGAAGAGATATTGATAATTGCAGGAAAGTGATAGCTGCCATCAATCGTCATTCCATGAACATGCCAAGTACACGGTAGAGAGGAATTTGTAAAACATAAGTCAAGCATTGAACCCGAATCATAGAGAAGCGATTTTTGGAAGGTTGGTTGACCATCATTTAAGGTGCGAAATTGTAAGTTGATGATTAGTGATGAAAGTGTGTTACCACGCACGCTGACGAATTTATCACCAAATATGGAGCTACGTGCATTAAAATCACCAACGTTATTAAAATGATCCAAAAAATCAATTTTTGCATTTCTCTTTGAAAGTCTGAAGATTTTACCCAATGCGGAAAATAAACAGAAGCAATCGTTATATTTGGAGACAAGTTAGTAGTGGTTGCAAAACTAGTGCGGAAGGCATGTTTCTTAATTTTAATGTGGTTACGTACCTGAATGACCACACCACCATAGTTATTAGGCCTAGTTTTGGAGATTTAATTAAAGTTGGATAGCTTACAAGAAGCATGCTCTTAATCAAATCTAAAAATCTCAGAGAGAGCGTAAATATCTATTTTGTGATGGTTGAGGAAAAAATCGAGAGTGCCCTTATTGTGCTTGAAGCTTTGAACAATATAATGACAAATGAAAACCATTGTTTAATGTTGTGTTTGGGATGAAACTGACAAACTGAAGTTTTAAGATTGGAGTTGCATGAGCGAGTATAATTTCTCCATACTCATATCGGTAGGAATATTGAAAATAATGCCCATTTTGGCAATTAAGTGTTCAAAAATTTGAGGCTTAAAATTGAGAGGAGCAAGAATCGGATTAAGACAAAAATAATTGGCAGCCTTTGGTGTTTTGAAGATGATTTTACACCTGCCAAAACTGATTTTGGACATCACTACTACATCAGATAAATAAAGTTTTGAGAGATGTTTGGCAACATATATTGCGGCTTTCTTGAACCATCCGGATTGATGGCATCCAAATATACCATACAAGGACCTGGATGCAAATTGTCATAGTTGATCTTGAAATTTGTTATATAAGAATTTGGATCGTTATGCAAAATATTGAAAGCATTGTTAGAAAGACACAAAGAATCATTGATTGAATCTGTATGAGCTGGTGGTAGAGAAGCACCTGTCTCATATATCGTAGAATAATTGTTGTTTAGAAATTTTTGGGCTGCTTGGAGGTTTACTTTTAAAGAAGAAAGTTTTAACATTTTCTTTTTTTTTAATTTTCGACCCTTAAGTTAGACGTCGAAGGCTTTTTACGCAGTTGCTTAGTCATGCACAGGCACCAAACCAGAGATAGATATCAATTGTTAGTTATACAACAACAACAACAACAACAAAAAACAGATTTTTTTTTTGCAAGAAAAGTATTTAATAGATTAAAAGAATAATTAAAACAGTTATTTCTGTTAGACTTAAAAAAAATTTTAAATGGCGTTCCGTTAATTTTTTTTCAAAAACACGTTCTTTCCGTAGAACACAACCGAATATGGCTATCGACACACTACGATTGTATTAAATGTTAATTAATTTTATTTAATTTGTTGCAGACGCGTCACAGAGAGATACATTACTTTAGCGCCCTCTTTAATAGGTGCGAAGGAAATAACAGGGAGGGCAAAGGAAACACATCTGCATAGAACCTTTGAGAATGTGAGAAAAGGAAGTGCATTTTTGATAGAATGTAGTTGGAGAAGTTAACTTCTACGCAATGCAAACTTGAAAATCAAAATGCGAATTCTTTAAAAATGGACTAAAATATTTAGGGCATATAGTAACAGACAGAGAAATAAACCCAGACCAGGTAGCCACAATATCAAACCTCAATCCTCCAAGAAACATACGCGAGTTGAGAAGCTTCTTAGGCATTACGTCATGGTACAGACGCTTCGTCCCAAGCTTTGCGGAAATCTCACAACCACTGACGGCATTATTGAAAAAGGGAAGGCACTGGAAGTGGACAGACATACAACAGAGAGCATTCGAGACGCTAAAAGGAAAGCTGACGGAAGCTCCAGTGCTCACATTCCCTGATTTCAGCAAACCGTTTGTCCTACAGACAGACGACAGCAATGTTGGCATCGGGGTCGTACTTACACAATAGACGCCAGCAGTCACCTAAATAAAGCGGAAAAAAACTACAACGTGACCGAACGAGAGTGCTTGGCCATTATGTAGGGAATCCGGAAAATGCGCCCCTACCTGGAGGGCTACAAATTTACGGTAATCACGGATCATCTGTCCTTAAAATGGCTAAATAAAAGAAGAAACTTGCGCCATAACCACAGATACCCTTAGCCTTCACAACACTGGGAAACCCTACTAGCAAATCCAAAAAAATACCCTGATTATACAATCACGAATGAGCAACTATATCGCCATATCTCGACATGACACAATGGAGCTGAAGGAAATACCTGGAAATTATGTGTACCTACTCCACTCAGGAAACGAGTGTTTAGGGAAAATCACGATGATCAACGGCAGGACACCTCGGTGTACGAAAGACAACCACCCGCATCACCGCACTCTATTATTGACCTGGTATGTTCAGAGACATACGGAGATATGTCCTCCAATGTGATGTATGCCAAAGATATAAGGTAAGCCAGCAGCAGCCCGCAGGTCAGATGTTAACCCAAATACCGAATGAACCATGGTCAGTACTATGCACAAATTTCATAGGCCCTTTACCCAGATCAACCATGCTACTGGTAATGATGGATAAATTTTCAAAATGGGTCCAATGAAGCAACGACCGACGGAGTGATCAAAGCTATGAGATCAAACATTATCGCGTGGTTTGGGGTACCTATACGGCCCTCACGAGAACCCCTGCGAGAGGATCAACCGCACCCTAAAGATAATGATGGCTCAACTCACTGACAACGATCATCGCAGGTGGGATGATAATCTATCCGAAATAACACTAGCCCTGAACTCCAGTATCTCAGACTCCACAAGTTTATCACCAGCATACATCTTATTTGGGCGCGAGTCACGCTTACGCGGTACCTTGTATGACAAAGTGACTGCCGGCACAGACACACAAGCAATCAACGTCAGAGACAAGACGGAAGTCCTAAACGAAGTATGGGAGCTAGTACGAAACAGTTTAGCCAAAGCAGCTAAGGACCAAAGCCGACACTACAATTTGAAAAGACGGATATGGAAACCAAAGGTTGGTGACCACGTACTAGTAAGCCAGCATCCATTATCCAAGGCAAAAGAATACTTCGCAGCAAAAATGGCACCAAAGTTTACCAGCCCTTTTACGGTGATAGGATTGCCCTCGGCTGTGATTGCAGAAATACAAGAGCAGAACAGCTCATGTAAAGGACCTCAAGCTATATTTTAATACGCACGCTGAAGATCCAGACGACGAAATATTCTGGCACACAAGTAACTGCAAATAAGCCAATGAGAAACGTCGCGCTATTTATTTGAAAAGCCCACCCACAACTTCATGGGGTTACCGAGATGGCCAAACCCGTAGAAATAAAACTCACGCCATACCCACTATTGGAAAAATCAGATCACCAAGTAACGATCCAACCGTACGCTAGTGGGTCGTACCAAGTTCTTCCGAAAAGCCACAGCTAGGTTCATACATTCGATGTGTATGAATAAAGATATGCAACACTGCGAATAGTATCCCCAATCAAGGTGCACGCCCGGGAAGGCACAGAAATTAGTAGACCATCAGAGGTAAATAGCAATCACGTCAATTTCATAGACACGCATGATGCTGCATTTGACTTAAATACATCCGAAGTGTCACTCGCCTGGGACGAGCTATTCGGCCCGCCCGACACCCCAGCTAAAGTAGCAATCAATCTACACCAACAATTGGAAGAGGGGGTTCCCAGTCTTAACGTCAACCAGGAGCAAAACCACAGCCAATCACATAGAATCTAGATCATGAATCTCCATGGCACCACCCGCCGCCACCGCCAATGACCACCGATCGAGATAATGATAGAGGATCTAGTATGCTCAACATAGTCGACATAAGGAACGATGCCTCTGATACGATACGTACGATGACAATTAGTAGCGACGCGATGGATTGTGATATAACCCACACACCATCACCTCGACATAGTCATGGTGAAGAAAGCAAACAAGACGATATGCCTACACTCCCACGCTATCAGGAGATGTACGGTTTTCATTTAACGGAAAAGATCGACTGCGCTTTTAAGAATTTTGTGCGATTGCAAAGAAGATTCACCGCCACAAAACTATTCAAAGCTACTCAGGTACAATCATCCAAATAAACAGCGAAGTTACTACAAATACCAACCAGGATCTCAAGGCATTTTGTGCCATTATGGCTACCTCAATGCCGCACCAACTGCTGTTTAGTTCGTTTCGGGTCCTATGTGGACTATTTAATGAATACTCAAACTCGTTCGATCTCGCGGTTGATCCAATCGATTGCATTAAAAGAATTATATTAAATAGATAGTTACCAAACTATTCATCCACCTCTCTAATTTAAGTTCCTTAGTTTAGTAATAATTTTAAGCTTTTGTAATGGTTAACATTGTTATTTATTTATTTATATTCTTAAGTATCTCTTTAACCCTAGTATGTTATAGCTTGTAAATTCTACTATTGTATGCCTAATATTATGTAATCTATTTTTACACTTCATAATACTGTTTATTAACATACTATCCCTAAATTGTATAGTCTTAATAAACTAGTGAACTAGATTCAGAACTAATGAACCAGATCCAGAGTTGCTGCGGATGTTGTTGTTGCTGCTGCTGCTCCTGCGTAAAATTAGCTGCTATGTTTAGCAATGATTTTTATAAATATGAATATGAATAAAAAAAGCAACCTGTGAAAAAACAACTCAGACTTCCCATAGGCTATCCAGTCCAGAGGATGTGTCACGTTTGCTCGACGAGATAGATGAAATAGTTGCACCGACAGACGAACACAACTACACACGTCCAAACGCAAGAGGAGCTTCGAGCCCAGCCGTGGGCCGTATTCACGCAAGAAAAGCAGCCTATTGCTCAAGCAAGCAACAGTACCACTCCGCAGTCGTTCCGTGGTCACACTTCAACACGGGTGACGTTCAGCCCGTTACTACCAGACAGCGAGTCATCAATCAGAGGAGTCCTTCAAAGTCCATGGAGCATGAGTCCCGTGAGTTCCGAGTCCCCCAAGACGCCGAAGCCGTCACTAGTTCCACAGAAGCTCATCGCAAACGAAGCCAACAGCCACCCCCGATGCTTAACCCGTGCAGACCATATTGAATGACAACAGCCAAGCCATTGACACCTCCGGGGTGTTACAGACGACGACAGAACCTCCAGCCGCCAAGTCCTACTTATGTACAATCTAGGCAATGTGAGCGTACGCCAGTGACCAATCACCAACAACCGTCGCCGATGCTTAACCCGTTCCAGCAGTGTCAAACAACAACCGTCAAATTATGGACACCACCGGGATGCTTCAGGAGACTTGACGTTTGAGAAACCAGTTGTGACTGGTTTCACAACCGTCAAGCACTCGTATCAGAGTAATGTTCATTTATGAATCGACTTTATCAGCCTCAATTCGTATGGAGTTAGAAACACGCCTCCTTGGGGAACATGCTCAATTGCCAACACGATCACGGACAAGAAGGTATTATACGATTCAAGGGGAAACATACCGGGCTACAATAAGGAGAAATGGCGAAATTGTAATCCTTAATGAAGATTCTACCAAAGGGGGGAGGTAGTGGGATGAGGAATTTTTTTTATATTAAAATAAAATTTCCATCACACAATCATCATTTGCATTTTTATACCCTCCACCTTAGGGAAGAGGGTATACTCATTTTGATCATCCGCTTACAACACATCGAAGGAAGCGTCGGAGACCCCACAAACCATATATATTCTTAATCAGCATGAAAAGAGAAATCGTTTGAAACATGTCCGTCCGTGTGTCCGTGTGTTCGTCTGTTGTTAGCACTCTCACGGTCGTAATTTTTGAGATATCAAATTGAAACTTTGCATACGTATTCTTAGTTCAATTTCGCTGTTCCGTATCAAAATTGGGCAAAATCGGTAAAGAGACACGCCCACAATAGACAAAAATCTCATCATACCTAGAAAAAATTGTATCTTTAAAAAATTATATATCGCACAATACTATGCCTATCAAAATGAAATTTAGTGTATATATAAGTGGTATCATTATCCAACACTATGCCAAAAATGGGCGTGATTGAATAACGCAAACGCCTATAATTTAAAAAAAACACTATTTGCGTAAGTACATGAAATACATAAATATGGCAATAGGAGCTTATTTTTTAGAGAAATACAAAAGGTGGAGGGTATTTAAGGTTCGGTGTTAACCGAACTTTTCTATCTTGTTTGTTATTGTGTACATATATAATTGCTTGATGCTTGTTTACTTCTTTTATAAGTGACTTTGTCATAAGCAACTCTACACACTAATAATTAAGATCAGCTATAACTGGTGAAAACTTGCAACAAAGCTCTTGTAAACAACAAGCAAAAGCTCAGCCACTGGCCTATAAAAGCCGATCACCGCATAGGAAAGTAGCTATTCTTAAGGCTGACAGGTAGGTAATCAGATCAAGCGCAGGAAAAATAACTAGGCAAAGCATAGGCACGACAGTGAAATTCCTCTCTAACACAGCTAGAATTATGCTATACAAGCATAGGCTCGAGAGTGAAATTCCTCTCTAACACAGCTAGAATTATATTAGGCAAGCACAGGCACGAGAGTGTACATTCTTCTCGAACACAATTAGGATTATTATATTAGGCAAGCGTAGAGAGTGAAAACCCTCTCTAAACAATTAGGACCTTTACAAACAATTTAAGTAGCGTTAACGTAAGAGTCGACCTAACCCCTCAATAATAAACAAGGTTTTAACACAGGCTGAGCTCTCGCAAACTAGCCTTATCTAGTACACACGCAAGAGAAACGTCTGCACCATTTACATTTGAACTTAGCAAAGACATAACTCACACATCATTACACCTAGCCAAGAGCCAAACAATACAAGATATTTGATGTGATATGAAAAAAATTATGAAAAATTCTATGGTTCGTGGTCAACAAATAGATTCCAAAGAATATAATTGTTTAACTTGTGGTACTTGTAAAATAACAACTAAGACATTTATATCATTTAAAAAGATAGAAAAGTTCGGTTAACACCGAAGCTTAAATACACTCCACCTTTTGTATTTCTCTAAAAAATAAGCTCCTATTGCCATATTTATGTATTTCATGTACTTACGCAAATAGTGTTTTTTTTAATTATAGGCGCTTGCGTTATTCAATCACGCCCATTTTTGGCATAGTGTTGGATAATGATACCACTTATATATACAATAAATTTCAACTTGATAGGCATAGTATTGTGCGATATATAATTTTTTAAAGATACAATTTTTTCGAGGTATGATGAGATTTTCGTTTATTGTGGGCGTGTCTCTTAACCGATTTTGCCCAATTTCAATACGGAATAGCGAAATTGAACTAAGAATACGTATGCAAAGTTTCAATTTGATATCTCAAAAATTACGACCGTGAGAGTGCCAACAACACACGGACACACGGACACACGGACGGACATGTCTCAAACGATTTCTCTTTTCATGCTGATTAAGAATATATATGGTTTGTGGGGTCTCCGACGCTTCTTTCGATGTGTTGTAAACGGATGATCAAAATGAATATACCCTCTTCGCTAAGGTGGAGGGTATAATAAAGTATTTACTTCAAATCCATTGGAAGTGAATCACACTGACTTATGTGGTCCAATGCAAATTCAATCACCAAGTGGTTTATAGATGGTTATACGAGATATACAACCATGTATCTTTTAAAAAACAAGCGAATATTTCAACAGTAATTTTGAAAAATTTTTAAAACAAGGAATATTACATCAAATGGCAGACTCTTACACACCTCAACAGAAAGGCATTGCTGAGAGGGCTAATAGGACTTTAATTGTATGATAGAAGAGTCGAAAGTTCCTAAATGGTTGTGGACAGAAGCTGGGAATACTGCTGTAAATATCAGAAATAGGTCGTCTACTAAAATTCTACAAAATGTTACACCGTATGAAAAGTTATTTAGAAATAAACCGTCAGTAAGTCATATGAAAATATTTGGATGCAATGTAATTGTACTGGATAAAATGCCTGGTCGGTACAAGTCAGATCCTAAGGGAGCCATGTTAATATTCTTGGGCTATGCATCAAATAAAATTGGTTATCGCCTATTTAATATAAGAACAAAAACCATAGTATTCTCAAGAGATGTTTGATTTTTCGAAAATTTTTTTGATTGTAACAACAATGATATTGAAAATGACAATGATTGGCTTATTGTAGAACACACTACTAATGTAAATATCGACAATAATAATAGTGATATAGTTCGAAGATCAGAAGAAGATGGTTTTAATACAGATGAAAATGATACACAAGATCAACTTGCAGAAGAAATTTAACAACAAAATTCAAGAAGAGAATTCTTAGGACTGGTAAAACAAGAAGACCTAAGATTTTGAGAGCAGATGAACATATTAACGATATTGATGAAATTTCGAAAGAGATAAATTAATTGCAGGAAGAAAAAGAAAATGTTCCAACGACGATCAACTTTACAGCTGGGATTGTACATCTATTAATAATATTAAGAATATGAAAATAATAACATTTGAATTTATAAAAAGAAAGTGTATCGAGATCTCTATTGAAGATAATAAGATGCAGTGATAATCCTACGAATTTAGATTCGATTATGGAGAAACTGACATCAAAACTAGAAAAATTAAAGATATATAACGCAGCATTAAGTAAGAATGACATAATATTCAAGTCTATAACAGAAAATGCATTTAAAGAAAAATTCAACAAGTTACAATCAAATAAAAATAAAGGTGGCCAATTATTGAATATATAACTATACAAAGACCGTCAGAGTAAAAAACAAAGTAATTCAGTATAAACTAATTGAAAATTTCATAATATTGTAGTCCACATACTAAAACAAAAATATGTCTGGAAAAACATGAACAAAACATGGTTAAACAATTTGTAAATCAGTGTAAGAAGTGTCAACAATATAAACAGTACGACACACCAAAGAACCACAAACCGTTACGAAAACACCAGATACCAATTTTGAAATAGTAGAAATAGACACTGTAGGACCCTTAAGAATTTCGAACGAATATAGGTATAATCTCACTATGCAATGCACATTAACCAAGTACGTAATTGCATACCTTATAGCAAATAAAGATGCCACAACAATTGCCCAAACTATAGTCGAACAACTTATTTTAAAATGCGGGTATTTTAAAGTACTAAAATCTGATAAAGGCATAGAGTTTACAAATGAACTTTTAAGAAACATATGCAAGCTCCTAGAAATCCGACAAATTTTTTCAACCCCGTACCACCATCAAACGTTAGGTTCAATACAACGAAATCACCGGGTACTAAACGAATTTATGTTATCATTTACAGAAGACGATAACTGGGATAAATGAATACCTTATTACTGTTTTGCATACAATATAACACCGCACGTAGTAACGAACTATACACCAATTGAACTAATATTTGGAAAGGAATTAAAGGCACGACTACAATATTCACAAAATAGGATAGCGATAGGAGACTATGTACTATTAAAAAACAGAAACAAGAAAAAGCTCCAAAAGCCTTACGTAGGACCCTACAAGATAGTAGCCAAAAATGAATTAAACTCCATAATAGACATTGACATTACTTTAAAAGTACATAATAACGAATTAAAACCGAATAAAAAACTTACTACTGTTTACTGCTAAGCTAGACATGTTGTTATAACAGATACAAAAATTTTTTTTAAAACAAAAAAAAATTTTTTTTCTTCAGGGTAGAATAATACAATTAGCAATACTTTCATTAACACATACATTCGTTCGATATTTATCAATAACAATTGTAATGTAAGATGATTAAGCTTAAGTTACCTATAAGCAGGTCAAGATTAAAAAGCAATGTCAACATAATTGACCAAGTTGCTTGCTTACGAGAAAGCGAGTTTTAATACCCAAAAAAAATTACGATCTTTTAACCCAAAAGAAAAGAAACTCCTTTTTTTAATAAAATGATACAAGCAGGAGCAAAGGCGCAAAAAAAAAAAAATATTTTATTTTAAAGCGTATATATAATATTGAGAAGTTAACAAACCAACAATTTTATTAAGGAACGAAGTGGTATTGACAATCACCATTTCGTCTGAACATCCCGGCCCCCTTGAATGGACTCGGTCCGTTCAATAGGTAGACGTCGAACCTTAGTAGAAGCTCTACGTATTTCGCCACTGGAAGTTTTAACAGTGACAACCCGCACAACTCCGTCAATACCAGGATGAATTTCAGTAATACGACCCAGGCGCCATTTTTGAAGAGGAAGATTGTCTTCTTCTAAAACAACAACATCCCCAACCGCTAATGACATACGACCTTTTGTCCACTTAGTTAGATTTTGTAACGTTTGTAAATACTCCTTAGACCATCTGTCCCAGAACTGTTGCAGATAATATTGCAATCTTTGATAACGTCGTAAATGGCTTACGTTGTTGACATCTCTTAAGTCGGCAACAGGTATAGTATTTAAAGCAGAGCCAATAATAAAATGACCAGGAGTTAAAGCTGGTTCGTCATGTGGACTCTCAGGCACGGGAGTGATAGGTCTGGAATTTAAAACCGCTTCAATTTGTATTAAAAGTGTGTTGAATTCAAAAAAGTTAAGTTTCGCATCTTGTAGTATTCTTTTTAGATGAAATTTAGTGGACTTCACTGCTGCCTCCCAAAGGCCACCAAAATGAGGAGAGCGTGGAGGTATGGTTTTCCAAATTATGCCACGTGAAGCACATTCATTAAATACTATATCTGCACCTTTAAACATTTTGTAAAGTTCATGCAATTCGTTTTTTACACCAATAAAATTAGTTGCATTATCACTGTAGATCACTGAGCATAGGCCACGTCGACCAATGAAGCGCCTTAAAGCAGCTAAGAAAGCTTGAGCAGATAAATCTTCAACCAACTCTAAATGTATGGCCTTTGTACAAAAACATATGAAAACAGATATATAGCCTTTTGTAGAAACAATACCACGTCTGCCATAATATATTTGAAATGGACCACAAAAATCGACACCGATTATATTAAACGGTCTTGATTGTTGAACTCGTAAATCAGGTAAATCGTCCATGAGATAGTTCTGTGTAGTTGGATTAGTACGAAAGCATAAGACACAACTTCGACATATAGATTTACAGATAACCTTGCCATGGATTGGCCAGTAAGATTGACGAATTATGCTTAGTAATGTTTGTGGGCCAACATGATGATTAATTTTATGATAGTAGCGCACTAGTGAATACATGAAAACCTGATTTTTTGGCAACAGTATAGGATGTTTACTGTTAAAGTCCAGATTAGAGTTTCTTAATCGCCCACCCACTCTTAGTATACCGTTATTATGGTGATAAAGACTGTAAGTGACTTTTGGCATTAAAATTAGTACCCTTTTGTAGAGCTGCAATTTCAGCATGAAATGAAATGACTTGTACGTATTTGATAATCTTTAGGCGAGATGCGTCCAGTTCTATAGCATCCAATGAACCGTATTTTCCTTTGGCCTTAAATTTACAATTATATAAAAAACGCAGCAGGTAAGCAACTGTGTTAAGCAAACGTACATAATCGTTGTGAAATTTAATACCACTGATTAAATCATGTTGTTGTGAAACTGTGGTTGTTAATATCATCTTTATAGGTTTCCTTTCTAATATGTTATGATCGTATTTTAAATTGTATGGAAATTGTGGCCAAATAGACGAATCTAACATTAAAAAATTTGGCCCGTGAAACCAAAATGTTGAATGCATTAATTCAGCCGGTAGCACACCACGAGATATCAGCTGGGTTTAAATTGGATGGAATATGTCTCCATTGCGTGCGTGTTGAAACTTGTTGAATAATTGCCACTCTATTAGCAACAAAGGTACTCCAATTGCTTGAGTCTTCTGATATCCAACTCAACACTATGGTTGAGTCGGTCCAAAAGCAGATGTCGTTAAATTGTATACACTCGAAAACTTCTTGAACTTTCTTAACGAGTTGTACCATTGTTACAGCAGCGCAGAGCTCTAACCTTGGCAGACTACACTTCTTGATAGGTGCCACTTTTGATTTGGCACAAAGCAAATTTGAAGTTATTTTTATATCGTCATTTATACATCTGATGTATATGCATGCACCATATGCGCTTTCTGAACTGTCAGAGAATGCATGAATTTCATATTTTGCATCAGGAGTGAATGCTAAACGATCCACTTCTAAATCGTTTAAATTACATAATTGACGCCTAAAATTTGACCACGCCTTCTGGTACTTAATAGGCAATTCGTCATCCCAATTCAAATCTAACCGCCACAATTGTTGAATGAAAATTTTAGCCATTATTATGACTGGCGATATTATTCCTATCGGATCAAAAAATTGCGAAATTTCAGATAAAATTGTTCTTTTAGTATAATTTTCGTTAAATTTTATATCAAATTTGTAAAGAAACTTGACCTTTGCAGGATCCCAAACAATTCCAAGAGTTTTGATCGCATTTGAATTTTTAATGGTGAATAAATTTTCACGTTTTTCTTCAGGAATGTGCTTAATCAATTCTTCATTATTTGCACACCATTTGTTTAGGCTGAAACCTCCTTTAGCTAAAACAGAAATCAATTGTGTTTGTAATTGCATGGCTTCATGAAGTGTGTTGCAACCTGTTAATACATCATCTACATAAAAATTTGTGTTTATAGCATTCGCAGCTAACGGAAAATTATGTACTTCATCAATAGCTAATTGCTTTAAAGCGCGCGTGGCTAAGAATGATGCAGATGCAGTTCCATATGTAACTGTAGTTAGTTGGTATAGCTGTATTGGTTGATTGCCTTGTGAACGCCATAACACAAAATGGTACCGCCTGTCATCAAGATCGAGAGCAACTTGACGATACATTTTGGTTATATCAGCTGTGAATACATAAGTGTAAAATCGAAACCGCAAAACTATCGCAAATAAATCAGGTTGAATCACTGGCCCAACCATAAGTAGCTCGTTCAAAGATTTACCAGATGTGGTTTTTGATGATGCATCAAATACGACGCGTAACTTTGTTGTGGAACTCGAAAGCTTATGCACGCAGTGGTGCGGTAACACGTAATGTGGTTGTGAAAAATCAAATGATCGTACAATTTCCATATGTGAAAGTTGAATGTATTCATTCATAAACTTAGTATAATCAATACGTAATTGTTCATTTGTTTCAAACTTTCGCTCAAGTGCTAGAAAGCGTTTAAAAGCAATATCGTAAGAGTTACCCAATAAAGATGTTGATGATTTGAAAGGCAACTTTACGCTAAATCGTCCGTCTGGCAACCTCGTAAAATTGTTTTGAAAATGTAACTCACACTGCTCTTCTTCTTGTGATAATTTTGGCGAACATTCTTTAAAACTTTCAACTTCCCAAAATGCTTTAATAGCTTCAGACAGGTGATCATTTTGTTGAACATTAGATATTTGTAGTGAGTTACACTTGGCATATGTAATTGAATTTGCATGGTGTGGAAGTGTCCCCGCGACAATCCAGCCTAAACGTGTATTGGTTAGTATGGGACGATTGCGTCCTAAGGCAATTTTACCATTCTCCAAAATATCAAAAAATATGTCAACACCCAATAACATGTCGACTCGTTGTGGTATATTAAAACGTTCATCTGCTAATGGTATATGTTCTGGTATGTTCCAGTTTGAAATACCAATTTCAGCATCAGGAAGAGTTCCGCTTATTTGGTCAACTATGTGAGCTTCAACAGTGACCGAGAATGGTTTAAGTAGCGATTCAATATTTGTGACACATTTAAAATTTGATGTTCCGACAGTTTTATTTGCACATTGAAATTGAATTGGAGCGTAATGACGCTTTAAACCGGTTATATGAACCATGCGTTCAGAGATCACATTAATTTGTGAACCACCATCTAATAAAACACGACAAGGAAAACGTTGGTTATATTTCGATATAATGTAAACAATTGCTGTAGCTAGTATATTTCGCTCTGTGTGTTGTGTTTTCAAAGCAGCAAAATTTTTTGGCTGTGCTTGATCACTCATGTTATGATTTGCATTTCCAGCAGGTTCGATATGATTTGATTCATTTATTTGATTATGTTTTGAAGCAGCGTAATTTGCCACTTGCGGGATCCCAAAATGTAATAGTGAATGATGACCTTTGCCGCATGTGAGACAACGACCTTTAGAGGTGCAATCAGATAAATTATGCTTTTTTAGTTTAAGACAATTGACACAAAGTTTGAGTGCATGTACTTTGTTCAATCTGTCAGCAACAGATAAGCTTAAAAAATCAGAACAGCGATATATAAGATGTCCCGGCTTTTGGCAAAAATTGCAGCAATTCTTAACGGTAACAAATGATTTTGCTGCTCTTTGAACCCTTTTTGGCTCTATAGCACGGCTAGTAGATGCACCACCGGGTAAAGAAACAGAACTTAAATTACCTTCAAGAATTTGACAGCATCTTTTTAAAAAACTTAATAGTTCACAAAGCGTTGGTAACCGATCAACTGGCGATTCTTCATTCCACTTATTTAATGTATCGGGATCAAGCTTAGATGTTATAATATATACCATAAGATCATCCCATTCTTCAATTGGACGATTAATATTTTTCAAACCTATAAGGTGATTATTCATGGCATCGATTAATTCTCGTAAATCAGCTGCATTCGCATGAATGATCTTAGGATGCTCAAAAATTTGTTTGATATGCTGATTCCCAATAATTTTCTTGTTTTCAAAGCGCTCTCTCAACCTTTGTAATATTATTTCATAATTTTCAGCAATAATTTTTAAGCCAGCTATAGGAGCCTTTGCGGCCGGACTCAATTTAGATACCAAGTGATGCAATTTAGTAAAGGTGTTAAGCTTTTCATTGTTGTGCACCAATGATGTAAATTCATCGAACCAAGCTATCCAAGTAGTAACATCACCAGAGAATTCACGTAATTCAATCTTTGGCAGTTTAACAGTGTCGTATTTTTCATCAGCTTCTATGGCATGGGAAGCATGAATTGTTTGGTTCGAATCTGATTTGTTGAATCTTGACAAGTACACCTTTAACGTTGCTGCAATGTAGTAGTACAATTCTTCATACTTTGCTCTGTTCGGTTGGGAGATTTCGTCAAAGTCTTTTTCCTCAATTTTTGCTTGAACCTTGTTGAAGGCATCAAAAGCACTGTCTAATGCTTTGAGCCTTATATCTAGTTCATCTGAAGAAACGCCACTTGAATCTTCTTGTAAGCGTTTTAGAAAGTCATTGACGCGGTCAATTTGTTGCTCGGTCACCGACGGGCCTTTAAAGCTAATAGCGCCTTATCATGTTTTTTGCTGGAAGATTGGACGGCATCAACTCCAGTTTTTGATTCTGCTTGATCATCCATGAAGAAAGCACGCGGTTAACTTACGTAATTATTATGTAGATTTCTTAGGATACTTATCTCGGCGGGGCCTCCAAAAAATTTATATGCAAGTTGCTTGCTTACGAGAAAGCGAGTTTTAATACCCAAAAAAAATTACGATCTTTTAACCCAAAAGAAAAGAAACTCCTTTTTTTTAATAAAATGATACAAGCAGGAGCAAAGGCGCAAAAAAAAAAAAATATTTTATTTTAAAGCGTATATATAATATTGAGAAGTTAACAAACCAACAATTTTATTAAGGAACGAAGTGGTATTGACAATCACCATTTCGTCTGAACAGACCAACTAATTTTTAAATTTTTGTATATAAGCTAGAATAATTAGAATTAAGTGGAGAGAACATTTTTCACAATTTTATTTATTTATTTATTTATTTATTTATCGAAACTTAGCTACATATACAGCCAATTCCTTATAAAAATAACAAATAAAAAAAATTTTATTTTATATATGCTTAACTAAAATCAGCAACGGTTTGGAGACTAACCGCAACAACAACAACAACTGCAGCTGCAACAGATTAGAATCTTATTTATTAAATTTAGCATACTTAAGAAATAGAAAGTTAACCAATATTAATACAATTCAAATTAATAATACAATGAAATGTAAAAAAAAATAAATAAAATAAAATAAGATATTAAACTTTCATACAAACTACAAAAAAAGGTAAAAAAAAAGAAAAAAAAGGAGAGAGCAATCCGGAATCTTATTAATTTAATATTAATATGGATTATTTGAGAGATCCATCGTATAAATAATAATACTCATTAAAATAACTGGATATAACCCTTAATGGATGAAACATCTCATAATTGGTGCGATACTGTGACAGTTTAATTAAAACAAAATGCCTACTACACCTTTGGGCACATTTATATAAACTTCATTCAACAAAGCAGGACAGTTAACTTCCCCATTCAAAAGTTTAATGAAAAAAGAGACACCTAACCAAATACGTATATTTGATAGCGAAGTCATGTTAATAAGTTTTAAGCGACTTTCATAGGGTGGTAAAGGTCTTTGGGGATCCCAACCTAAACCGCGTAGGGAAAATCGTAAAAAAGACTTCTGCACGGATTCAATACTATCCGTATACATATTATAGTTAGGTGACCAAACGACAACGGCATATTCAAGAACCGGACGTACCAATGCAACATAGAGAGATTTGGTCACGTACGGATCCAAGAATTCTTTGGACCAACGCTTTACAAAACCTAAAAGAAACTTGGACTTATTAACCACAGAGCGAATTTGCATATTAAAGTTAAGTTTCGGATCAAAAATAACGCCTAGATCCTTAAAGAATAGGACATTTTCCAACGTATGACTGACAATAAAGTAATGAACAACTAATGGAGCATATTTTGAAAATGTGATTTTCTTACATTTATCTAAGTTTAATATCATACCATTAAATTTACACCACTTAACTAATTCCACCAGATGTGACTGTAACAACGCACTACCACCAAGAGAATGATATGAGTGAAAAATTTTAACATCATCGGCAAACAAAATATTAGAATGCCTAATGCATGACAGAAGATCATTAATAAATAGGATAAACAACAAGGGCCCCAAATGGCTTCCTTGCGGTACACCGAATGAAACATTAATAATAGAAGACATGTAACCCTGATAAAGAACACGTTGAGTTCGCCCAGAGATATAAGACCCAACCCAATGCACTAAATTAAGCGGAAGACCTATACGATTCAACTTATATAACAGAAGGGAATGCGAAACCTTGTCAAAAGCTTTAGAAAAATCAGTGTATAACAGTTTCAATTTTTTTCAGAAAATGAACGAAATATATAACATACTAATTCAAGAAGGTTAGTTGTTGTAGATTTACCTTTAGTGAAACCATGCTGAGCGGACGATAAGATTGAAAAGATGTAAGGTTGAAGTCTATTCACTAATAAGCGTTCAAATAGTTTAGGGATAACGCTAAGTTTAGAGATACCCCTATAATTACTAATCAAATTTCACGAATCAGTTTTAAAAAGTGGTATAATGTATGACTCCTCCAAATTTTATTATTGAGACAATTGTTAAAAATGGCTGTTAATGGTGCACTTAAAATATCGGCACAATAGATGATAATACAAGACGGTAAACCATCGGGTCCAGGGTAATAAGATCTTTTTATGGACCTAAGAGCGTTTAGTACTTCTGTTTCCGAAAAACGTACTTGGGAAAAGATATCAAACGATTCAAGATAATAAGGATAAGCATCCGTCTCGATAATTTTATCACTATAACAATTAGCAAAAAAATCTGCAAAGAAATTGCATATTTCAAAGGGGTTAGAAGATTCAATATTATTGTAATACATAAATGATGGAAATTCTTTAACCCTTCTTTTGGAGTTAACAAAATCAAAAAACTTCCTTGGATCACCTAATATTCTGATTTTCATTTTCAGAACATAATCATCATAACATTTCTTGTTAACAGTATTAAATTTACGCATTCCTTTGGAATAAATGATATAATCCGCAGAGAGACCAGTTCTCTTATAACGCTTAAAAAACTTATTCCTTCTATTTCTGATAGACTTCAATTCATCCGAAAACCAGGCACGGCAACTTTGTGTGCCATGGCTTAATCCTACTGGTACACTTAGGGAAATAGCAGAATAAAGTTTATCATATGTAACGGACAGACAATTATCAATGTTCTTATAACTCAATTTCCAGACCACATTAGACAAACAGTCAGATAACACGTAATCAGTTTTATGAAAAAGGTAACGATTATTGGCTGAACGATTATTATTATTAATCTCTTCAAAAGATACATTTAGCAAAATAGAAATAGAAGGATGATGGGTATCTTCAGGGGTAACAAGAGGAGATGCCCGTAAAATAGTTAGAAAAGACCAAGTCTAATAGCCGACTATTAAAATTTAATGCATGATTTAATTGCATTAAGCTGAGATCAAAAATTAACTCAAAAATTTCATCATAATAAGAGGGATAGCTAATGGGTGAAAAATACCCACAATCCTTATCAAAAGTCCACGTTACATCAGGTAAGTTGAAATCTCCTAATACAAGGATTAAATCATTCGGTCTTAATCGAGAACACACATCGGAGATGAAGGTAAAGTGCTTTAAATAGATATCAATATTAGATGACGGAGGAACATACGAGCAAGTAATAAAAACAAAAATATTACCGACTCGTAATTGAACACAAATAAATTCAATATCAAGAGGAATAGAAAAATCAAGTTTACGAGAAGAAAAGGAGTTAGAAATAGCAATGAGTACAGAGTTGCAATTGTTTATAGTTAACACCTACCTTAACGGTCTTATTTAACATATGTAGAGTTTTTTAAACGTCTCCGACGCCCCTACTAACTCCATTATAAGTTAGTAGCTCCCAACTATTAGAATACCGTTAATAGTGCTAACTATTCTTCCCCTTGGTCAAGGGTGTTCCATACTCCCCAACTACTGTTTCAGCCCCCGCGATGCTCCCACAAGGGGGCCTACCCGAAAGTACGTACTGGCAAGAACCTTAGTTCTTGGGGCTCCAGTACCCCGCGGTACCAAACGCAAAACGTCTTTGGTGGGACCTTCGACTATGTGTCTCCCAATTCGAGGCGCACTCTTGCCCACTAAGATGTGCCAATATTATGAATGGTTACTGGAACAATCTTTATGATTCTTGGAATTATCCAAGAATCAAACAGAATCCCCGGAATACCCATAAGGACCTTATATATAATAATAATACTTGCAGACGCTTACTCTGGCCCCACATTCCTTGGACGAAGCACTTATGCCGGTACTCCGTTTCGGGGCGAGCAATGAGTACACCACCGCCCACTTTCCCAATCCTATCCTCCCTATAAACCTGATACCTAGTGCTAAAGAATTCAGAATCATGAATCCCTGGCTTAAGCCAGGTTTCGGTGTAGGCAACAATGTGGTAGTCACAGTTAAGAGTGTTAAGGAGTAAAGTCGACAATTTAGTTTTTAACCCACGCACGTTTTGGTACAGTAAAGACAGGACACTGTTCAGTTTTTTGAAACATTATCAACCGGATCGGAACTAAGTGACACAACAGCTCTTTTACGTGGAACAAAGTCCTTAATGAAAATCCTCTCAGGCCAAAAAGCTTTATTCGACACCGAATTATAAAGATTAGCCGGTAATTGCAATTTGAAAGACGAAATGTCGCGCTGTTGGGGGACATTAATTTTAAAGATGCCAATATTAGCTGTATCCACATTAGGAATTTTAGCCTTAACGTACTCCATAATCAACCGTTGTATCAGCAGCAAGACGAGAAATAAAAATTGCCTTGCGAGCTGGTACAACAGTTAAAACATTTTTAGGAGGAACAGATTTTATTGACTCACACACATTGTTACAATCAGAAATACTAGCTGGAGTAGCGGGCTTAGAACACGGTACCATTAAAGGAACATTCTGTACATTGCCCAAATTCACTACCTCAGCATTATAAACAGCATCCGTACAATTACTGTTGGAATCAACATCAACATTAATTTGGGGAATATCCTCAACAGCCTTAGACATAGCATTAGAGGTAGAGGGTAAGTTATCATCAATAACAATTGTTGGAATCACAAGAGGAATAAACGTAGTATCCGAATTTAAAGACGACATAGATGTCGTCCCTTCGGTACATCCGATATGTTTGGGGCTAATGAATCCTTAGGCATATCAACCTGTTTCACAAATCCACCACGATCCTGAAAAGAACCATCCAAATATTTACAAGACGCAAGCAGGACGTGATAGAAGTCAAACTTAGCGGTTAGCTTAGCTAACCTAAGAACCTAAAATCATTAATTAAACTTTTATGTACTAATCTACCAGTTGCTGTGATTATAGTACTATTTTGATTTTCTTTGCTATACTGAGCTGTCAATTTAGAACCCAAACGCTTATTAATACGGACATATGTATATTACTTCTCCCGGAGCATAAGCCTTCATCGGCTTTCTATCTTTGTTATGATAGGCCATATATATACCTTGCTTTTTCCTCAGTCTCCCAACATTCACCCTACGTTCATTTACCAATCCCTCAGACCGATAAACCAAAAAACATCTCGACTGGCTTTTTCTTAATAATTGAATGAATATTATGATTATACTCATTCATAGCTGTTAAGAGCAAGTCGTGAAAAGAAGAATGACTTTTCTCCATCACAAAACACCTAATCAATTAGGTTAATGTCGAATGAAATCTGTCAACCTGGCTATTCGAATTACTTGAGTAAGGTGACACGTTGTAAACCCGGTTCCCAAAGTGATTTTTTAGCATAAACAAAATCGCTGAAGATTTTAGAGACTTCTCGTTATCTATAACAATCACTTTAAAAACCGAACCCTATAATAATCTCCTTCCAGGGTTCCTTAATATGCTCTATAGCTCTTTATCTAACGCCTAACTTGAACATACTTAGAAAACTTGTCGATTGCCTTCAGAACCAAATTAGGACAACACACTGGAACAGGTGTTGGATTTATTTCGGTTCTATTGGGATGTCCATCGTATTTATTCTCCGAACAAATCCTACATTGTCCTATGACTCGCTTGATTTCTGATTTCATTAAGTGAAAATAAAATTTTTGCAAAATTTGTTCCATGTTCTCCTGTATTCCCCTATGTGTTTTTTCGAGATTATTTCTACCCTTTCTATTTCAGACGGAACATCCTTGACTTTGGTCTGAGTAAATCTTATTTTATAACTCTGAAAATGCATCGAATAAATCCGTCGCACTTTTCCCATGATTATTTCGGTGGTGTGCAATCCATTTACAAGATTTGGGTTCACTACTTTCTTCAAGATAGAAAGTAGATTCGTCTCGTCGAAAAATGTCTTAGATAAAGATAAGATAATTCAGGAAGGTAAAAAAGGAAAAGCAATTGTATTTGAGTCTTAAAACAAGGGAAAATATTATAGTTGTTCAAGCCCGACCATCAACTACCCTACACCACTTGATATATTATTATACCCTGCACCACCCTGTGGAAAGGGTATATTAAATTTGTGCGGATGTTTGTAACTCCAAAACGGCAAATGCCACACCCACCTTCAATTATACTAATCGATTCAGACCATAATCTGAATTGATTCAACCATGTCCGTCTGTCCATGTAAATTTGTGCGCAAGCTACAGGTTGCATCTTTTGAAATATTTCGATGAAATTTGGTATAATATTGTATAATTATTTATTTTTCAAAGAAAAAAATTAAATTGAATAATATATCAAGCCTACACCGCTTGATATATTATTCAATTATATATTATTCAAGTTAAATTCAATTCATAATTTGAAGGTCGGGCTTGACCGAGTATAATATTTTCATTTGTTGCTTATGTTATTCTGGTCGTAAAATTAGGGTACTGTTATTTATATAATATATGTATTTTTATATAGAAACAGATTGTTTTTCAATATGGTCTGTTTATTTAGATTAGTTCTTTTTGTGTCATGAGTGTAAATAAACTACTTGTTTTGTGTATATTTAGACTAAAGTTAGTGGTTTAACTTTATTTCTAATTTTATTATGCAACAATAATACCTAATTTTTATATATAATTTATTTTACATCAACAATTAGTACGAATTTGGTTTTTAAAATTGTAACATAATATAATAATATAATATATAGAGAACTTCCAATTTATAATTAAGAACTTGCAAATTGAAATTGGAAAACTGAAGTTTTAAATTGAGAACACTAAATTATAATTGAGAAAACCAAGTTCAAATTGAGAAAACCAAGTTCAAATTGGGAACTTTCAAATTCAAATTGAGAAAACAAAATTGAAATTGAGAAAACAAAATTAAAAGTGAGAACTCCCAAATTTAAATTGAGAAAACCAAATTAAAATTGAGAAAATCAAAGTTGAAATTGAGAAAACAAATTGTAATTGAAAAAAATTAAATTGAAATTGGGAATTCAAAAATTAAAACTCTCAACTGGGGACAAGAACAATATTGATGGTCTTCGGGGCCCTCTATTTTTTGCACAAAGATTAAAGATTGTTACAATACCGGAATCAGCCATATTGAACAGATTGGTAAGTCTCTGTTTCGTATTAAATTCAATTCGGCTTTAAATGCTAACAACTTTGTTAAGCAAGATCTAAGTCATCTGTGCCTTAAATTTTTTATTCCTGATACCTTTGTTTACACTTTTGGTGTCATTCGCAATGTCCCTGTTATCTATTCTGATGAGTATATTATGGAAAATATAATTTCTAGTGTTCGTATTGCTTTTGTCAAAAGATTCACAAGATTTGATAAAGAGAATGGCCAAGCCTCACCTATTCTCTCCGTAAAATTGGCTTTTAAATCATCCAATCTGCCTTCCAAAGTTTTCCTTGATCATGCATCAATAACTGTGAACTTTTTTTATCCCTCTGTGAGGCAATGTTCCAAATGTGGAAGATTGGGGCACTCGGTAAAAGGGTGCCTTAGTAAAGTCGAATAGTGATTGCAACGGTCTTCGTACGATTTCGAAATGCATAATTTGTGGTGATTCCTCTCATACCGTTAAGGACAAAAATAAATGTCCTAAATGGATTGAGGAATCCAATATTCTCAAAGTTATGACATTGAAACGTTTATCAAGGCGCGAAGTTCGTGCTTCATACCCGGTTTCTAATAGATTTGACATTTTTAATGATTATGAGGAAAACTTTCCATCGTTACCATTACAAGATGGAGATAATTTGATAAATAGTGACAAAGTTATCAATAAAATTCTTTCTGGCCAGAAATACAACAAAGTTGTTAAACAAAGGCCTAAGAAACTAAGACCGAGTCAATCTAGTCTCCCACAAAAGAGGTTCTCTCCACCAGGACTTTGCTTCTATTCAAATCCTTTTAAAGTGTCCGAATTTGAAAAAATCCTCAACGATTTCAAATCGTTTTTCTATAGTAATTTTGCGAAAGTTAACCCTTCTTGCACTCGTGTCTTTGATGATTTCTCCTACAAAATAAGCAATGTTGTTTCTGATTTAAATAATAGGTCTATTACTCTTTCAAGACCCTCTTATGGTTATAACGATGAAAATCCTTCAATATAATATTCAAAGTTTCTTACCTAATAAGAATACTTTAGAATATTATCTCAACCACTACAATTTTGATATTTGTTTTTTATCAGAAATCTTTGCGATGCATGATTCTGATTCTATCTTTAAAATCTTAAACTACAATATCTTTTTCAAAACCAGACCAGATAATTATGGGGGAGCTGCCATTGCAGTTAAAAAATCCATTAAGATTTCACGTATTAATTATGTTTCTGATCTTGACATTGTCGTAATCAAAACGATTAATGTTAATCCGTCTTTTCTTCTGGTCTCAGTTTACTTTCCTCCCAATTTACCCTTGAGAGTTCTTGAAACGGAACTAACCCGTCTTTTAAATTTTATTGAGCCTTTTGAGAATGTTTTGGTCTGTGGTGACTTTAACTGTCGTCACTCGGCCTTAATTCACCCCGGGGAAACATTCTCAAACGTCTTATTGAAAGTTCTTGTCTTTCGTGTTTAAATGATGGTTCACCCACTTTCATTAGAAGCCTGGGGAACCCTGTTGGCACTGTTCTTGATTTATCATTTACTAATTCTAATTGTCATATGACATGGAAGGCAGATGCCTCTTTTCAGGGTGGTTTCCATCATTTTCCCATTATTATCGAAGTACATGCTTCATTACAATTTAATCGCACTTTTCTTTCTAAAAATAAGCTTCATCAGAATCTTTCTAGTTTTAATGGCCATCTTGATAATGTCCAATCGTTCGAGAATTTCTTTCGCTTCCAAGCCACTTTCCAGAGTACTTCATCTAATTTCATTCTTAAAGCATGGTGGAACAATGAGTTGTCCGTTCTGTTTCGCAAACAAAAGGCTGCTTGTAAAAGAGCTCTTAAATATCCTTCTTTTCAAAATTTAATGGAGGCTTCATCATCCAAGAAAATTTGGAAAAGTGCGGTCAAAAGAGCTAAGAAAACTAGCTATATACAAAAAATTTCTAATTTAAATGATTGTCCAAACTCTAAAGAGGCTTGGAGGTTTGTTAATGCTATTAACGGATGCAAGCGTCGTGATAGAAGTTCCTGGTCCATTAATAATAATGCTGATTTTCTAAGTTTTCTATGTGACAAGGTTCCTAACAACAAAAAGGAAAATTTTACTTTTGACAAGCCGGTTTCCATAGTCCCTTTTTCGGTCTCTGAATTCAATGAAGTGTTAACCAAAAAAGTTTCTCACTCTGCAGGTGGTCATGATGGTGTGACCTATAGTATGATCAAAGCTCTTAATCCTCATCTTAAGTCGTCCTTACTAGATATTTTTAACAACTTGTTTACAAATTGTAGTATACCACCCTCTTGGAGAATTGTCCTGATAGTCCCTATTCCAAAAAGGGATTTTCTTTATGATCAATTTTCGACCTATTTCTTTATTGTCTGTTTTGAATAAATCAATAAATCTGATGGTTAAGAATCGATTAGTCTCTGTCTTAAATCGTGATAACCTGCTCCCTGTGAGATCTTTTGCATATAGGAAAGACATGTCTACCACTAGGTGTTTAAACGAATTTACTTTTAAAGTCAGTTTAATGAAAGCGCGTAGTTGTGGTAGCTACGATTGATATCAGCAGTGCTTATGATTGTGTCAGAATCTCAGTTTTAAAAAATATTTTGGTTCAGTTCAGGATCCCTTCTGAACTTTCTAATTGGATTATTTCGTTTCTTGCTGAGAGAACATTATTTTTAGGTAATGCGAATGTCAAGATTTTCAATGGCCTTCCACAAGGGGTCTGTCTAAGTCCCATTTTTTTTAACCTATATACTGCCTCCCTTCATCAAGTTGAAAGTGAGAACATTCAACTCTTTCAATATGCTGATGATTTTATTTTAATGTCGTCTTACAGTTCTTTTGACACTGCTGTTACGGCTGCGTTTTCGTCGTTTGCCCGTGTTTGCTCCAATCGGATAAGTATCCGTCAACATCAATAAATCAAAGGTTTTATATTTTGGCAAGGGTTCTAGAAACTCAGTCAATCTGTCCGTCAATGGTCATAGACTTTCTCAGGTACACAATTTCAAGTTTCTTGGTCTGACCATTACTAGCAGTCTAACCCTTAAAGAACATTACGACTCTATCAGTAAGGGCTGCCATTCTTCTATTAACCTAATTAAGAAGCTTACTACTGTAAAAGAAGGTTTAAATCCCAATGTAGCTTTAAATTTTTATCAAAGCTTTGTCCGGGCAAGGTTGAATATGCTAGATCCGTAACATCGCATTCTCCTAAGTATATTGATAAAAAGCTGTATGTACTGCAAAATTCGAGCTTAAGACGCTGTTTGGGTCTTTCTTCTTCGACTCCTACACATATTCTATATGTGCTAGCTACTCCCGCCTGATCTCAGAGCTATGTTCTTAGCAGCTAAAGAACTTCTTAAAGTTGCTTTTAACAACAAGGACCTTTTTTTACTTGTCAAAAACAATTCGCAGCTTAATAAGAGCTATTCTTTTGCATACAGCAAATTTCAAGAAATTTTTGATAATATACAATGTCATACCACCTATGCGGCTTGTACGAAATTGACGATTATTTCGAAGACCCCTTTCTCTAAAAAAACAAATACTCCTTCTTGTATGTATAAACAACATTATTATTCTTTATTAAATGAATACCTAGATAAGTCCCTTTCAGTTATGGCCACTGATGCATCTATCATGAATGACACAACAGGCTGTGCAATATTCAATGTTGTGTCGAAAAGATTCCATTTGTTCAGGATTATGCGTAAAGTGTCCTCTTTAACTGGTGAGCTTTTTGCTATCTATAAAGCTATTGAAATGTCTGTTTAGAACAATTTTAAAAAACTTTCTATTTTTACAGACAGTCTAAATGCTTGTACTGTTTTAAAGCATCAGGATTCGTGCAACTTTCTTATTGCCGATATTATCAATCTGATCAATTCTTCCTGCCTTACTGATATTTATATCCTATGGGTTCCGAGTCACTCTGGTGTAAGTTTTAATGAAAAAGTTGATTACATGGCAAGGCAAGCTTTTACGCTTGGCCAAGTTTCTCATGTCGGTTTTACGTTTTGCGACGCTCTCAGCGCTACGAGAATGATTCTTTTAGATCTGCCTCGCAGAACAAGGGCAGACTTTTTTATGCTCTTGTTCCTGAGATACCACCCCACCCATGGTATCACGGTCTTTCGCTGGAACCTCATGAAACTAAAATTTTGAACAGACTTATTAGTCACACGTTTGATGCCCGATATTTGAATCTTATAGGTGCAGTTAATACTAATTTGTGTGAAATGTGTAATTCGGTGAACGATGCTGAACATATGACTCTTGTCTGTAACAAATATGCTAATGTCCGCAGTTTGTTTTCCTTCTTTTCTAACTTTACGTGTTTACAAAGCATTTTAGCTTCTAATAACTATAACATATACTCCGACTTAATCGCTTTTATCCGGAACGCGAAGTTATTTGATAAATTATAATTGCTATAACTCCCTTATAAAAGCACAACCTATCTTATTGAGTTTGTGCCAGCATTTTTCAATGCTTTCGTTTCGTTATTTTGTTGATAACCTTGCTTATTAATTGTTGTCTCTTTTTTGCACGATTTTGTGCTTGTGTTTTATTTATAATCTACTTCATCTAAATCTGATGAGATCCTGGCAGTGAAGGCTGTTTGCGTCTTTGTCAGTGCGACTTACTCTGGCTATATGAGTCTTAGTCACTCAGCCATATCAACTTAATACGTTTAAAAAAAAAATTGGGTTTTTAGTAAATAAGATAAACCAATTTTTATCAATTTTCCAATTTTTCACTTAATATAACTTAAGAGAATCATTTATAAAGTTATCTATGTATGTATATATGTTTTTTAAGTTGGAGAATTTTTACTTTTATATCCATTTATTTTATTTACTACATACAAATAAAATATATGGAATTGAATATTTAAGTTTGAAGCAGCCTACCACTACGTCATATCAGCATACCGCAACTGTCTCGAACTTGGACAATACAATTTCAGCGTTGGTCCAGCATATGCAAACGTTCATGACCACAATGCAGACGATGATGCAGCAGATGCTCAGGAACCAGACCACACTGCTTCAGATGATGATGAATAGCAAACCATGATCAGTTATTACTTATTGACTTATATCAGTGGAACATTTTTGGTAAATTTTTTATCAATATGTGAAGTTATTTGTCCATATTTGTCACTTAAATGCCCAAAGTTTATTCTTATTATTATTAAATTCTGCTATACACGTCATATGCGTGTGTGAAACGTGGTTCATGTCTGCTGAACTCAATACTCTTTTTAGTATGAATGGATATAACCTTTTTCGTGCTGATCGGTACTATTATATAGGCGGCGTTGCCATTTACACTATTCTTTGGTATGTAAGTCCAACCCGAGAACAATATTGAATACCTCTTTGTTAGTATAAATAGTGGACATAACAAACTTTTGGTCGGTTGTGTATATCGACCTCACCGAAAAACTGACTTTACGGTGCCAATAAGGACAATTGGTGATGTTACCATCGGCTATCCTGATGTGATTATAAGTGGAGATTTCAATAGCAATCTCCTCTTAGAAAACAGACTTATGGATGAGATGCATACTATTGGTCTTCTCTCCACTAAAACTTCAATCCGGACTCACTACACTGCCCATACAGCCACCCTCTTAGATCTGTTCCTAGTCAACAATTTAAATAAGGTCCTTGTATATGACCAGCTAAACGCTCCAAGCTTCTCCAATCATAACCTAATCTTCATGACGTATAATTTTCAACTCCAAAACGCGCACATAAATCACAACTCTAGGGATTTTTTTTAAAGAATGTGCAGCGAACCAAGTTAATTGTGTATATACCGGATAGTTAATCCAAAATACTCTGGTTCAACGATTATGTCCGGTCACTGTTTGATACCTATATCCTATTAAAAACGGTCGACGCGGATTCGCACAAACGTCCCTGGTTTAACCAATACATCCAGCGAATGATTCAAGCTAGGGACGAGGCCTACAGCATATGGAAGCGCTCACGTGTGCCTGCGCATTATGATCATTTTAAACACCTACGCAGACAAGCAACCTATGCTATTAGGCGTGCGAAAATCGTGTTCTATGGGACTGGATTTGCTTCTGCTCTAAACACTGGACAGAAGTGGATGGTAATACCCTGCAAACTCCAGTTAATCTTGACGTGAACAACATCAATCAAAAATTTGTTAACATACCTATGAGCAGCAGCATGAACCCAGGTTCATTAGACTTATTCTTCCGTTTGTGTTGAAGAGTATTACGTTAATTTTTAATGATGTCATTATGCGTTCGGCCTTTCCTAGTTGTTGGAAATTAACAAAAGTCTTGCCCATTCCGAAAAGCAATGGTGACTATAGACCAATCGCGATCCTTCCGTCTCTTTCCAATGTGTTTGAAAAAAGTATTAAAAAACAAATCTGCGACCACATTAGTCTCAACTCATTATTAGTTGACTCACAGTCCGGTTTTCGGAAAATTAGATCTTGTACTACCACCCTGATTGATGTCGCAGAAAGTGTTAGGAGTAATTTGGACAATAACAATATATGCTATTAGACCATACTAAAGCATTTGATTCTCCTTGTGCTATTAGATCATACTAAAGCATTTGATTCTTCAACTTTCATACCATAGCCATTGAAACGTACCTCTCGAGAAGGTATCAACGTGTGTTCGCCAATAATAGTTTATTTGATCTACTTCCAATTAAGCGCTGATGATGTACAGATCTGGGCTAGGGGACCGCCTGACAATATCATTGATACTGCAATGAAAATCAATGATGATTTGGTTAATATCGCGAACTGGGCCAGTTTCAACGGTCTTGCCTTGAATCCTGTTAAAACTAAGTGTATAGCTTTTTACAGGAAGGCGGTTATTAGGAGCATTAGAATCCGTTTACTGGGGCGGACGTAGAGATAGTCCACTCTGTAAAAAACCTTTAGTGACATTTAATAGAACGCTCGCTTGGGATAATCACATTAATAAATGTGTGGACAAGTGTACGGAATGCTAAGATCACTATGGCATTTACAGTGGTTCACACCCTTAAACATTAGAAAACTTTTGGCCAAAGCGTACCTGTATCCAAAACTTCTACATGGATGTGAGCTGTTGCCAATTGCGATTCCATTTCTAAACAGAAACTGAAAAGGGCTAACAACTCAATCATTAGATACGTTTATGGGTTGAGAAGGTATGACCACGTTTCACGCTACTCAGTATCTCTGTTAACGGTCACTTTGGAGGACCTGCTTAAATGTAGAGCGCTTTGACTGCTTCAAAAAATTGTCACAAAGCAGGATCCAGGTTACCTATTTAACAAACTCGAATTTTCAATGTCAAATCGCAACCAGAATATTAGACCTATGCATCACGTATCCCTAAAATCTGAACGTCATTTTCTTATTTTTGCAATCCGATGGTGGAATTCCATCCCCGTCTGTCTACAGACTACACGGAATTCTACTCGTTTTAAGAGGGACATTTTGCTGCACTTCGCACAAGGCAATGTGAACGACATTTAGTTCTAATTAGTTGATAAGTAAGTTAAAAATGGTAATTGGTGCACACTCCTACCTCATATAAACTTCGAGCTGGAGAGTTAGGAGGCACCCATGTAAATTTTACATTTTTATATCCACACATGAAATAAATAAATGAATGAATGAAGTATCAAAGGTGTCGAATAGTAAAGCCAGTGGGGCAAAATATGTACGAACTCGAATAATGCAGGAAAAAAGTCTTGGTGTATTCCTAAGGATCTTTAACAATAGAAAAAAAAGAGGAAGACGGAAACAGCCCAAACTAAACTAATTTATAGTATATAATTAATGCGGTGTTTTTTGGTCAAAAGTACCTTTTTTGAAATAAATATTTCATTCGGACATTATATTTGAAGTAGTGATGTATTTGAAGATGTGAAAAATTAATACTTGGACCGGTTTCGGACTCACCCTCATCGAGCTCTCATCAGCAGGCGCTTTACTAGTTGTATAATATATAATATATATATATATAAATTAGTGAGTTTTTTGGTGTAACAATATATGTGTTTTATGTGTTTTTTGAAATACCTTAAAAATGGTTTGATTAAACGTACCCTATTAATTGATGTGGAAATAAGTATAATTTAATAATACCATAATATAATATTAAATAATTAAGAAATTATATCCCTACCCAAAATTTGATTGCATTATTTAATTTTTATTTGTAGCATCTCTGTACTTAAACGTTAACTAACATTGTTATCTTACCGTCCGTAGAAATTTTATTATATACAGTTTAATAAAATATATATAAACAAGTAAGTAAGTGAATGAAAGTGTTAAGAAGTTTGATAATACTTCTTTATTCATGTGTATACATAAAAGGAAAATATTTGCTTTCCTTTCTTTACAAAATACACACAAAGCATATGTGCCAGCCATTTAACCTACTCGCTTAGTCTATATTCATACCTTAAAGCAAAATGATACATGATATTTTTTTATCCTGTTTTAATTTGCATTCAAAACATTTGCCAATGGAAGATTTTTTGGTAATTAATAAATATAAATGTAATAATATAATATAAATGTAATTTTTTTTACGTCTTTAAGGGATCGGATGCTGTATCCACGTTTTTGCATCCATGTGAAAAGAAAATTCTTGATGACATTATCAACATAGTGAATTTGTTAAGAAATATAGCAAAATTTACAAAAATCTATGGTACTAAGCAAACAGTTACACTAAACACCTCCCTTGTGGATACGGATGGTTAGTGAAACACTTCTAGAATTAATTAAATTAAATTAATATTATAAGTTATTTTTGTTTTAGAACCTTTACAAAATGGTTTGTACCTAAAAGCTTTTGTAAATGGTATAGAAAAAGTTTTGGGTGATTTTATAGATGAAATTATCGATTTGGAGAAGCGTTATTTACAAAATCCCACCAAATCGCTAATGCTTATATATCAAAAGCTGCAAAATTATGAACCATTAGCTTTATATTTGACCAAATTAATACGTGATATACGAATTAATAAATTTCATGGTTGTGCCATTCTGCAATATCTTCAACAGAATTGTTTACATGGCGATGCTCGCATTTATAAGGCTATGAAAATGTCAGTTATAATGGAATTTTTAAAAAGGAAAAGTAATAAATTGTATATTTTAATGTTTATAGTATTCAGGTTTCCGTAAATGTGGTATTTTTAAAACAATTAACTCATTGGCTATTATATGCAAAAATTGTTGACACATATGGTGAATTTTTTATACAATCATCTGAAAATAATAATGCGGTAGAAAGTGAACGTGCTACAGGCACTGGCAGTGGTAAACATACATTCAGCACTATATCGGTACATATAAAAATATTCATCATAGTCATTAGAGAAATGTGAATTCTATATTTTATATATATTATAAAGGAAACAGCTAGCACTTACACTAATATATGGCGTTATGAAATTTGTTATGAATTCTTGCCACAATACTTATCATCTAATTGGGCTGAGAAGGTTCTCTTTATTGGTCAGACTGTATTAATCTTTAAAGTTGATGCTAATAAAGTAAATAAAAATTTACAAATGTGGAATAAAACGGAAACTGCATGGGATGGCGAACATTTGCTATGGAATAAAAAGAAACACATTTATTTTGGTAAAATTCAGGCCCTACAAAATGATGTTCATTTGAATGTATCTCATTACGAAAGTGTAATTGATGAGATTAAAATATATGTCACTACACGTTTATCAGAGATTGCTGTAAATCAGGCGGACCTGGTACATCAATTAAAGTAAGTTAAAGACATGTAAAAAAGTGTCCTTTTATTATTACCCTACTCCACTAATTTCAGATTAGTTAAAGATTTTTATTTACTTGGTCGTGGCGAGTTGTTCTTCGAATTTATACGTCAAATATACGTAATCAATAAAATGAATGATAGTGAAAATAAATTAAGAGACTATGTGAAGGCTTTTGATGTAAGTGAACTTGTGTACCCTCCACATAAGAACTAGGCATGTATGTGCATGTGTCGGTGTCTCCGTCCGTTATTCCCATTCTCATGTAATTTTGCTTTTTGGAAGCAGTTCGTTATATAAAAAAAATCGGTTAAAAGACACGCCCACAATCGACAAAAATTGATCAATGAACTTGTAATTTGATATGTATATCTATAATTATCCCATCTATATTTTACACTAGCTGTTGCCCGCGGTTTCACCCGCGTGGAATTCGGTTATCTCGCGGGATGAAACGTTGCCTATGCCCTTCCCTAGGTTCTGAAATTTTTTAAACCGATATTGCCCGATTTTACTTACAACCTGCCTGCAGACACCTAACACATGTGTATCAAATTTCAGCTCGATATCTCAAAAATTACGGTCGTGAGAGTGTCAGGAACAGTCAAACACATGGACACGCGGACGGACATTGTTTAAATTGATTCAGTTTTTGATCTTGAGCAAGAATATATAAAGTTTGTGTTGTCTTCGACGCTTCCTTCCGAATGTTGCAAGCGGAAATTCCATATAAATGTTGCTCCTCTCCAGAACCTGGTGGTGCATATGTTCTTCGAATTCCATATAAATGTTGCTTCTATTCCAAATTCATTAAAAAATGGTCCGAAAATCCAGTATTGGCCAAAAATCCTCTCCAGAACCTGGAGGTGCGTCTGGAATGGGAATCGTAACATATGCTCTTAGAATTCCATATAAATGTTTCTTTTATTCCAAATTCATTAAAAAAATGGTTCGAAAATCCAGTATTGGCCAAAAATCCTCTCCAGAACCTGGTGGTGCATATGCTCTTAGAATTCCATATAAATGTTTCTTCTATTCCAAATTCATTAAAAAATGGTCCGAAAATCCAGTATTGGCCAAAAATCCTCTCCAGAACCTGGTGGTGCATATGTTCTTCGAATTCCATATAAATGTTGCTTCTATTCCAAATTCATTAAAAAATGGTCCGAAAATCCAGTATTGGCCAAAAATCCTCTCCAGAACCTGGTGGTGCGTCTGGAATGGGAATCGTAACATATGCTCTTAGAATTCCATATAAATGCTTCTTTTATTCGAAATTCATTAAAAAAATGGTCTGAAAATCCAGTATTGGCCAAAAATCCTCTCCAGAATGTGGTGGTGCATTTGAAGTGGGACCCATAACATATGTTTTCAGAGTTCCATATAAATGTTTCTTTTATTCCAAATTCATTAAAAAAATGATCCAAAAATCCATTATTGGCCAAAAATCCTCTCCAAAACCTAGTGATGCATCAGGAGTGGTATTCACACATGCCGTTGTCAGATTTCCCTACTATTTAAATATTGTGAAATACTTATTGTGAATACTTAATTTCTTAATTGTCTGGGTACATGTGATGCAATGTTTGTATGGCAATATTACTATCAATGGTGGGTACAAAAAGGGGTTATAGTGACATAAGTACAATAGTTGGACATATGGTCTCGGAAAGTTTTTTGTAGATATTGATATGTTCTATAATATTGTAGAACATTTTTTTGTTTTAACATTAATACTTTCCGCAGCGTATTCGATGAAAGATATTTTATGACTAATTTTTTTACACCTTGGGTTAGTAATAGTAGGAATGTCCAGGGATCCCCAAAATTTTTTGGCAATAAATATAGCCTATGTTACTCAGTGATAATGTAGCTTTCTAATAGCGAAAATATTTTTGAAATCGGTTCAGTAGTTTTTGAGTTTACTCGTTACATACAAAAATACAAAAATATAAAAATACAAAAATACAAATCTTTCCTCTTTATAATATTATAGTATAGATATAGATATAGAAAAAACCATACCCAGCTTGAAAGTCGTTTTTTAATTTGATAATATATATACTATTAGAGGGCGTAATCCTGGTCCTACCACGCGTAAAGTTTATATGTAGATGTGGAGGGTATTTAAGATTTGGCGTAAGCCAAATTTAGTTTTCTTATTTGTTCTTTTTCTTGTTTATTGATTATAAAAAATTAAATATTTCTTTTATTATAGTTAGCTGCTCATGCGGTTGGTGTTTCAGAAGATTTAGAGCAATTCTTTATATCCGTACCGAAAACATATCTGCTGTATGATGATGAATTGGATGAGTTTGACTATCTGCAAAAAGTTGAATTACAATACAAAATCAATTGGCCCCTACATTTATTATTCTCACCCAAAGTAATAGAACGTTACAATGTATTGTTTCGGTTTTTGTTATTAATCAGAAAAATACAATATGAATTGCACATGATATGGTGTCAGGATACCAGAGAATTGAAACCGAAAATGTTTGCAACAAATCAGAATATCAAGAAATTACATTTACGCAATCAATTAATGTTTTTTGTAGATAGTTTACAATATTATGTACAAGTGGATGTATTGGAATGTAAGTGCAATGAATGTCATCATGGAATTTATAACAACAAAAAAAAGAAATTCCCTTTACAGGTCAATTCAATATTCTTTTGCAAACCATATTGAATAAGGCGGATTTTGAGCAGATCCAAAGAGCTCATAGTATTTTTCAAGCTAATGTTTTATCTTCATGTTTTTTAATAAGTGAGGTAATTAAAGGGTTTTTCAATAGGTACATAACAATTTCGTATTTTAATACAAACGCACTCATGATCATTTTTAATGTCCTGTGAAAGCCAAATAACATTTTTATGATGGTGGAGTAAACGAAGTACTAAAGAATCTTTTTTTTGGACAGAATTGGATTAACATCAATTGGAGGTAAAGTTCGGTAACCGTGTAATATATAGAAATGATATGGTGGAATGACCGAATGGGATTTGTTTAGGGCAACAACCTTTTAGGAGCTCAGGGACAATATCAAACGTGTAATTGCCATCGTATCAGCCGTTTGAGAGAGTGTTGAATGGATATTGAATGTAAAGAATCTATCGCTCCAAAAGTGCTCGCGTGCTTCAGCGTAATATCTCAGTTTTTTTGCCGTTTTATTTACATATGAAATTGTTACGTCCTTATTGAAAAATACATAACTATTATGACGGAAAAGCTGCATTTTTCAAGTAACTTAAACTTTTCATTTTTCCCAATCACAGGAGGATGCTAACAAGGCGAGTCTTTTACAAAATCATTCTAATACGTTGCAAGCTAGTAATCCGGTTCATTTAATTTTCAATGAAATTTTTCACATATGCCAAGATTTTTGTGCTGTGATTAAAAACAGCAACATTGAGAATCGGCAAAAAAGTGATAAAAAAATCAATGAATTAGATGAAAGGTAAGATAATAACCTATCAACCAATACATGAATAATTTCATTAAATTTTAGATTTGGTGTTTTGATTAAACAGCTTATTAATCTATTGGTGGGTTTTAAGGCGGCCGCTAGTGCTACACCATTGTCTCAGTTACTGTTGCAATTGGATTTTAATCATTGGTTCAGTATAAAGAAAAATTCCAAATAATCACACATTTGTTTATAAATATATTAATATTTTTCATTATATAACTTTTTTTTTGTTTTTTATTATTGTATAAAAGAAATGTATATAGCGTTATAATATAGAATCAAGCGTCAGCGGCTGCTGCATTTGTTCTTAAGTTCCAAAGCGTTTAAAGGCGAATCCGTTTAATATCTTCAAATTTAAAATCTATTCTTTAAAGACACAATTTGTTATTTAATGAAAAACCCGTTCAGACTAATGATTTTTAAAAAAGTGTGCCTAAGTTCATTTTTTTTTTTTTACCAACATTACCTTAAGCCAATAGAATGCGAACTTCATTGGGTGTTATACGCCATGATGGTGTTTCGGCAGCATTGGCAGGATCCCAATACTCGTTCAGTTCGGTTACCTTTTCTAAATTAAGTATGGTGGCAATTTGTGTAAGACGCGTCATTTTATCACGCACCGACCACGATGTAGCATTTGCCAAATAAGCACCCAATGCTCGGACCTCTTGATCTAAAATTAAACCACCTAACTAAGGAAATCAAGAGAAAGAAACACTTATGAACTGAATGCAACTGCCGAGGAAAGCACACACCTTACTTACTCGATTGAAAAGCACGCTCTAAACGTAAAGTCAAATCTGTGGCCAAGATACTAATTAAAGCATCATAATTGCGGAGCGTCATTAACTGTTTATATGAATTCAAAAGACCATCAATTTGTACAATAAGAAATTGCACAAAGGTTTCTCCCGCTTAATAAGCAACCAATTCTTCTTGCAACGAATATATCAATAAAATTGGAGTTTAAAGTATGCATCTGTATATACCAACCTCACTTAAATGATGTTTATAGTTAAGGTATTGATCAACCCAGGGATGAAGTCGTGGCTTAATACCGCTCGAGCGTAATTGTTGCCTACCGAAATCAACGCACGCCTTCAACGTGTCCCGCCTCGACTTCAATTCAGCTATACAACTATCAATTAATTGCCTTTCTACAGATGTCATAGTGGGAAAGGCGCCCACAATTTCCTGTTCCATTGTCTGCCACAGCGTCTCAATATATTCCGTGGACATGTCAGCGTTATTTAAATATATTAAGAATTTCTCTCGTGCCTTTTCACTATCGCTAGACTATAGCTTACCCTGTTGTAGGGTCGATTGTATGGCATTGTAGGCCTGAGCCAAATCTATATAGCCGCAGGGATAGCCCAATTTAAGAGGTCTCCGTGAAGCATTAATAAAGTCACCATCCAAGCAGGAGGCAGCATTGTTAATAACAGCACATGTACCATTTACCGATTGGGTATAGAGAGCACTCCTTATCGATTTGCATACTATAAATATTACATCATCCACCATAGATCAACATTGCTGACCGCTATCATAACAATCCAAAGCTACTGCCTTGATGACACTTTCTTCCATGAAATATCTTTACATTAAATTATAATTATAAACTTTAATTTACAGTAAAAGATTCTATATTAAAATTTTTATACATTTATTGATAATAGTAGTATAACAGTATTAATTATACCCTAAACGACTTGTGCCATATTACCCTATATTAAATTAGGGCGAATGTTTGCAACTTCTAAACGGCAAATGCAACATCCGTCATCTGTTCTAAATTTGGGCCCAATTGGACACCTTTTGGAACCTCTAAGTCCTATAAAAACTTTATACAGCAATGATACAACTAAACAAATTATTGTACAATATTAATTTTTAAAGGGAGTAGTGTAGGGTATAAAACATTCGGCCTTTCTGGTCTTGACTGACCATAACATTGTTAGAATATAATTTGTGTAACTAAGTAGATTATGGCATTAAATTTTGAATACCATAATTTTCTCCACACTAACCTAAAATAAAAGTAAATAAGTTCCCAATAACTCTTGCATTTGGCGACTTAAATCGGAATGATTTAATAATTTATTCAATTGATCCAATTTTGTTTGCCTCTGCTTTTTATCTGAAGTGAATGTTTCAATATCATTCTAAACAGAAAACTATTTCAACATCAAGTTTTTTAAATATGGTATGATAATTATATTTACCGTTATATGGCGTCTCATAAAACGAAAATATAATTCGGCCCGTGAATGTATAATTGTAATTTCTGCTTTAACGGCATCTACATCTTTGGGATTCAATTTATCCACCGAACCACCCGATGCTTTACGATAATGACCTAATGGGGTAGAAGTTATAGAACTACTGGAATTATCATTACGGAATAATTCATTCACTTGTTGAGTACGTTGTTGAATTTTACGATTTTTGTTAAATTCTAAAATAAAATTTTTTACATCAGCATCACATTGACGCTGCAACGACATCAACATATCTAACATATATCCGGAACCATAACAAGCTTCTATAATCGGTTGATTAACTTTCAAAATAAGAGCGCAATGTTTAAACAGAGATGTTAATGTATCAACATAAGCAAGAGGTAAACGTTTTTCAGCTTTTGCAATGTCCATGCTATTGCGTAATTCCTTTTGGGCTTTTGCCGCCAATTTCGCGCTGTAAGCTGAAAATTTCTCAATACCATCTCGATGACTATTCAATAAGGGGAATATTTTAAAAAATCTCTACAGCAGCTAAATCATCTTTTTTCACCGCCTCATCAAATCGTCTTACCACCAAATCACGCATTTCAATGGTGGCCGATTCTAAAGTTTGAACGCTTTCACTAACTGAACTCACGGAACCTTGAACATCATCAGCTGTACGTTTTAGCAATTGTAAATCCATAGCATAAAAACGGCTTATGTGAACAGCACCCATTTCATAATCCTCTTCTGTGATAGCAGATTTAACACCTCGTGCACATAATTGCAAATCAATTAAATCGTGTATACGTTGTTGACATTCCGATATACGGCTGCGAGCCAAATCTAAACGTCTTACTTTAGCACTGACCGACTCGGCCAACTCAGCGGTGTGTACGATCTGTTCATCCAATTTATTGCAATCTTTTAAAACATCATGCACTAACGAGAAAGTCTTATGAACGCCACTCATTTTGGCTTCCACTTGACATTGTTTTTGCAAAAGAACATCTAATTCCTCATCTATTTGATTCTAAAGAGAAAAAAAAAATGAAATTTAGTACTTTTTTGGTGTTTTTTTAATGTACTTGATAACTTGAAAGACGTGGACCAGCGGTTGCGTGGTCATTTGTACAATATATTAAAAAATATTTATTCCTTGAGATATTATTGTAGTTTGTTTTATTTTATTGAATAGAAGCAACTTAATTCATTGAACGGGAAAACGAAAGAGAAATTTTATTTTTTCATTTTTGATTAAAAACTAAAATATTTGACAATGACATATAAGAAAAACTAATTGATTCATTTGTACAAAGTAACAAAGTGATTTTTTTGGATCAGAGTTATTGGCACTTGTCTATGACGATATATGTGAAAATTGCCTTTTTATCAGGTAAATAACTAACTTTTTTTTTAACGAGCAGATTGTCGAGCATCTGGACTAATTATTATTGGACTAGGTACAATGCTGAAGGTTTTTTAGTATAAGGTATATCCCCAATTTTTTTTGGATCAGAGTTATTAGCACTTGTCTATGACGATATATGTGAAAATTGCATTTTTATCAGGTAAATAACTAACTTTTTTTTTAACGAGCAGATTGTCGAGCATCTGGACTAATTATTATTGGACAAGGTATAATTCTGAAGGTTTCCTAGTATAAGGTATATCCCCAATTTTTTTTGGATCAGAGTTATTGGCACTTGTCTATGACGATATATGTGAAAATTGCCTTTTTATCAGGTAAATAACTAACTTTTTTTTTAACGAGCAGATTGTCGAGCATCTGGACTAATTATTATTGGACTAGGTACAATGCTGAAGGTTTCCTAGTATAAGGTATATCCCCAATTTTTTTTGGATCAGAGTTATTGGCACTTGTCTATGACGATATATGTGAAAATTGCATTATTATCAAGTAAATAACTAACTTTTTTTTTAACGAGCATATTGTCGAGCATATGGACTAATTATTATTGGACAAGGTATAATGCTGAAGGTTTCCTAGTATAAGGTATATCCCCAATTTTTTTTGGATCAGAGTTATTGGCACTTGTCTATGACGATATATGTGAAAATTGCCTTTTTATCAGGTAAATAACAAACTTTTTTTTTAACGAGCAGATTGTCGAGCATCTGGACTAATTATTATTGGATTAGGTACAATGCTGAAGGTTTCCTAGTATAAGGTATATCCCCAATTTTTTTTGGATCAGAGTTATTAGCACTTGTCTATGACGGTTGTTTTCTTTGTTGGTTAATTAGATATTTTGTTATGTTGTAGTTAACATAATTTACATAACACTTAGCAATTTTTGCACACATACACAAGTACAATCAACTTCAACAACCAATCAACAAAAATATTTAACAACAACTAACAATATTTGTATTGTGGAGGAACAGGTAATATTATATTATATATTAAATAAAATTGAATTTTAAATATATAACATATATTTTTAGGATAAAACACACAATGAAAATTGCCACTAAATGAAAATTAATTTATATTAATAAATTTAAATTAATAAATTGATTATGGATATGGACATATTAATACGGATATGAATATGAAATCACTAGTTTGACAACTCTGTTATCATATTTTCGTGTGTTATTAGTGCTCCTAAACTAATTGAAATTTAAAGTGATTAAAGTTTAATATACATAGTGCAACACTATATAATTTTTTCTCAAATCACAGTGTTATTCCTCGATAATAATTTTTCTCGAATTTCGCTTAGTTGGTGCGATTGGGTATATTCCCTCTACTTGGTTGGTATCTTTTATGCACATTTTACCTTCCATTTCTTATTCTTAATCCTCTTTTTAACTATTCATTGTTCTTTTTTATTTACTATTCATTTCTATTTTCCCTTGCTGACTCTGCTTCTTGCTCTCACCGTTTTAGTGAGTGTTACTGTTCTTATACATATTTCCATTGTTGTACACTAAATAATAGCATTTAATCAATTTCTCACTTACTGTTACTTAACATAACATTTAGCAGTTAGGTATGATGATGGATAAATGTTGTTATAATAGCTGTAAGGAAACTCAGAACGATCGCTTTCTGCTTTGTTGGCTATGTGACCGCGCCGCTCATCCCCAATGTGCTGGTTTTAATGGTCGGGATTTTGATTACATCACAAACAGAACTAAAAAAGAACTAACGATCACACCCGTTCTCATTACCGGAGGACACTCACCATTCCTCATTATTGCTTCATATTCATAATTTTTTTCACTCTGAAATGCCTAGACATGAGGATCTCCATGCGTTGCGTTTATTTAGTAGAACTAATTATGCTAAACTTAGAAGCTTCTTGTCTCACAACGACTGGAACCTCAACTATAATGATATTGATGGCTCTTTGAACTCTATTTACAATCATCTTTATACACCTATATCGCTATCCGTTCCACAAAAGACTCCTGCATCTAATACTATTTGTCCGATATGGTTCAACAGACATTTACGAAACATAAGAAATAAGAAGAGTAGACTATACAAACGTTGCAAACGGAGTGGTCTACTTAAGAACTATATTATTTATTCTAACTGCAACCGAGAATTTAATGTTCTAAAGAATAATTGTTACCTTAACTATATTCAAAGCATGAGATTATGTCTCCTTCTAGATCCTAAATCATTTTACAGTTTTATTAACTCGAAACGTAAAGTTACGGGATTTCCCTCGATCATATATTACCAAGACTCAGAATCATCGAATATATTAGAGATATCTAACCTTTTTGCCGACCATTTTGAAAAATCATATTCTACTTCTAATGTTAGTAATATTGACTATCCCTTTCCAATTAGTTCGTTCGACAACTTTCCATCGGTGTCCTTCTCTGAAAATGAAGTCTTCATAGCCCTATCTGGTCTTAAATTATGTAACAGACCAGGTCCAGATGGTGTTCCTTCGGCTATTTTCGGTTGTTGTGCGGATTTGTTGTGTGGTCCGATGACCAAAATTTTCAACAACTGTTTAGAAAAAGGATACTTTCCTTCTATTTGGAAAAATATATAAAAATGGTTCTAGGAACTCCATAGTGAATTACAGAGGTATTGCCAAATTAAGTGTGCTGCCTAAATTATTTGAATGTCTTATTACCAAGACACTAACGCCATCAATAAGGTCAGTTATTTCTCATTGTCAACACGGCTTTTGCCGTGGTAAATCAACATCAACTAACTTGTTGGAGTTTAGTAATTACATTTTTAATCCTTACTCTCATCGTCAACAAACTGATGTTATTTATACAGACTTCACTAAAGCGTTTGGTAGTGTTCATCATGATCTTTTGCTATTTAAACTGCAACGCATTGGATTTTCGGAAATCTTAATCTCCCTGATTCGTAGCTATTTGACTGGCTGTACTCAACAAGTCTTGTTTAAATCCACCTATTCTTATTTCTGTTCCATCGGGGGTTCCTCCGGGTAGCCACTTAGATCCTTTACTATTTACTATTTTCCTAAATGACCTTCCATCATGTATCCAATACCCTAAAATCTTAACGTTTGCAGATGACGTTAAACTCTTTCCTTAAACTCTTTGGACGATACTGATTTATTACAATCAGACCTTACAAACTTGGTATCATGGTGTGACTTAAATGGTATGCGCTTGAACTTAAATAAATGCAAAAAGATGTCATTTGGGTTAAAAAGATTAATTTAATCGTCCCGGGGAAAAACCGTCGGTACCAGGGTTCACTGAGATTTTCACTCTTTTTTTTAGTTTTCAGTTTTATATATTTTAATTTTTAAGAGAACAAACTTTATTATTTTTTTATTTTTAATAAGTTTACAAATTAGAATTTCACTTTCAAATACAAAAAAAAATTATATTTTAAAATTAAAATACACGAACTCTGCGAATAATCTTAGTATTCTTTGACTTTGAATTTCTAGGAAAATACTCGAATTCTGCGAATAATCTTAGTATTCTTTGACTTTGAATTTCTAGGCTCTGAATGATACCTCAACTCTGTGCGTGCTCCCTTTTATGCACCGAAATCGCTCGGTTCTCTCGAACGTTCGATTTTCGCACATCTCGAACGTTCTTTTTTTTCACCTCAGGTAGGGTCATTTGTTGAAGTTAGCGGTCCTGACTCGGCAGGGTGGGCAAAATCATTGTCGTGGTGGATTGTAAAAGAAAAATAGGGGGCGCTATTTTTCTTCTTTACAGGGTGAATAAACTATCAGCACTCATCTTATTCTGTTAATAATCATGTCCTTGAAAATGTGTCTTGATCCAATCGATTGCATTTTTTTTTTTTAACGTATTAAGTTGATATGGCCCAGTGACTAAGACTCATATAGCCAGAGTAAGTTGCACTGACAAAGACGCCAACAGCCTACACTGCCAGGATCACATCAGATTTAGATAAAACACAAGCACAAAATCGTGCAAAAGAAAGAGTCCCTTTATTTTATATAAAATGAGTGCGCGCAGTCCCCAGTCATAGGTCCGTCGAGTTCAGAAGTCAAGCGCGCACTGAATCGATTGCATTAAAAGAATTATATTAAATAGATAGTTGCCAAACTATTCACTATATCAACCGCGAGATCGAACGAGTTTGAGTATTTATTAAATAGTCCACATAGGACCCGAAACAAACTAAACAGCTCATAGTTGGTGCAGCATTGAGGTAGCCATAATGGCACAAAATACCTCGAGACCCTGGTTGGTATATTCAGTGTGACCAGGCCCAGTAGAGGAGGGGAGGACACTTCACCTAGCAGAACTCTCGCTATGAAGGAAACCCCCAACATTTGTCTCCTCCTCTCAAGTGTAGGGAGACCAATTATATTGAGGCCATTTTCATATGAGGGCAAGGGAAGTGAAGGATCCCAAGCTAGACCACGCAATGAAAATCATAGGAAGTTACGTTGAACCGATTCCATAAGGTCAACGTAAAATCTATAGCTAGGTATCCAGAGTGTGGGTCTAACCAGGGACGTAAACAGACGTTTGGAAACATAGGGATCATTAAACTCTTTGGACCAGCATTTAATGAAACCCAATAAGGATCTAGCTTTGTTGAAAGATGATACGATATGATTGTTAAACCTCAATTTCGGATCAAAAGACGATACCCAAGTCATTATAACAAGACACATTTTCAAGGACATGATTATTAACAGAATAAGATGAGTGCTGAGAGTTTAATCA